>JANSVK010000007.1:0-418909 GCA_030068005.1 Cladophialophora exuberans | reverse complement strand
AGGCACTTCCGTCGAAGAGCTCGGCGTACTCAGGGTCCTCTTCGATAGGGACCTGGTTGCCGTTGCCATTGTTGTTGCAGTCGTCGATATGCACCGTGCGCTCCCCTGAACCTACCGACATTTTCTATAACGATATCATGGACGTATTCTTGGTTGAAAATGTCACTATCTTTATTCGTTGTGATACAACGTCGACCCTGTGTAAAATACGACTCACAGCACATGACATGAGGGATGTACTTCACATTCTCAACTATATATTTCAGCGACAGGATAGAATATGCTACATAAGTATTCAGCGTCTTTTCTTTCTTCCTAGACCGCTACGGTTGCTTCCTGTGCGGCTGGCTTCGGAGATGACACTTGCAGAACGCTTGTGTGTGCGGACAGCGGGCTGTGGAGGAGTGGCATCGCCTTCTTCCTCGTCTTCGTCATTGTGATCGATGATCTCAAGGTCAGACACCACCGTGTCTTCATCTTCATCGTTGTGGTCAATAATTTCAAGGTCGGACATTACTCTGTCCTCATCCTCACCATCGGAGAAATCATCGTAGTACATGGCCCGATCTACCGGAGGAGTGTAGACGGAGGTAGAGTTAGCTGTGGTTGTTGTATTTGTCGTGTTGGTCAAATCATCTCCAGCGATGGCTCTTTCGTCGAGGGCTTTTTGGGCTTCTGCAGCTCGATCCCATTTTGCCTGTTTTTTCTGTTTCTTCGACATAGGTCTCTCACCCGAACCTGATGCTGTTGTCTTTGCCTCTGTGGCTGTAGCTTTGGCCTTTTTCTTAGTTTCTTTGGTGGCCTTTGCCTTGGTTTCCTTGCTGTTCTCATCCGCCTTTGTTGGCTCGGGTTTCGATTCTTCGCTCGCCAATTTCTTTTCCAGAATAGCCGTACTGTTTTCTTCCTGGGTTCTGCGTTTCTCCTCTAGGGCCTTTCGCTTTTCTTCCTGGGCTCGGCGTTTTTCATCCTTCTTCCCGCGATTCTCTTCCTTGACTCTGCGTTTTGCCTCCTCCTCCCTTCGTCTTGCCTCTTCTTTTTCCTCCTGCATTCTGCGTCGTTTCTCCTCGTCCCTTCTAAATCGTTCGTCCCGGAATCTCTCCTCTTCATCCGTGATTCTGCGTTCGTGTGGAACCCACTCCGATGGAGTTTGAAACACGTTCTGTGCTCTCAACATACCAGCATGATTACCATGCTGATACCACCACTTGTTTTCGTGCTTGAATCTTGGGCGTTTGGAGGTAGAAGATTGGGTCGCTGTGGAGGAAGCTGCTGGTACGTCTTCATCTAGTGCTCGCTTGCCCAGGACCGAAGAAGTAGGAGGAGTGTTGTTTTGTGAGCCCTTGGTTGGAGGTGCGTGACTGTCATTAGCTGTTGACATTTTCGCAGTAGTGTTTGTCACGGTGATGAGATTCCGTGGCCTGAGACAGTAGAAGAGTATCAGCTACTATCGGTTGGCTTCTTTCGACTTCTTAATTGCAGCTGGTCAACAGTTTCGCAAGATAGAGAACTGGGTGTTCTGGGGAACTAGATCGAAAATAGTTCCTGAGATCACAAGTTGGGTGATAGCTCTGTGGCTCCCAAGCTCTATGCACAAAAGGTGCTTCACTGTTGAGGACGTAATTTTATTGGCAGTTGCACCACGCGTGATGGCCAGCACGCGTGAGGACCACTAAACTGTGAAGTTTTGAGAAAATTTTCCTGATCTGGGAGGCTCAGACGAGGTTTCGAATTGTAGAATTGGTGCGACTGGTGTCTGTGGCTCTGCTTGACGAAAAGTCGTGTCTCGCAGGAAATAGATGGCTCAATGAGAGGGACGTAGTGAGTGTTCTGCAGAGGCAAGAGAGAGACTCAAGCGTAGGTTTGTAGTCTTAGATACCACAGAAAGGGGGATGTGCTGGTTACTGAAAGTTTTGCTGACTCGGACCACCACGAGAATGAGGACTTTGGAGCCTGAAGATTTGGGGACCTCGAAGGGGGCTGAGGGTGCAGGAAGTGATAGGCAGTGGGTGGAATTGTCACGCAGACACTGAGTGACTCTTCAATACCATTATTCTTGTCCCATTTTGCGATGATCAAGGTCCTCTCAATTGGGGGCTCCAGTGATTCCCAGTGGTTTCAGTGACAGCACCGTTCATCGCGCCAACATCGTACCAGTCTCTGCATTTTCCACATTTTCCCAGTGCCACCGCGCATATGTTTGGGTCCAGCTCCCCATTCGGGCCCAATTACAGTCGGGTCAGTGATGCCACAGGACGGCCTCTGCGCGGGTGTTGGATACGTGTCTCTGGTCATGCCGTTTTTCGTTACTAGGATGGATTGCATGAGTCTGTTTCCATTCCACTGGGTATGAAATACAGTCCCTTCCCGCCCTAGTCATCTGGGACGCATCTGTGGTCATGCTGCGTTTCATTACCAGGATGACCCGCACGTGTTGATCTTATTTTCGTTGGGCACGGAAACCCGGTTCTTCCCCGTCCGGCCATTTGGGGTGCATCTTTGAATTCATCCCGTTCCTAGACTTGATAGCACGCACGGTCTTGAGAGTGAAAGTATATTTGCAAGGACTCTTCTTGTACCTCGCATTCCCGCGGCTGATTGGTTTCCGGAGGCCGGGATAAGGGACGATACTTCCCATAACCCAAGCTGCACGGTCTGTGCTGGAATGTGACAAGCGCATCTTCGGCGACAGCGACAGGGATAGAATGACGATGTGCTTGAATTACAGAGGATACTTCTGATTTTATATACAGAGACAGGGATTGTTTACAGATGAGGTCGCTTGAGCCGTGGATCAAATACCTGCCCCTGTTTGCTGCGATATAGCGCTTATCGGGGATGCAGCGCCCATTGGCTCGCTTAGAGTAGGTACCTTGTTAAAGCGGCGACCAGGAGCTCCAGAGTTCAAGCTGCCAGCCTTACCCAGCCTTGTTATTTCAAAGACAAAGCCACGAGGCTCGTAAAAATCCCGTCCCCGCATTCTCATCTCCATCTGCGCTTGTCCTTTGCCTGCGTCGACTGCAATCATCCATCAGCCTACAAAAGGGTTGAGCAAAAAGGGAGGCAGTGGATGGGCTATGAACCGCAACAATGAGCGTCATACTTTGTACAGGTACTATTCCTTCTAAGGCGTGAGTCCATGGACAGAGAGTGCTGACTTAGCTCATAGCTGGTTATGATCACACAATTAGGTGCGTCCTCGTCCTTGACGATGTCGTACCCGTCGTACTGACAGTTACGGTCCTATAGATTCTGGGAAGCCCTCTCTGGAATATGCTCGCGGACCATCCAACACCCAGAGTCTCAGGTCAATCGACTATGCATCACCCCAGACAAGAAATACCTTGCAGCAGCTGGCAGGCACATGGTCCGCTTGTACGATATCAAGTCCAGCAACCCAAACCCCGTACAGCAGTTCGAAGGGCACACAAACAATATCACTGGAGTGGCGTTTCATTGTGAGGGGAAATGGATGGTCACGAGCTCTGAGGATATGACCGTAAGAGTATGGGACACTAGAACTGGTATGGTTCAAAGAAACTACCAGCATTCGCATCCAGTCAACGACGTCGTCATACACCCAAATCAGGGAGAACTCGTCAGCTGCGACCGCGGAGGGAACATCAGGATCTGGGACTTAGGAGAGAGTAAATGCACACATCAGCTGGTGCCAGTTGAAGATGTCTCGATGGCCAGCGTGAGTGTTGCGAGCGACGGTTCTCTCCTTGTCGCTGGAAACAACCTGGTATGTTCAGCTGTACTCTGATATACCAAGACTGTGGCAACTAATCCTTTTGTAATTAGGGCGACGTCTACATCTGGCGCATGTATCAAAACCACGATTCCACCACCCTCCTGCCCTGTCGTGTCTTCAAAGCTCACAAAGACTACCTCACGCGGCTCCTGCTTTCTCCTGACATCAAGCTTCTTGCAACTTGCAGTGCCGATCATACCGTGCGAATCTGGAAAATCGACATGAACGAGGAACACCTTGAAGTCATCCCAGAATCACAATTACCAGCTCAAACGCCACATCAAAATGGGGCGTCGACTAACATGTTTTCGAACTCTGTGAAATCAGAGAATCAGACCACCTCCGCCATTTCCCAGCCTCTCTCAGCTTTGCGGCTGAACACCAATGATACAGACAGTAACACCCTGGAAACCTCCTCCCCTCAGCCGAAATCCTCCCGCTCTGCCACCTCGCTCACATCCACAACCACGGGCACCACGGACAGTCCGACTAGCCAGTTTCGAGGCACTGCTGCGCCAGGACATGGCACCGATCTCATATCCACCAGACGACCTCTACCGTGCGATGTGATTCTGGACAACCACCAGCGCTGGGTTTGGGACTGCGCCTTCTCCGCTGACTCGGCCTACCTTGTCACAGTGTGCAGCGACCATTACGCTCGTCTGTGGGAGCTTTCGAGTGCAACAATCATACGACAGTATAACGGACACCACCGTGGAGCTGTATGTGTGGCATTGAACGACTACAGCAGTCCACCATAATATGAATTGCCAGAAATAAACAGCTATCATGAGCTTCACAGGCCAGCTTTCTGGTGCAAGATATTTCATTACTGGGCGGGGTGGTGTAGGGCCGGGCTACAGAGGTGAGGGAAATGGAAATAGGGCGTTCGCTAAGCATTCATTACATGGGAAGTAGGTCAAAGGGGCTGTTCACCTGAAAAGAAAGTGCTAAGGAGCGCGTGTGCGGCCGACAGCTCTAGGTCCTTCTTTAGGATTGCGGGATACCTTTCTCTTCCACTTCAGAGCCAGGAACCAGCTTCCCCGACCTAAGTTTTTCAGGTTCTCATAGGCAAAGTGGCTTCATCCTATCCGCGCTTCATGCCTGGGTTTGAAGAATCATGCAAAGTCCGCGCAGAGAGTGCTGCTTCTATTCCTGGTCACCTCTCGCTCCTTCCCACGTTTAGTGGGCTACTATTTCGGTGGCACGAACTGTTCACCCATCAAAACGGTACGTACACAAGACGGTGAATACACAACGGTGAACAGAGAACACCAACCCAACCCCACCAACAGAGCCACAGCCATACTTAAAGCCAGGCAGACCATATCTCTTATCTGACTCATTGTAGTCTCTCTCCAATCCTGCCCTGCTTCTTCGTAGATCTGACAAGGTCTCATTCACGACTTATACTTCACGGACCATGCTGGCGGCTGAGGTGTATTTTTCGCGCCGCAGATCCGGCTTCGACGTTTTATACCCATTGAACCAGGGCTTGAAATGTCGGCCAGTGGGAGTAAAGAGAACCATGCTCTTCACTCATAGAAGTCTCGGACGTTGCAAATGCACTAAAGGGAGGATCAGTGAAGCACGATCGAGGGCAGCCATCTGTAACCATCCTAGGTGTTTCAGACACAGGCGGATAACGTCCATCGAATTGGCCAGTCCCTAAGAGATCTCGACGGAACCGATTCTGCTATTCTGACCCTTCCGCGTCAAGTGTAATCCGGTAGTTTCGGAGAACTAGAGAAGTAGAGAACCTCGGGATTGGAAGTGGAAGCAACGGAGTGGTTTTCGTTTTGGGGCTGTGCAGCTGTTCTCTCTGAATGGCCTTGTGGTGTCGCAAGCAGTTGCGATGAATGAATATGCCAGAAGCAGTCAGGCCTTCCTCAACCTTTCCCGGGATTGAGTGCCATCGGATCCAACCTTCTAGTGAGATCCTCCTCGGGCATGGAAGCCACCGTATCGATACTTGTATTCTGTTGTTCCAGAACACTGATGCCCCTAGCTCTCCAATATCCCTTGCCGTAGCTCAAACATATCTCCTCCCCCTTCGCAATACCAGGGCACGCAGGGTTTACCCAGACCCCCATCCTCGCTTCCCATACTTCCTTCCCCTTTGCCCCTTTGACTTTGACGAAATACTCTTCAAACACAGCGTTTGGCCCATCTAACCGAATACCATGGTAGTCATTGATAAAACGAGCTTCGTTGCCCATGTTCGCCCCGTCGATGGCAAGGGACGCATCTCGATCAAGGAATGCAAGGTCATAGTCACTGGTGCTGCATGAAGGCAAGGGGCAAGAGTGTAGGAGACCTGTATAGTCGAGAATGTGAGTTCCTGGATGCAGTTGGCGGGCGGCGAAGAGTCCCGATTGCGGATATGCTGGGTGAGAAGGGATCTTGATGGGCTCAATGACAACTGCTGGGTTCGCGATAGGCGAGAATGCACATTGACTCGAAACAAGAAAAGCATCCGGCTCGCCAATGCTCATACGACGATACATTTTACGCTGCTCAGGAGTAAGAGAGTTGTCTTGGTGTACTGTGGATAGATAGGGAAGGGTTGCTGGCCAACTCTGCGGCGGTCGTGTGTACGTGGTCATTTTGGTAGGAGGACTGATTCTCGTTGTACGGTTGCTGCGCTTTGACTGGCTTTTATCGCTTGATTTTTTCTCAAATTTGTTATTCGACCTTTGGGCTTTGGATGGTGGTTTTATCGAGCGGCCCATCCTGCTGGATAGGGCACTTACGGCTACCCGAGGCAGATGGTGCGTAGAGCGTGGTTCTGAATCTAGGCGACCAAGAAGGGGATTCACCCAAATTAGAGGCGGCTCCGATCGATGTTGGATAAGTTCGGCGTGGTTCAACGGTCAACATGTAAGTGATATCCTATATGGACCAAAATGTCTGCAGATTCAAGCATACTTCAAGCACAGTGTGCTACCTAAGCGAGGCAAGGCGTTCGGAAGCACTGAGGAGCCGTGAGGAGCAATTGGGATTGTTTTCAAGAACAAATATGAAAATTTTCCTACACTAGGTTTATCATACACTGTCAGGTCCTTGCCCATGACTGGTATGCTGTACGATTTATACTAGTAGCCTCATTAGACTGCCAATCCTCAGACGTGCAAACAAGCTGGACCCGAAAGTCAAGGCATAGGGCCCAGTCCGCCTTTTTACAACCCTTAAGTCGCCTTTCTGATCTGCCTCGAACGCCCTTTCTCTGAACGGCGTGTCCATATTATCTATCTTCTGTTGCAGTCATTCATTGCTGCGCAAGCAGTATTGGCCGCGTCCCAGGCTGGGTGCGGACAGCAGTTGACGATTTCTATGCCTCAACGACTCTGAGCACAAAGTTGATGATGACGGCAGCCAACAGAGCAATGGCCAAGATGGTGGGTCCAATTCTGTCGTCGAATCCACTCTGACCTCTGACCCTTATACTCTTCGCACGCCAATGGAATGTGTAGAGCGCATAAATCATTGCTGCCATGGCCACTATGGTAAAAAGACCAGCCGAGATGCGGCCAACCGAGTCACCAAAATTCAGGAGACCCACGGCAAGACCACCGAGAATGACAGTGAAGTTCAGCCATGAGAGAAACGTGCGCTCATTGGCGAAAAAGACTTTGGGCTCTACACGGGTAGGAAGAGCAATGCGTTTGCCTGACGTGAATTGTGATCAGTCAAACGTTGAAATCTGGTCGGTCGGAGAAACGGAAGTTAGGCTTACCAGGGGCGCTTTGAAGGAGAGGCCTTTCAGACATGTTGCTATCGGATGAAGAAGGTGGGTTCTGAGCTAACGGAAGAGAGGTTGCGATAGTCGAGGACTGGTGTGAAGATCGTCGATTGGATGGCGTGAATGCACTTAACAACCGCGCAACACGGCGGGCTGGTACTGTGGTATTGTTATCTGTTGACAATAAAGGTTCACTTGAGAATCTACCGAGGACGAGTTTTCCGTTTGGAAGGCTGGTCTGACGCAAAAACCTGGGTGGTGATGTCGATGTGACCGTGCTGAGGAAAATTGATGATCTCGGAGTATTGGACCACTTGTTGGCGTCTTCAATCGAATCAGAAATAAAGTATTGGCTTTTTTTCAGGGGTTAAATATGACCTTGTGTACTCTCACCGCTCTTGGTCTCTTGTTCCCTTTTTTTTGACGTATGACTTGGAACAGCGAGCGTCTGATTTCGAGTCTTAGGCGCAGGCGCAAATTGTTCCTGAGACTGACACGCCTTTGATTGCGACGGCCCTTCTCGTTGGGAAAGATTCAGTGGTGCTTCGGACGAAGTTCTTCCTGCAGACTCCAATCCACGTAGGCAAGCCCTTGCTGTCAAAAACGCTCGGCTGACGGATTTGTGGGAAGCTCGGGAAGATGCTTCACGTCGTGGCACGTTGAATACTCGCGTTCGAGAGGCCCAGTAACCGTGAAGGGCACAAGACGGGTAGGGGCAGTTTAGCAGTCCGCAGAGTGAGGTCTGGCAGTTGTTTGCTTTCTTTTTTCTTCACTTTCACGCTGCCCGCTCCTGGATCACTTTCACCGTGCTCGATCACAACAAAGATAAAAGATGTTCCAGAAAGAGATTCAGAACTGATATTCCTACTCTCTGAATTCGAAAGGTATAGTTGTGCAGCAGTTATTCGACCGCAGCTAAGAGATTGTGTACAGGCAAGAAGAGTTTTGCTTTTGCTGAACCTGAAGCTTTCAATTGAGGCCGGTAACGCCGTGCGGGGCGGCACCTGCTCCAGGCGCAGCTTCCCATTCGCGCCTGCCCCTCCAGTGCAAACTTGAGGCCCTGCAAGCCGGAAGCTATCTGCACTTTGAGAACCAAGATGTCCACCCTACGATCGCTACGGTCAATCACAAACCTGTGGGACTCGAGCAAAGCTCGCGACGATCAAAATGCAACCACACTCAACTTGCAAAGTGAGCAGTCAAGAGGGACCGTCAAGCGACAACGCTTGCACAAATCTTCACAGCAAACCCGATCCAGGACAAACCTTCTAAACACTTCTATAAATACTCAAAGTACCTCTACTCTACGAACGGAACATCCAGATCGCCCATTGACCGAATTGCGACGCCGATTAGCGAGAAAAGCGTCTACCTTTAGTTTGAGAAATAGACGTCGGCAGGGAGAGCGTGAACAGGCTGAAGAAGCAAAAGAAAAGGAGAAACTCAGAGAGCTGGTACTGTTAGGAAACGACAAGGGGTGTGCACAGTCAGAACAAGAGGAGCACTCACACAACATCCCTCACTTGGAGCAGGTACCCAACGAGCTAGGAAAGGCCGCCAAACCCCAAGAGTGTCAGACCGACGAGCGCCAATTCTCCAGGGAGTCTTCAGTGACAACAGTACGTGTTTGGGACCCGGCTTCCGACCTTTTAGTCAAGGACCTGCCACCGGTACCACCCACCTCCGATCCATCAGGCACACTTCTACCACTCCCAGAACTCATCCGCAAGGGCCGAGAAGCCTACACCACAAAGAACATTGCCGGGGGAAAGATTACAATTAAGAGAATGGCGTCCGAACAAGCCGCTCCTCCTGTTCCCTACACTCAACTCAAAGAGATCACTGAGCACGTAAGTCCACCACCCACCATCGCACATCCTAAGACCTTTGCAGGGCCTGGACTAATGTCGGCGGTAGGCCTGCGAGACCGCACTTTCGGGCGTGACTTCTTACTCGCACTCGGACACGGAAAAGTGGAACACCACCATCATCAACAGCATTTTAGGGGCACTCGTGGAAGAAACGGCGCAGAAACCCGAAGATGGCTCATCAGCGGCCGCCCAACCACAATTCAAATACGTCGTGAACAGCACCATCATCCAGCATGCGGCTTCTTCATCCTCGTCTCCGGGTGACGACCCCAAGAAGATGAGTGGCCGTCGAGGCATGCACGCAGCCAGTGGAGCTTACTGGAATAACGAAAAAGACGGAATGTGGAGCTTCAAGTATCCTGGTGCCGACAGCAAGGGGTTGGATGTGGTTGTTGGGATCATCTGGGTCTGGGTTGGTTGAAAAACGCCTCAAAACCCAGGAACGTTGGCACGGGAGGGACGGGACCGATAGAGGATCAACGTATGCATGCTCAGGACTGCATTGTTGTCAGGCTCTCATTGGAGTCTACTGAGGAATACATTGGTGCTCTGATGAGATTGGGCACGATCCGGGGCGTTCCCAGGTGCCTGCATGGACGAGCGCACTCCTATGTGAGTTTATGTCAAGCAAAAGTGGTGAGTTAGTGTCCTCGGGGCATTGCCCAAGAGCCGTCAACTACCGTTCCCCAAAAGATTGGTTTAGTGTTCTCCGAGTCTTTGACCTGAAGGCCTGCGAGCGACATCTGTGCGGGATTCGGCCGATGCCACAGGGACCTGGGTTACAGATTCTCTGTGAGTAGCATGATGGATCAACTTCTTTTTGCTGGCCATTGAGGGTTGTACACAGGGCCTCCCATGACGGCTGAGGGTTATACCCGATGCGCTCCTCCTCATCAAAGTGTGAAAACATTCCCAAACGCATCGCTGAGTGGTTAGATGCTTGAGAGTCAATCATATCTAGGCTGAGCAAATGCGTTGGGCTTTGAACCCAGACCGGTCTGCGGAAAGTGTCCACAGCCGCAGACACGTGTACAGGCTCCCTGTAAGCGATAGCAATCCTACACCGGCTTCGGTCGTTCTTCTCTGAGCCTCATTCAAAGCGCCTCGCATGGCTCGACAATGGTTGAGCGTCCTTCCTTCCATTGTCGCATGATCTGCTGACTTACGTATGGGGCTGCCTCAGTTTCCTCAGCTAAAAGGGGGGTGCACTTCCATTGGACTCTCCACAGGGCGAATAGTGATCGTGGAGCTACCGTCATCATAATGGAGAAGACTTTTTCAGCAGAGCAGGTATCTCCTGCTTCAAATTCTAAATTCAACAACCCCTAAGAAGATCTGTAACCTCGTGGTAGTTATTTCCGGTGGTTCCGTCTTTCTCCATGACCCGTGTGTCAAAGCAATTTGGATTCGAAGCACCATTCATTGTAACATAAGCGAAGCTGGGATTTTACATACAGTGGGCAGTGCCAGTGTTCTCTACCTCCGTGGGTGCCCGGGATTTTTTCCAGCTGTAGGTTCGCGGGGTGTCCGAGCACAGCCGCAGATTTGGCCTGTGATTGGCCTGGCGACTTGAGGCTGAGAGTGGCGTTTATCGACCGGGTGGCTTGCGCATGCCAGTCCCGGACAGAGTTTTCAGGGGCCCGGAGAATTAATGATTTTGTTCAATTCGTACACATCAGACCTAGTTCTGAACTCAATAATGCGTCGCTAACGGCCTTCAGAAGCAATGATCAGCATATTCACCGAAAGCTTCCATTGAGCCAAGTCACGAGTAAAGCTGACATGCTAGGTTCGGCGTACAATAGCGCGCGAGCTGGTCTCTCGCAAAGAACAATAACCCCTTCTTTGGCGAACAGGTCATTTCCAGATCGGCGAAAAGAGAGCGGGAGGCACTGATTGCAGCGGCCGAAGGTGTCTGCGGCAAGCTGTGTGCACTGAGCTTCAAGTTGAGCTTGAGCCTTGAACTGGATATACGGCATGACGATCCTCTAAGCGAGGAAGTCGTCTGGGCTTTTCCTGGAGCAAGATCTCCTCAAGCACCCGCTCACGCACTTCACCAGCATCATTCCCACATCTCAAACGCAGGTGTATCATGTCCAAGACAGTGGCGCAAAGAGGCGTCCAGTTTCATCCCGATTTCAATCTTCTGTCACGACGATCGATGCTGGAGTACAGGTAGTATTATCAACTCAGCCCCGCTCAGTCAATTGCCGGCTTACCTGGTGGGAAGCCTTCGTCCGCCAACACCAGATAAGGATTAGTTAGCTCTGGCTATCGAATTCGTGAAGTGGGTAGATACCATAGAGATACATTTGGTACCAGTACCTTCCCACATTGCCAGGGCCTTGATCCGATCTCCGATCCGCAGTTTTCGGCATCTTCCGAGGAGGAAGAGAATAATCAAGAGTGTTGTTTTCAGTAGCCATAATGCAGTGCTGTGGTGGTATAACAGAAATCATTGTGATGGTTATTCGAAGGTGGGTGATGAGATAATACCAGTACTCAGCGTATACTTGCCTTCCTGGACGTGCCCGGTGAAGTGAAGCATGGGGATGATGCTCTGTGGACTCAAGGCTCCAGAGTCATCCCGCGTCGCTTGGAGGCAACCGGAAGCCAGTAGTCCTCACAGCATCAAAGTGAAGATACGTAGTTTGTAAACAGAGGTCGAGAAACAAATTTGCACTTTTGCTCTGTGGGCTTTGGGGGGTAGGTCAGTGGCTTGCAATAAACTTTGGACGGGTCGAGACCATCCTAAACGGCTTCAGAGCATGCAGGAAGTGTGCAGAACGCACACATTTTCGGCAGGTCCATGTAGGTGCTGTGTCAGGGAAGGAGCCGAATTGGTGAGTTGTCCAGGGCAGGCACCACCCACTTGCACTGGGGATGCAGTGAGATGAAAAAATTTTCATGCAAGCCTGAGTCCTTCTGAGATTATCAAACACCAGGCTACTGCAGACTGCGCTGCAAAGGACAACATTTCCCGCCTAAGACAGCCTATTTGAGGCGTCACAGGTCAAGTAGCACGAAGAGCTGCATCTCCGCAGCCCTGCCAGTCTGTCACATCTCCATGAAATGAAAATTTTTCATTCATTTTCGGTTTCGTGTCACATTCCCTTCCCTCCATCTTCGACTACCCGCAATTACGCTTCGCTGACGACGAGTAGAAACTTTGGAAACTGCATCCCTACCCTGGCTCCCCGATGCCCTGTGCTTCAGGTCTGAGCCCCGACACCTGGTACCTGCACAACAGCCTTGCATCATGCAGCGTCACCCCTCCAAATATAGGCAGGTTCACACGCCGCGAGAAGACTTTTCTTTTCCTTTGACGTACGAGCAGGATTGCTCGACGATATTCCATGAGTCTCAGCCTCATTTTCTCCTGATGTATTCCGCTATGAGTAATTGAAAACTAGCGTTGCTGGCTACACTTCCCCAGCTGAGGAGAGCCAAGACGATCAGGTAGTCTCCCTCCCCAGCCAGGGTGCCAGGTCAACACCCTGGGACCATCTTCGGCTGTTCTTGTAAGCTCAATCGATCGGGTCCACCAAAGCAGACTCAGTCTATTGATGCAGCTAAATCCCATGCCTCTCCTCTGTCGTTGGGTATCGACACCACCGCAACACAGCAGTCTCCAGGTCCTGAATCCCGTCTGTCCATGCCCTCGGGGTCGGCAAGGACTGGTTGACTTGTTGCAACCGTTAGCTCCCTTAACCAGATCAACTGCATTTCGGTTAACCATCTCCGTCTACATATCTCATTAGGCCGTCATTGCGTGGTTGTTAGAAGCCTCAACAAGGATACTTGTGTTGCTTGGCTAGCACACAAAGATGCAAAGCTGCTAGACTTGTGCTTTCGTCATTCATGAATCACATTCACTGGACTGCATGCTCGAAACGTACCTGATTGGTATAACAACGATCCTACTCAGCTGTGAAATGCAAGCTGGATCGCGTGGCAAAGCCCCCTGCACCTTGGTCGGATGTACAGTTCCTGGCATCCAGTGGTTTGCATTCTTTTTCCAGTCTCGTGTCTCGAGATGTTGGAGCCTCCCCACGGCTGAAAAAAGGTTATGCCGGCTTCCTTCATGAGCCACGACCGCTCGATAGGGCAGCTAGAGTGATTGGTTCTGGTAGGGGCCCAACCCGAAGAGAAGAACGGGCCACAACCTGGCGACTAGCGGTGCATGACTCCTCCTTTTAACTAGCATAGGCTTGAGACAGCCACGGCCACTATCCCTTTCTTAGGCTCCTCGTTGTCGAATTCTGTGATCCTCCTTCCGGGGTTGCCTTTTGGGCTTTGCATCTGACTGCTCTTTTACCATCTGAGGTCAGAGTTGTCGAGCTTGCTACTCTCGTCTTTCTTGGGACCAGGGCCGCAGCCTGCCGAAACGGCAATCCCGGGCCCCACAGACTGCAGCGATCTCGCGTCTGACGTCTCGCTGAGACGCCTAGGTTCTAGTTGCTAGGCGAGCAATCCTTGTTCACCTGGTCTGGTTATGCCCCTTTGGGATCATCACCCATTCTGTTTTTCAATGGCTCCACGACATCAAGGTGCCTGTCCTGCCTTGCGGACTTGACCAGGTACATGTTGCCGAGTGCTCAATTAAGCATCGAACCAGCAGACTGGGGTCCCTAGTCGCTAGGCGGGTGTCCAACACGGCTTGCATGCTCTCCAATCCACTTCGGCCAACGGCAGTCGTACCAAACTCTGCCGGAAAGGTTAGCTGACCACAGTTCCCATCTCGCTCTCGGAAAATAGTCCCAGCGGTGGTCCCAAAAGAAGAGGGCGGGTCACAATTGCGAATACTCTCCTTCGCCGGGGGGGGTTTCGTCGACTACCTGCGCCAATTTGCAGATCTATCACCACACTCGACCCTCAAAAGATATATGATGGAGTCCACCAGGCCGGTGCCCTGGTAGGATTATCGCAACCCAACTCGTCCACGACCGTTTGGCGACATTCGATTAAACTTGACCATTCGCAGGTTCGCCGTTGCGCTATTGCGCTTCCCATTTCTCGTGGCTACCCAATCATACCTGAAACCCTCGTCTCGTCTTGACCGGTTCATCTCCTTTTCCTTTCAGACATATCCCTTGCTCTTCACCTGACGTCGCAGCCTTGGTCGCTCGGAACATTTCAGCTTCATATCCACATCGCTTGACTGGAGGATATCTATCAATCGTCCACGCATTGCTTCTGCGGATCCTTCCTTTGGCGCCCACAGCCTTACGTACTGTACGCCTGGGAATCTTCCACGCGAAGGTGGAAATCTAGCAAGGTACTTGAATGATGTCGGTCGCCACAGAGATCATTCACCAGACCACGAGTGAAGTCTTCCACATTATCGCCATGTCAGAGTCTGGGAGCGAAGCAAGCAAGGCAGCAAAGAAGAGGTGAGCTCAACCTTGTACCTTTGGTGTCTCTCCTTTAGCATTCTCACTGATTACTCGTGACAGAGAGTACAATCGCAATGCTCAAAGAGTCTTTCGTAAGTAGCTTGACGCCTCCCGCGGACCGATCCAGTCAATCTTTGTTTCTCAGCCGACACTAACGTCGCCACCAGGACAGCGGCGTAAGGAACACTTGAGTAAACTCGAAGCCGCCCAGCGAGAGTTGAACAGCATTCAAGTGGAAGAAGTGGAGCGGCTTCGTCGCGAGAATCGAGCCCTCGCACAAGAAAATGAATCATTAAAAGCTGCGTACGGGTCGCAAGCCAGCTCGCCCGGACCCTCGACACTGAGCCCTACCGAAGTTCGAGGGTCGCCTTCTTTTCTCGCATACGGCGCTACGCCCACGAGCTATCTAGGACCAGTCGCAGCAAGTCAACCTTTCGTGCAAGGTACAGCCGCCGTCACATTGCCTGGAGCGGCCACGACTCCCTTATCTAGCACCAGCAGTGATCCCAGCAACCTCGTGGTGGTTGTACCAAGTAACGTTCGCGACATACGCAGGTCGCTCCACCAGATGTTTGCACCACTCCTCGAGATTCATGTCATCTCTAATCCTCAAACACATTTGGCGACTCTTGCAGCAATGGAGCCGACACTTCCGACCACTTTAAAACCTTCCCAGCTTCAACTTTCTACCCCACACCACGCTTATATAGACATGCTCCCTTCCCCTAGTCTCAGAGACAGACTCATTGCCATGGGGCCAGCGAACGCCAACTCCTTTCTTACGGAGGCATGCACGATTGTGTGCGATGTCGAGGACACGGGACAGATGATAGTCTGGGGAGAAGATTGGCTGAACGAATTCTCGTGGGAATTCTCGGCTGCCGTTCTGGAACGGTGGGGAGGATGGCTTCTGACCCCTGAATGGGGCCAGAGAGCCAACTTTTGGCGACGTCAACGTGGAGTGAATGTACTCCCGGGGTACGACTGATCAATCACACAGAAATAGAAGGCGTTTCCAGTCGACACTCAGGCTGGGGAAGCAAACCTGCGACGACGGCTATCTGGGTCAGCAAATTGGCGTACAGAACAATTAATCCGGGGTATATACGTGGGATGGCACATCCTACAAGTTTAGTGCGACGTGATGACTGGCGAGAGCAAGTTCTTTCGAGCTCTGCAACATACTTCGGAACACTTTGCTCGGGCTCCAGGACCACCCTCGCTGCCACATTCTTATGGTGAAAACAAGGCGCAGGCCGCCATTTCCAACAGACCAACCTTCCTGAGCCACGGAGTTGTACAATTTCCGTCTCCTCTGTGATTTATTTACTACCTGGAGCGATTTATTGCAGTGCACTCGCGCCCTTATTATGATCCACGGTACACCCTGGGGCTTGGAATCTGCCCAAAGGCATTGCGCGACGGAAGGAGGGTGCCCATTATGGTCATCGTGTGCATGAGGAGGCGGCGTGTTTTGAGTCACCGTTGTTGTGTTTTTTTGGGTCGATCGCAGGGTCGGATTCTGACGAGCGGCCTGTGGGTTGTTGGGGCGCTCAGCGAAACGTCCCTATCGAACCTTGACGCGGAATTGTCATGAGAGGTACGTGATTTGGTTTCAATACGTGTACTTGTTGACCGCCTTCTAACTTGTTCAACAGACATCCTGCCAACGCATAGCAATTGAGGGCGCAGTTGAACCACTTTAAACCCAAAAGCTGGTGAGATTCCCTCGGCTTCGACGGAGTTTTACGTACAGAACCAGGTCGCAGCCCTCACCGCTAGCGAGCCGCCTGTCCAACATTTCAAACAGAAATTCAGCAGCAGCATCGACAGACAGCCAAGGCTGCTGGCCGTAAGCTGTCTGTGAATTGAAAATGACGGTGCTCATATTGAATACGAATCGCGGTGCCACATGCTAATTGATAATCCCCGAAGGTAGAATGTCTGTAAGCCGCACCGTCACGCTTGGTCGGACGAGCAATCTCACGGCACAGTTTGGACCATGCAGAAATTTGACAAGGGAACCGTAGACAAGGGGCTTCGTCGAATGTACGTGTTTTTTGCATGTTATTATTAGGCACCGGATTCATACCAGCACCGGCACTTAGCCCCCTTTATTTTCAGGCAGCGAATGACGCATGCGATGTGCTTCGTACTATAATCCATTGGCCATGAGCGATGCTTCAGAGGCGCCGTTGAGGTCTGGACGGCACCGGCCTGGCCACATGGACACCCCCGATCAAAATTCTAGCGTTATTGCGGAAGGTTGAGCGTGAAACAGAATGTACATACGCAGGTAGTATTGACAGCTGGCGCCGGTCTCACAACTTGAAGACCTCGACAGCGACGTCAGCGACCACGGCGACCGATGATTCGTCCCCTTTTTTAAAACAAGGCTTGACACTGGAAGTAAAAAGTGAACTCTAGGGCGTTAGACGGGCGATTCAGATATGCGAGTGCCCTGACCAGATCGACGATACAGTCAATCTGGGCGATGGTGTAATGAGCCTGGCGAGTTCTGGATCGCAATACGCCGAAATGCGATGGCCAATAGAAAACAGATATTGCTGGAAGGTGTTTTAAGCGAAGTCCGCTTAATCTTCCCGGGCTCGGTTGTCCCTGCAGCCTGCAAGCGGGACTGCGCAAAGCCGAGTGGGTGCACTGCCGAACCACCCAAGAACCTAGAAACTTGGAAGGCGTGCCCTCCGCCATTCCCCCCTTAACCTTGGTGCTCGGTAGGGCAAAATAGGTACCTAGACTGGCACTGACAAGGTTCCAGGGCTTAACAGGCATCGGAATAGGCACCTCGATACGGGTACGGCCACTCCATCACCCATCAAAGTCCAGTTTCATGCTTCATTGCGCCCTACCTAAGTCCCTAGGCATGCTAGGGAGCCCCTCACCCCCCATCCGCTTGTACCTTACCTGTACCTGCACCTCTCACTTGCATCTCACCCACCATCCACCACTCATCACTTGCACTGTGCACCGTGCACTGCAACACCGTTGATCTTGCTCTTCGCCACCTCGCCACGGCAAGTCGCCTCTCACATCTCGAATCTAACCCCGCCGTCGGATCCCACACCTCGGTTACACGCTCTTGAAACTCTCGCGAGTCAGCATTCTCCGTCATTCTTCACGAGGAAGAGTTGAAAAAGAGGAAAGAGAACGAGGGAAACATAGAGCCATGCGAAAACGCAACCCAGCATATTGTCGGACAAGTAAGCGCACTTCTCGCGCCGATCTGTGTTCCATCGCTACTCAAATCACAGCTGTGCTGACCGCGTTGCAAGTGGATTCAAGGGACGTTTTGGTGTGCTGGTAGATACTGGAGGGTTGATCATGCCCTTCAGCTTTCCACGCTGTAGCTTTGTACTGCCATAGCCACCGCCTTGGCTATCGCCTCGCGTTCCATCGAGGTCGGTGTGTTCACGGCAATCTATGGCCCAGCCTCATGAGCGTACCTGAAGGCGAAACTGTCAAAATATCTTACAACCCGGGCATGACTCGTGAAGCCATTTCTTCCCTATGTCGTTTCGGTAGGCTCGTCCAAGAGTATTTCAAGTGAGCACAGAGATACCGTGCCGCAGAATACCCTGCATCTCAGCACCCAAATTCGCCAACACGATAGTCACCATCCTCTCTGACTGGCCGCACAAGAACCAGTACGAATCTTCCTGCTTGGACAGCAGCGCACACCAGTAAGCAACTAACATCAACGCCAACGGGTTGGCCTCTTCCAACATTCTCAAAAAATGGTCCGGTAGCATCCTCGGCCAGCTTTCGATGCCATTCCACCGAGCCCACGTAGTTTCAGCCATGTAAAACCGTGAAAAGCTCGACACAAGCGCTGCCAGAGCTTGGTTGAAGGCTTCGATATCCCGGCGTTCTTGACTTTCAAGGATGTTGAAGAGTCTGGAAGGCATGTCTGCAAGATGTGAGTATATACCTGAGGGGATGTGTGGGTAGCACAACAGGACTGGGGCTGCGCCCCTAGAACAGCCGCGCTGATATCCTGCCTTCTCGGAGTCGAGTGAGTCTGTCAAAGCTTTAGCAAGCCCTTCGAGTTCGTGAAATCCCAATGCTGGCTTGTTTGGAATGGTATGTCGAATCCAAGTGGCGTCGATTTTCTGAATACCTTCCCCCTTGGATGCGAGGTGACAGAGGTCAACGAGGTACCGGACGTTCTCCAAATGTTTCGTCGGGTAACAATGGCAATCCCCATCAGGAGAGCATGATTCGTTTCTCATCATTTCAAGCCTTGTAAAAGTATTGTTGACAAGATATGGCGTTAGTCCATCAAATACCTCAGGGTGTGTCTCGAGCTCGCCAAGTCCCTGCAAAGACTCCTCAGATAGGAAGATGGGCGATGCAGAAGGCAATAGGCTCTGCATGTTCAGCAGTATGTCCAAGCCACCCCTCAACAAAAGCATGAACTCCAAAATCTTCGCAATCCTGGAGTCTGTAGGGTCACCAGGCTGCGAGGCACGGGTCTCCGCCTCGAGAAGGGCTTCTGCACACCACTGCACACCGAGCAAGCGAGCAAATGCAGCCAACGCGGTACTCGTCTGCCGCGTGGGACGGTCAACGATGACCCTGAAAATGTTCAATCCCACGGACTGGTGACGTAGTCCTGCCATGCGGTGCCTTTGACGCTCGACTGGATCGGTGGCTTTCCACGCTCGATGGAAGGCGGCCACGCCGAGGACTCCGTGCATGAGGAAAGGCTGCGTCGAGGCCTCCAACGGAACGTCGCGGATCCAGAAGTCGAGAGGCTCCGTGCCGCGGGTCATTGAGAGGCTGGTGGAAGTGGTGTAATAGTGCAGGTACATGAGGTCCTCCATCTGCTGTTGCGTGATCGAGCTGTCCTCGTCATTGGGGATGTCGGCAACCGGAGATGAAGCGGGCAATTCTGCGTCTCCAGCCTCTCCCAGCGAAGTATTGATGAATTGATACGTAGTGGTAGCTTGGTTTCGGTTTTCCTCGCAAGATAAGGAGGAACTCGACCTTCCTCTAGAATCGACCTCAAAATAGTGTACTTTGTTACCTCTGAAGAACGTCTGCACGTACACCTGGCTGGCGTGGAGCTCCACATTAGTACTGCCCGTGTAGCCCGCGTGGTCTCGCAAGTGTTGGGTCATGCGTTTCTCCGAGATGCACAGATGGTCACAGTCACCCAGGCTGCATCGGTATCCTTGTGCCACAGGAAGGAACGGTAGTGGCGGGCCTGAGTATGGTTTGGATGATGATGATGACGATGGCACAAGGACGTCGTCAGGTTCCAGGACTTTCAGCCGTGCGACTCGCTCGAGCAGAACACGTCGCTTGCCTCTGTATATCTGGTGTCGGAGGAGGTGCTTGGACAAGGCGCTCGGCTGGACAGCGAAACGGCACGATTTACATATGACGACGCCGTAGGCTGGGAGGTGGACTAGGAGCGGGCTGAGGTGCTCGAGCTCGACGTGCGATGAGGCAGAAGTTTCTGTCATTGCTATACAACATCGAGGACATGATGACGAGTTTGAGATGATGAAGCGGTGGAGATCGACAAGTCGATGCAAGGTTGTCGTCAGGCCTATTATAGTTTGCTGTAGCATGCAACCGGAAGAAGATTGGGCCTCCAATGTTGTGGGGTTGTCAATATCGCTGCTGCAATAGTTGCGCTATACAATGATTGGGCGCATAGCGATACCTTCACGATGCATTTTACCACTGATTCTTTCACGGCAAGCTCTACAGTGATAGAGAACCCTTGCTTTTCGCGACATAAACTAGGGTCTAGTTACATGTAAATCTAGATTTGGCAGAATCGCGATAATTGTACTCTGCCGTTCTCAAGCTATGCAGTGGCTATATCAGCGCGGGAAGGCTCAGGGCTGTTCCTCGTTCAAGATCAAAGTCTAAGCACTCCAGTCCCCGTTCTGTTTCAAAGTCGACTTGACCCCGGCCATCATTCGTTTTTTCTCCGACTCCAGGTTCCAGGGCTGATAAATATGGCCAGGAGGGATATTCGTGTTCTCAAATGGTTTGCCGGCGTCCATATGAGTCAGGCAGGTCTTATAATTATCCCTGGCATATTGTTCCGGGTCATGGTTCCATACCCATCGCCCGATCTTGAAGAAGCCAACTTCGGCCACTTTGGAGCCGTCGTTTACTGCTGCGACGTCGACACTATGCAGCTCTTCTCGGTTTAGGAAACCTGTTTGCTGGAGGATCGATACTCTTTCAAACCTTTGTTCGAGGTTTTAGCGAAGATTGGAAAGGCCGTGAGAGTCCCGCTTACCTCAACTTGTTGTGGACCTTGGTTGCTTGCTTCAAGCCAGACTTGCCCGCGATCCTAAGACATTCGGCGAGAGAGACGGCATCTTCAAGCCCCTGCACAGCACCGTTCCCTGCAGTTGGGAAGAAGGCATGTGCCGCGTCTCCTATGCGGATGAGACGTCCACCCTCCGAAGTCCATTGCGAGCTTCCGTCACGCCACCGTAATTTCCAATCCACAACACCTGTGGGCGCGGATCGAACAAAGTCTAGTACAGCGGGGTCCCAGTCATCGTTTGCCCTCTCAATATACTTGACAAGTTCGGACGGATGCTGAAGGTTCGACCAGGACTCTGTGGCTCCGTCAGAATCCTACAAAGGTGTCAGCTCCAAAGACTTCATGGCATGGTGGTCATTACGCCCACTCACCGGATGAGTGAATGCAAAGGCTACCCAATCTGTTGTCAGAAAAAGGATAAGATGAATATCATTTCCCACGTAAGTCCGAAACTCAGGCCGGACGTCGACGTCTCGCATAAGAGACGACGCGGGAGAGCCTGCTTTGATGGCAGAGCTGGGAAATGCCTGCCGAGCGACTGCGTAGCCACTGTCTTGAACAGCGATCTCAGGACCAGTGTCGAAGCCGGCGATGACTGAGCCAATACCATTTGCACCAATGCAGAGATCGCAGACGAATTCGGCATCCGAGGCTGTCTTGACTGTGACACAGGAATTTTGCTCGCTCACGGAATCGACTTTGGCGCCCCAGAAAACTGGGATGCCGAGTCGGTTCACTTGATCTAGTTGCATTTGAGCATAGACGGGCCGTCGTTTGAGGAAGGATATGTCGACATCTGGTGCAGCATGGACTTTGCCGGTGCGTTTCCATTCCGGGACAGTGGAGTGAATTGACACTCCACCTGGTGTATATACGTGGATGGAGCAGTCGTAAATGCATTTATGATAGTCGACATGCATAGATGGGTAATCCTTCAGAGTGGTCAATGCCGAAGGCGTTATGGTGAAAAAGTCTCCTTGATCTTGGTGTGAGTTTGTGGTTGTCGTAGGGTTGAAGTAGGCATTCTATTCGCATACCTAAAGGTGACAACTCCAGTGCTTTCTCGAGGACGACGACCTCACATCCTTTTCGCCAGCACTCCAGTGCCGCTTGCAACCCACTGACTCCTGCTCCGATGATGACAACTTTTATGCCATTCTGAGGTAGTCTGTGAACTCCATCCACGACAACTTCGCCACTGGAATCGATACCATTCATCTTTTCGGTAGGTACAGTGGTAAAAGCTAGATCAAGTGTGGTTCATCGCGAAAACTTATACTCGTGACACTGCGACTTTCCTCTCGCTCGACAGCCGTCCGTCAGACTTCTAGCCGGCTTGCCACATCGACAAGGAGCAACCAGTAGTCAAAGTAGGTTCGGTCAGTTGGAAGTCCCACATGTTGACGCCCGGCAGACTGAAAGAATGATGTTTGTGGGACTGATTATATTTCAAAATCATCGAGTGAGATTCTGTCGAGCCCAATGCCAGCTGATCAGAAGATGGAAGCTCGTTGAGAATAAGTCAGACTGGGGTGCTGCCGCTATTCCTTGGCTGGAGAACAGCATGTCATGTTCCAAAAGTGACTCCCCCCGCAGCTCCTGATTTTGTGTAGTTTCCCTTTCTCGACAAGGAATAATTGTGGGGAAGGAGGGAACCACGCAGGAGATCTGGAGAAGGTGTTCTCTTTTCAAAAATCATCATCACGAACTCTTCCGGGGAGACCGGGTGGTATAGACAAGGGTGAAGTGCAAAAGTTGGGTACTTCAAGCGCCCCAAAGTCTTTCTTGGCACTTGGATGCCCTGCAACAAAACGCGGGGCGAACATGTTACAGCGGTCCTCCTCAGCGTGAGACACACATCTTCTGTTTAATTGTGTACGTACGGCTAGTTACAAAAATGCCTCGAGATTAATGGTGCTGTGACAAGCCACTGTGCCCGTGCGCTCAAGTGCTAGCTTCCTATTTGACCTTCAACAGTTCCTGTAGTCGCGGAAAGAGCGTCAGGGCATTCCCTCTGAGTCCTTCCACGCTAGCGTCCGAGCCCTCTCCCAATTGTCTCAGATAATAGTCAATGGCATCGACACCCGCAGGTGGGAAGTCGGTTCCAAAGAGTACGTGATCCATATGCTCGGGTCCAAGTAGCGACGCCAGGGTACTGAGATGCATGGGACTGCTGCTGAGAGCAGTGTCATAGTAGAAGCGCCGTGCTTCAGCCAGGACTTCTTCGGATGTCTTCTTGAGCCGCAGGGCAGGAGGACCAAGGCACATGAGCCCTGCAACCCGGTCGATGAGATACGGCAGATCACCACCCGCGTGGCTAAGGATGATGTTGCAGTCCGCTGCGTGATCGCTCAACATGTTGCTTGAATTCGTGATCAAGTCAATCGCCGTTCGGCCCGTCTCAAGGGGGAACTCCCACGCCGGTGGGGGCATGTTTTGATTGATCGCAGCGGTATTGGACGATGGTGACGGATGGATGAGAACTACTGCCTTGCGGGCGCTGAGGGCGTCCCAGATTGGAATGAAGAGAGGGTCTCCAAGATAATGCAGCTGACCGTGCTTCTGGTAGCTTGTGGCGAGGGCGATGCCATCCGCACCCAGCTCGTCGAAGGCGTAGTTGATCTCCTGGAGAGCGAGTTCGACTTCGCACAAGTTCGTAACATGGCCGAAGAATCCAAAAGAGTTTGGTGACTTCTGCACCAATTCGGAATTCCACACATTGCAACTGTTTGTAAATTCCCGTGCTCGATCCAAATCAACATCGCTATGAGGGCCGCCAGGAATGCAGGATAGAATGGCTGTTTCTATGCCTTTGTTTCTGCAGAAGCCACATGCTACTTCTGGATCCCATGGCTCAATGACCCAGCCGCCTGGACGACTACTCGCCTCTTCAAGATACGCAGTGTAAGCGGGAGGAAATGAATGCTGATGAATGTCAACACTGAGGAATCGGCGTTTGTCCATCGTGCAAGACTTTGGCACGCTCGCGAAAATAGAAGAACGAAGGCAACGGGGGAAGAGGCGTCATTAGCAAGAGCAGCTTCGAGAGGGATCGGAAAATGTTGCATGTACTATCTAGAGCAGGAGGGTTGCGGCACTTCAGCCCCACGGCGGGACGTTTGTGTTTGAAAACCCGGATCAGAGTCTTGCTTAGCACTCGCCCCGAGGGTGAGAGTTGGACGAGGACCTTATTACTATCCACTCGGATTATCAAGGGGGTGTGTTTCCTTCATCTGCGGGCGGTGTGCAAGGGATCACATTGTCCAGGTGAAGAATGCTGCCCGTCGCTCTCAAACCCCCTGCCAAGACTCAGCCTTGTAACTGCCACTTAACTCCCTACAAACAACTTCTGAGGGTGTAACTAAGAGTGTCACTCATGCCATTCAGGCTTCGCTGCCAGTCATCGTATCGTAGGACCTTCACTCACTTCACACATCGCCTACTTCACTCGATCGTCCGCGCATACCTGCAAAATGCCTGCAAAATGTCGATCTCGCCAGTCGTCTCGCTTTGTGTTGTTCCTCCTCCAACACTCTACCAACGGACCGCCAAAACGTTGTGACCACCCGAGCAACTCACAATGACTGATGTTTTCTCGTGTTATCCACAACGAATTCGACTAGCCGAGAAATTGCGTACCCATCACCAAATAGCGCTCGACCATGCACATGCTCCTTTCTTGATACACTGTTACCCTTGTCCCGTCCTCGAACGGCTCGAGGTCAATACGACACCAGACCATGCCAATCTACCTGGCGAGCTTCAGACTCCCCTGGATGCAGATGTCGTCTTACATTACATGGAACAACCAAATCTGAAAGAGTTAGTGCTGCAGAACGTGCGCGTGACCTGTGGACACGTAGTAGTGTCTCACTATCCGCCTATTGAGAATCTCAATCTACTAGGTCACATGTCAGTCTTAGAGCTTCGACAGACGAACATCGAGGAATCAGCCTTGCTTAAACTCTTGAGAAATTGTCGCGACCTCCGCTCTTTGACACTGACCAGACCAATGGGCAATCAAGGGGGTATCTTCTTGGATGAGCTCGACGCCGCCCTCCGCACAGTTGCTCACTCTCTCACCACCTTGACTCTCAGCTACCATAGCGTTCATCGGCAGCCAGAGATCAGGCTCTTATCATCACTCCGCCAACTTGGCCGCCTCCGAAATCTCCGTATAGACCCGACCATGTACGTTGGACGACACCTTTGCCCGTACTGGCCAAATAGGCCTCCAACGCGGGCTAGGCATCCCATGGTCGTCACCCGCTCAGTCTCATCATTTGCCGACGTCCTGCCTGACAATCTTGAAACACTGACACTCGACATGAACTTGGAGCAAGTCCTGCGGTTTGGTCCATGTTACCAACAAGATCTCATTCACAGCATCATTGCAGCCAGAGGTCGATTGCGCAACCTGAAAGATATCACTTTTTTCGAAGACCAAGCCGCCTGGGCCATTGTGAACTACTGCACTTGCGGTGGGTGTTATCGGCCGACAGTGAAGAGTCGGAATGGAAATTCCCGCGATCATGAAGCCGAGCAGTGGAGACAATTAGCACGGCAATTGAGAAAGGCTGGCGTCACGCTATTCAGAGACTTGGGCGATGTTGATGGTCGCTTTGAGTGCGCCATTCGCGCACAATCTACTGAACACAGGTAACATTGAACAAGGGCAGGACAATGAGACAGTGAAAGGTCATGTACTGAGCTGCGCGAGATATTTGGTCTTTCTCTTTCGGAACATAAAAGGACTTTGGATCAGGGTTCACAAAAGCAAAAGTGGTCCGCATCAAAAGAATGAAGACAAAAGCAATAATCAATCTGTTTCAAGAAGTACCCAGTTTGTAACCTACTTCTCACTCAAACCACCATCTCCAAAATCTCAAGGACCTGCTCCTTCTCCGTGATAGGTAGCGCATTCGACTGGATCCAGTGGTCTTTGAGACTGTTCCTAGCCAATCCATCCAGCTTGTCCCTGCCGACCCCCACGTCTTTCAACGTCCTGGGCATGCCCAAGTCCCTGAAAATCAGGTCCAGCATGTCACCCAAATCGGCTGCCTCGAACGAATCGTCCTCAGTATCCCCTCCTCCGTACTTGTGTTTCAAAAGGCCCCTCACGGCCTCGGACCGGAGCAGGACCTGTCTGGCATACGCCTGCCGCTCATTGTTGGCGCCCACTTTGGCATTCCATTTACACACTGCAGGCAGCATGATGCAGCTGGTCTCGCCGTGACCGACACCCAGCGGGCCGAGCTGATGTCCGATGGCGTGGCTGGCGCCCATGGGCACGCCGCTGGAGACGGCACTCATGGCCTGTACAACGCCGCGCATGCTTTCATAGCGAGCGTCCAGGTCGCGCATGTCGTGGTGCGTCCGCACCAACGCGGGAACGAGGCGCAACAGACCTTTCTCGGCTTCAGCATCTCCCTTTGCGTTCGACTGCAGACTGCACAGCGTCTCGACGCAGTGGTCCACCGCACGCACGCCTGTGCTCAGCCAGGTGCGTTCAGGCGTCGTCGTCGTCAGTTCTGGGTCGAGCACCACCAGGGCGGGGTTCTTGGTCGGCGGCTCGAAGAGGACCTTGGCGTTGCTGCCGTCGTCGCGAGTCACGCCCGCAATGCTTTGATACTCCCCGCCTGATAGGCTCGTTGGGATGGCGACGTGGTTGATGGTGGGGTCTTTGAAGGACTTATCTGTCTTACCAGAAACTCTGAGTCTTTCCAAAGCATCCGAATTGGTGATGTCGTTGCTCAACATCCAGCAGATGACTTTCGCCGCGTCTGTCAGCGATCCCGCGCCAAGCGTCACGATACAGTCTGGCCGGTGTGGAGCCGCGTCCTGTGCAATTTCCAATACTTCGTTCCAGTGCGTGTGCGGCGTCATGCCGATCCGCAGGCCCACAACCTCGACTTCCTTTGAGGCGGAGAGAGCCGACTGCAGACGCGTGAGGGCGTCGGTGTTGCGAGAGAGCGATTTCGAGGCGATGATGTACACGCGCTGACAGTGGAGCGTGTGGGCAACGTGGTATGCGCAAGCTTCGTCGAAGCGAAGACCCCACGTCACTTGTGGCACTGGGTGGGAAGGGTCCTCGAAGGCCGGCTCGAGGTGGTCGGCGCCGTAGCTGAATGGCATGGTCGTCAACGTCAATCTTGTTGATGGCTGGTATCGAACTGTACTCTGTAATATGGTTGACTATGGTGGTGGTTCCTAGTGGTAGGCGCAGGAAACTCTGGCTCTCGCTCTCGCTCCCTTCTGGTCCTGGTTTGGTAGCAACAAAGGTTTTGATAATCTCTAACTTAGTTGTAATACTAGGTCAAAGCACGAGTATGCTACATGCCCAGTCTGGAACGTCAAAGGCAGAAGAAGATAGCAAAGGATCACGTCACCGATTGCAGACCTATCGCAGTCGAAGCCAGTTTCTATTTATGTGGTGGAGAATGTTCGGGACGCCTCCGAACACCAGGTTTGACACGAGTCTTAGTGAGCCACATATAATAAATGTATGTACCGACTTGATTTCCCCGAAGATGGCGCAAGAATTATCTGCTGCCGACGAGAAGTCTGGTGCCCGGAGCCGTTCCGAGAATATTGGAGACACGGGAGTTGGAGTCGAATATACTAGCGTGCTGTGCGATGTTCAACTTGAGCGGGTTGAAAAGGGCGATATTGAGGCACTTGACACTTGCTAGAATAAACGAGACGCGAGTGCTCGAATTGGTAAGAACTTGAAGTGACTGAAAACCAAGCAGACTCCCTAAGAGAAGAGTGCGAGGCCTATTTGGAGAGGAAAGGGGAATTTGGGAGGGACAGCTTCAAGGTATCGAAATACGGGACACAGGGCTCTTGAGAGAGTGAGACAGTGCGTAGAGGGAGGGCAGCGCTCACTTCCACGTCGAAGCATCGGCTGTCCATCCAAGGCGTCCTGAAGCAGACAAAACAATCACGGGTGAATTCTGAGATTCAGCAACGTTCCAGCGACGCGATTGACATTTTTAGGCATATCATAGTTCTCGAGAATTCGCTGTCTGATGTTTGTGGCTCTGATAAGTCCGCATGAGTCTTAGCTGGCCAAAGCTCGTCCCGGACTGATGTCTTCTCGGAACTTCGTTTTGATATCCCACTCATGTCACGAGAAGCCTTGTTCTTTCCCCCCTGCAAGTGTCATTTTCCCTCATCCCACGATAGGCATCCAGTAGCATAGCCGGTGAGAAGGCAACATTGTGATCGTAGGTGAAAAGTTTTTGAAATCGAATTTGGGCAAACAGTATGTTGGTTTGCGCGGTGTTGAGGCTGTGACCGAGGACGAGATGGCAGGAGGATAAAGCGCTAGACAAATTTGGGCATTTAGTCGAAAAGACCGAAACCCATGTCCTCGTCGGACTCTTCCTTCTCTGTTGTATCGCGAGATATGTTAGCAAGCCGTGCTCTTTTCGCCGGATCGAATTCAACGGGTGGATTTCGCAACGTACCCTCTTCTTTCTTCTCTTCTTCCTTGGGTGCCTCCTCGGCGGCAGTAGCGCCACCAGCTGCGGCACCACCAGCGGCAGGAGCAGCGGCAGCACCGCCACCTGAGCCAACGTTCAGCAGCATGTCCTTGACATCCTTGCCTTCAAGAGCCTTTGCGAAGAGAGTGGCCCAGATAGGTTCAATTTCAGGAACGCCAGCGGCTTTGATCAGGGTGTTCAATTTATCGGCCTGTTAGAGGTGTCGCTCAGGATGTCAGTCAATGTGGTCTAATGTTCGCACCTCGAACGAATCAATTGATATTCTTGAAGAGGGGTGCATACGGTGATATCAATGCCTTCGTCGGCAAGGATGAGAGCGGAGTAAGCGCTGGCGAGCTCGGCGGTCGACATCTTGACTGACGGATTGTAGGGAGATTTAGCTTGAGGCAAGTCGAAATGCTGGATGTCGAGAGTTGAAAGTGCGCAACTAGGATCTCGTCCGGACGTGGGAAAATCGCAGCCGGAATTTCTTGTGCGATTGGAGTCGCCAAGACAGCACTATCTTCACGTGATTTGTTCACTCAGCCTTGCGTCCAACAAGGCTGAGAAGTCTGCCAATGATGTCAATGCTCGGTCACTTCGCCGTACTGCTGGTGGTGTCTTCTCTTCGGTTGGTCTTTCACTGGCCAGGGTAAAAATCGTTGTACTGAGAACCGATAAATCGCTGACAGCCGAAAAGTTGAACAAGATCTAACGTCAAGGTGATCGTGCGTCTGCAGAGCTCGCGCAAACCTCACCCCTCCTGCGAGAGAGGGAGGCTACAATGCCCTCGACAGACCTCGACATGCATTCGCTACGAGCGCTTCGAAGTCAATTCTCCCAGGCCTTGAAAGATTTCGCCGCTTCTTCGTCTTCGTTTAAAGTACTACACACCATTCCACCGACATCAGCTCTCACGCCAAACACTCCGATATTGACACGAACGCTGTACGTCTTAGACTCGAGTTTCAACCCGCCTTCCAAGGCGCATTCAAGCCTGGTCAAGGCAGCACTAAAATCGCGAGTCTCAAGTTCCGAGCATGAAAGCAGCCCCAGAGTACTCTTTCTGCTGGCGACTGTAAATGCAGACAAGAAACCTAAGCCTGCGGACTTTGAAGACAGGATTGTCATGATGACCTTGGCTGCTGAAGATTTACGGTCATCGTTCCAATCTCAATCCGCCTCTTCCACTGGATTGAAAGACACAGATGAACACCTTCCGACAATCGACATTGGAATAACGAAACTGCCCTACTTCGTCGACAAGGCGAGTTCAATCGAGTCTTGCGGCGTCTACACCTCACCACAGCGCAGCGAAACGGCAGTGACGGAGCAGATACACCTCACAGGCTTCGACACTCTCATCCGGATTTTCACGCCGAAGTATTATCCAAATCACCATCCGCCGTTATCGGCACTGGAACCGTTCCTCACGCACCATTGCGTAAGAGCAACGATACGGGTCGACCCGGACAGCCCGTCCGAGAATCTAAAGGATGCTCAAAAGACGGCATCCGAGTCGTCCGAGTCAGGTTTCTCCTCGGAGGCGGGACAACGAAGATACCTCGAGGACATCAAGAACGGATCCTTAGAAAAGAAAGGTATGAAGAAGGCCTGGGCTGAGAAGTTGGAACTGGTGGTTGACGAGAGTGGAGAAGCGGTCGGGGTGAGTAGTACTAGAGTAAGAAACGCCGTGAAGGCAGGGAACTGGGACGAGGTGAGTGAACTCGTAGGGCCATCTGTGGGAGCTTGGATCGAAGAAACGGGATTATACCTGGAGGACACAGACGGCGGTAAGCTGTGAAGCAAAGACATTTATGATACCCGGCTTTTACACAGATATCTCGACTGTTCACCCTCTTCGAGTTGTCACTACACTTGGGTCAACACTTTCTCTCATTGAAATTTGGGCCTAGGGAATAGGAGGGCTCTGTAGCAACTTGAATTCATAATTATATTCTGCGTAATTTTCTTTTCATCTGAATTCGTAGAGGTCGTCAACAGGGATCAAGGCTAAAAGGTCTGCTCCTAAGCAGAAGAGTATTTCGTTGTCGATTCGATCACTCAAGGGAAGTCCCGCCAGCCCACATATACAGTCGAATCATATCACATCCAAGCCGGAAAGTGTCTCGAAGACTTATTCCAACTTAACGGGTCCTCAAGCTTCCCCGACCAAAAAACAAACTCACAACCAGTTCAGATGTTCAAAATCTCGGTGGATTGCTTCGTGTGGGAGGCTTAGGCGGAGAGGAGTATGTGTTCGTCGTACGGAGAGAGGAAGATGTCTGAATTCAATTGGTGTAACCTGCACATCTCCGTATTGATGTCTTCCGATGCTATGTCTGGTAAAGGGATTTGGTGGACCCTGTGGACTCTGGCTCAAGTACACTCCCCCCTGCTGCAATGGACTCTGATCGGCTTCTGCATCAGACGGTGGTATGGCTTCCTCGTAGTCCTTGGAAGGAATGAATAGTGTAAGCTTTGGACGTGGAAAACGGCGCTGCCGTCGCGGAAGCTCGTGAGGCTGAAGGTTCTCGTAAGGTCTTTCCATATCTACCACGGAAGACATTGAATGCCTGCCATGGGAGATAGCTTCATTCGTCTTCATACGATCGATGAGCGCTTGGGTGGATTTTTCTAGCCTTTCAAGGCTAGTTTTCAATCGGATTTCAGGGCTATCATCCACGTCGGGAGTTCGAGAAATGCGAGAAGTCGAAGCGCCTCCTTCCTCTCCCAGCTCTGCGGCCAGTTTGGTGACAATGTCCTCCAGCCCACGTATTCGAGTTATTCGAGTTCTCATCTCAAGGTTGGGTGGCTTCTCTGGGTTTCTGCTTCGTCTCGAAGGTGTGGGGGCGAATGGTGTACACTGAAACCCGTTTAAGGCACAATTCGAGCACGGAAATCCGCGGTCACATAGGAAATTCATATCGACGCAGAGAACACAACTGGATCCATGACTCCTCTCAAGACGGGGTTGCAGCTCATCCACAAGAGACTGCGTTGCCAAAAAGGGTGTTGTCGTGCTTGTTGCCGATTGATCAGCTCGCATGCTGGCCAGGATTCCTGCAGCGAGAGGTTCCTCGAGCTCGTCGGGCCAACTCGAATCGTAGGGTTGTCGACATTGCGATGCGTTGTTCCGTCTGAGGTGTCTGTTCAGGTCCCCTTTCTTATGGAAGCCTTTTCCACAGCCCAGTTTGATTCCATTCTCTTCAAAAGCGCACCTGTACTTGTGCAGTCCGCTGTGTAGTTCCTTGTGTCTCGTCAAATCGTAGGATCTCGTAAAGATTTTGCCGCACGCAGCAACGGGGCACTTGAACGGCTTCTCTCCTGTATGGGATCTAAGGTGCTCTGACAACTTTGTCGACCTGGACAGAGTCTTTCCGCAGAAATTGCATTTATGGATTGGCATATTGCCCGGTCGAGGGGGACAGCCGGGTGGAATCAGCGTGGATGGTTCTAGGCCCAATTATATGTAGGAGTGGTCGTCTTTCGCACCAACGCGAGGCAACTTGGGTTGGTCAGTTACGGCGTCCTGGAATACGGTTTTCAAAGGTCAAACTTGAAAGCTTTAATCTGTTATGGATCTGAGTCTCGTCCTCTAGTGGTGGCGACCGAGAAGATTTCAGACATCGCAGTCAGTGCTCTTGTACGTGAACGAGGCTGAAGTCGAAGATGTCAGGGATGCCAATCCCAGGTCAATGACCAACAACAAAATGTTTGAGCATTGTGTGCCCTGGCGCGAGGTGCCCCGGCGCAACAAAGATTTTTGAAGACGATCGTAAGGGGGAGCGTCTTAGTTTCTGCAATTAAATCTGGCATGGTTCTGCCCCGGCGCGATTGAAGGCTGTGCGAGCCTATTGCTCTCGAGATGATTGAAACCTGGCGGGCGCCAGTTTGAACGGCGCCTGCAGCCCCGGCGCAATGTAGCGGCCAATGAAACCGGCGGTAGCTTACATGCCCCGGCGCATTGGCACTTGGTTACTAGTAGGGGAGCCAGTCGAGCCAGCCTGACTTGCCTGAGCGCCCCTCAGCCCTAGACTTCGGGCATGCCCCGGCGCAGGGTGGGCGGCCAGGCTGGAGTATCATATTCGAGGACCAGTCTCGCTAGCCTGTCACAGCCCTGGAGTGCCCTGGCGGATTTCATAGCCCTCCAACCAGCAGTGTTGTGTCGGGAACCTGGTCTTCCTCAAAATGCCCAAGTTGCTGAAGACGCTCTATTGCCGCGCCAGGGCAAACATGATCGCTCTTGCATCAACAGCATTTGCAGACGTAGTCGTCGCTCACCCATGCAATGAGTACTTTGCGCCAGGGCATCAAGGTTGTCTTTAAAACCTAGCTCTGCCGTCAATTCAAACGTGCGTTACCCCATCTGCTAATCTCGAACACATCACTACTCACTTTCCAACAAAGAGAAAGAGAAACAAAAACCAAGTCATTGACACACTCTGTCGACATGGGGGTGGAGCTTATTTGGTCAATTGTGTTTGGGGTCATTGCAACAGCCATTGGCCTCATTACTATCTGGCAGAATTTCCAAATTGTGCGGGTGAAAGTTGAAAGTATGTGTTATGCCCAGATGATGACCCTTACCGAGTACACTAGCTAACGTCTTGCGAAGTCATGCAAAAGACACAAAGTCGGCCCTGGTATGGGTATGGACCGTGATAGAGGGGAGCAAAGCACAGGGGAACTGAACGGTAATTCCCGGCTCCATGTGGGAGAGTCGACTTGGCTCAGATTCAACACCAGATGCGCATGCGAATATATCTTCGTCTTGAAACGACCTTAGGAACAGGCGTACGGGTACACTCGGCTCAAACTGACACGGAAAAGGAACTTTAGGTGTTCAAACCATGGAAGCATTGGAAACACTTTGGATACTATCATTTTGTATCAGCAAGAAAATAGAACTGGTATACTCCACGTTCTCAACCACCAAAAGTTGCCCGACAATGGACATATCTTCAAATTTCTTAGAACATCGCTCGCCAGATGTCGCCACTAGCTCCCATTCGCTTTTGACGACCGATCTCTTTTCTGATTCCCTGACTGACCCGGGTTTTTGTTTATTATTTTACCTTTACTTGGGGGGACTCTTTTTCCCGTCTGGAGTGAGTCCAAAGAGAGCACTGTGGCTCCCCGGTTCGCCAGTGCCCGTCAGTTTCTCCGTGGGATTCACATCGCCGACAAGAGCTGGGTCAGATCCGGTGGCTCCTTTGTTGGCATCACCGGGAACGTCAGCATGTTGGTCGTTGCTGCCACTGTTCCCGGCAGAGGTAGGCTTGGAGGGGATGTCGGCCGGGGATTGGCCTTGGCCGGTGGTAGAGGTGCTCGCAGTCTGGTCATCGGCTTGCTTGTGGTGGCCCAGTCCGTGGTGATGGCTGGTCTAAATCAGTACGGTGTCCTGGCGTGTCCCGTCGAATGCGAATTAACGTACCCTTGTTCCCCTGATGTCTATGACCTGGTCAGCCTAATCTCCACGAAACTCAAACGCCCCTTGCTTACCTCCTCCTTGTCATAGCCCATAACATGGTTGACGGTGTTCTTTATGGTTTCCATTATGAGGACAAATGAGCTTTAGGTTCTTCTAGTTGATATCAATGCAGTTCGCAGAGGAAATGATTATGGCAGTTCAGGATGTGGAAAAGAGATCTGGTAGCAGGACTCAGGGCAGTATTTGAACTCCGGTCTACCCCTCGGTTAGCAGCATTGAGAAACGTGGTCGTGGTGGTTGCATCTTGATTATGGTGGAAGATCTGATGACATCGGACTGCGTCATAGCACAGCAAGGTATTCGTAAAGCGAGGCACATGGGAAAGTAACGAGTTGCGCAGTCGAATCATCTGTTAGCCATGATCGGAATCCTTCGAGCCCGTAGTAGTAGCCCGGGTAGATGAAACCAAATCGGAGGGACGAACCAAACGTCGTCATTGTGGGGTGTGGCGGGCACCTGCAACGCCTGGAGCTGAGAAGCTGAAAGCCTGTACCAAGTGCCTTTTGGTGGCGACCAGCCCACCAGAGTGTCTTTCGGCGCCCGCTGCACCCCGCAAATCGTGGACAGAGTCAACCTCGCCAACCAAGCACTGTGCCACCCTAGCCAAGCAGCATCAAGCGAGCCAGTCATCAAAAGGCCACTCAAGGAACAGAGTGGAGGATGCAGTGCTTGGATATCTGGGCACGAACGAAGATGACAACGCCTGCACCCCGTGACCACTCCTCGCTGTCCCCTGGCTCCGATCCCGTATTTTCCGCGCTATCCGAAAAGATGTAACCATTGCCGTGTCCCAGCCCTAAGGGTGTCCTCCAAACAACAGCTCCACTGCCGCTGTCGTCGCCATGCGTCTCTCATCACGCAATCGTTCTTCCGTAGCCAGAAAGACGTCAGGCAACAAATCGTCCACGTCAATGTCTAGCAGCATTTTAGCTACCGCCTCGCCGCACGACCAGCACAATGGCATCCCGTAGCCATTGAAGCCCGCAGCAATGAGTTCTCCTCCATCGACACCACGCTTTGTCACGCTCCGCGGCAGAGGACCAACCAAGGGCAGTCTGTCGGCCGTGAACCCCATGATGCCGGACCAGATCTTCTTCACGGTCGGCTGCTCACCTGCTCCTTTTCCTTCCTCATTGTCGCCCCAGCCTCGAGTAAAGTACCGAGGAAGCACGGTTGAGATGTTCTTGCCGGCGATATCTTCGACTTGAGAATCGTCGCTTACCAAAATCTCCGAGATCGTGGCTTTCTCCCCGCCCACGAAGACATCACCGGTTCGCACGTTCTGGCTGGCGTAGTACAGGCCGAGATCGAGCACCTGAGTCTCGGCGTCGAAGCCACCACCACCCACGACACTCCACGTGAGCTGGTGGCCGTGCCGGCCAAACTCGGGGGTGGCTTCTTGCGTCGACATGGTGCCGCGGAGCGGGTAGATCTTGCCTCGCAGCTCCGGTAACAGGTGTCCTACATATCCGTTTGTGGCATGTACAATCTTTGAAGCACGCACGATGCCACGTGGCGTATGAATGAGGTAAGGGTGCTTGGGATCCTTGGTCGAGTCGTACGAGACGTTGGTGGCGGGCGTATTGGTCTCTATCGACAATCGGTCGCGAAATTGAGCGTAGAGATGGGCCCAGACTCGTGTGATCAGCCGGTAAGGCCAAAAGGCCCCATTCTTGAAGACGATGGACCCCACGCCTCTCATATTGTACTTCTGATGTCAAATTCGTTTAGTCTCTGTCAGTGATCACTGGCGACACGTGTGACTTACCAACTCAGTCTCTTGGGCAGTCAGAATCTGAGCACTACCCCGATCCTCTGGCACGTGTTCCTCGTAGAGCCGATATGATTCCTGGGCATCACGGAAAGACTCCTCGTCCAGGAAAGAGATCACGTCCACGAGTTTGCGCACCCCGCTGGCCTCCCGGAGCTCGTCCGTCGAATTGGCGAGTGCGTGCATCTTCTCCAGGGTCGCGTTGGCGAACCTGCCGATGCGCACCGCATTGTCGTGCCCGAATGTCTCGCTGAGCAGCTTATAGTCGCCGGGCACGAAGGAGGTCAGAACACCACCATTGCGGCCAGTGGCGCCGCTGGTCAAGGTTCGGGCTTCGAAGACAGTCACCGAGAAGTCACGCGCCCGCGGTGAGGCTTGCTCAAAGAGCGTCTTGACCACGCTACATGCCGTGACCCCAGAGCCGATGATGGCATAGTCTGTCGTCGTGGCTAACGTCTCACTTTGAACCTCGGCGAGAGTAGGATGTGGTGGTAACTGCCAGAAGGACGGGGTGGGATTTGGTCGTGGGAGTTGAGGGTCAGCATGGGCTTGAGCGTTCAACTTGGCCAACAGGCTCTCGGATATCTGGCCCGCCATTCGAACGACTGGTGATAAGACACACCTTCGTGCAGTACTCGTAGACATGTTGTGTGAAATAAATACTGAACATGAATTGGAGACACAGCCTTGCATATCTTGATCATTGGTGGGATTGAGGCTGGGACCCACTATCCCGCAGGTGGGATGCCAAGCCGGTGCGTTTGCGTTAACGCGATTGGCTTGACATCTCTGCCTCCCCCTTCGCTTCTTCTTCCGAGGCGACACGGGGAACACCATTACATCTCCGTGCACACCACGTACCCAGACAGGTACCATACTGAGATAACCATAGTGCCATATTAGCCGAGTGGACACAAAAATCAAGGGGATCACCACAATCGACCAATGCGTCCCGGTTGTCTGCAGATGGAAATCAACGCGCAAATGGCTAGGATTGGCAAACCACTTCTTATCTAGCAACCGGCGTATTGTTCCTGGGTTGAGATGCAAGACGTCAAAAGGGTACTAATACCTCATGTCCCTACCTTGTCTTGACCATGCTGAACCCTCCTGTGTGTCTCGAAATATAGAAAGGCCAGTCACACCTTCACAGGACTGCCAGTCTAAAGCTTCTCGTCAAGAGAAAAGAGAAGTCCCTTCGACAGGTGAAGGGCGTGCATATGCCTTCCACGACAACCCAATATCGATATTGAGTGACAATCAGGATGCCACCGACTGCCATGGACCAGTCCGCGCACGAACATGATCGTGATGCCTCGTTTTGGGCTCCGGGGACAATCACCTTGGAAGACTGTAAGGGTTGAATCCATCTTGAGGATCAATGAATTTGGGCTAATCCGTTCTCCGCTGGGACAGTGCGTCGGTCTACCGACAAGGTTGTCCTGCATCCGATCCCCACCTCGGACCCCAACGACCCGCTGAACTGGGCTGCCTGGCGGAAGACACTGAATTTCGTACTGGTGTCTTTCTACGTCTTCATGACATTCGTCCAGCTCGACATCGGATTTACGGCATGGGAGCAATATGAAGAAGAGCTGGGCTTCTCAGTCGATCTACTGAACGATGCGGCCGCCACAAACTACGCTGCCTTGGCCGTGGGCTGTATCTTCTTTGTACCACTGGTCCACAAGTATGGCCGACGCCCTCTTTACCTCTTCAGCACCGCTCTTCAATTGGCATCTTGCATCTGGTTTGCGAAGACCTATTCCAAAGGTGATCTAATTGGGAGCAACTTGATTTCCGGGCTGGGCGGTGCCATAAGCGAGACCATTGTCCAGATAACAATCGCCGATCTCTTTTTTGTGCATCAGCACGCTGCCATGAATGGCTGGTACCTTTTCGCCACTCTTTCCGGGGCTTTTCTGGGGCCAGTGGCCTCAGGATACATCACCGACAGTCAAGGCTGGCGGTGGATGTTCTGGTGGTGTGTCATCTTCTTCGCTGTTAACCTGCTCCTGATCATTTTCTGCTTTGAAGAGACCAAGTACATCACCCTCGTCCAAGGCCATGGCACAATTCGCTCTACGGGGTCAGCCCAGACTAGGCTCGACAAAGACGAAGAGTCGCCGGATGAAGGCGGACAACCGAGAGATGTCAAGCAGGCTGAATCCAGCAACCCTGTCGAGCGCACTCGATCCAATATCCAGCTGGACCAGACCATTAGGATGAAATCATATCGCGAGCGTCTGGCTTGGATGACCAAAACGGATGGCTCGATCCTACACGACTTCTACCAGCCTTTGGTACTTCTCTTTAGCTTTCCAGCTGTCACTTATACCGCCATCACGTACGGTAGTCTTCTGGCCTGGTTTGCTATCATGACCTCAGTCCAAGCTACATACCTATTTTACCCCCCCTACAACTTCTCTGCTTCAGGGGTTGGCTTGATGAATATTGCCCCCTTTGTTGGCACAATACCGGCAGTGCTCATTGGAGGATACTTGAACGACAAGTCGATCATGTGGCTTGCTGCTCGCAACGGCGGGATTTACGAGCCAGAAATGCGCCTCTGGCTTGCCCTTCCTGCCGCAATTCTCACCCCCGTTGGCATTCTCATCTTCGGCGTGGGGCTAAACTATGTACGTGTCGATTTCCTACCCTCTGTCTGGGCCGTTGCCCTCAGAGTTGCGCACTCGGGCGAAGTTGCTAATTGTCTGCTCGCACAGGGATGGGCATGGCCGGCGCTCGCAATTGGATACGGCATTTTTGGCTTTGGCTTTACTGTGGCGGGCGAAATATCCCTCTCATATACGATGGATTGTTATCAAGACGTGAGTAGACCAGACTGTGCTTTCCTCTGTTTCCATGACAACGATTGATTGACGCTGCTTGTTCAATGATAGTTGGTCGGTAACGCATTGGTGGGCGTTGTTTTTACGCGGAACGCCATTTCTGTCGTCGTCCTCTTCACCCTGACCCCTTGGATCAATGGGATGGGCCTACAAAATATGCACATTCTTGTGGCCGTGCTATGCTTTGTGATTCTGCTTTTGCCTATACCTCTGCTCATTTGGGGCAAGCAGGCTAGGGTGGCCACAGTGAACGCATATCGGCGCATGGCAAGTCGACAGCCGACGCATCGCGATGTATAAGCCGGATTCGAGCGAATAGTCTACATCTTGGATAGGGCACAATGCTCGGGACCGTGCCGATCGAGAGCCATGTCTCCGGTACCGATGGCTTGCGCTGAGCACGAGGGGTGACACTCAAATATCGATATTTTCCCGGTCGATGTTCAAGAGTAGCCGCGAGGAGGCAGAGAAAAGGATTAAGGGCAGAAGTTGTTTTGTTCGTCTCCGCGATGTTGTTTTGCCGATTTACCGATTTACCGATTTACCGATTGTCGACGTAGATCCCCTGAGAACAGTAGCCGCCCTGCAGGCTTCTCCCATCGAGAGTGCGAGACCAGGAATACCTTTCGCAAAATTAAGATCCGAGGAGAGCGAGGTCTTCATTCCCCAAGATATAATCTCACATTTTCCCAGTAGATCGGGGGATTGTTTTCATTGTCCAGACCCATCCAAAAGGAGACAATCCAGGCTTCCACTTCATCACGAACATGAGGCGAGAAGTTCACGATGAAGTGCGACCTGGCAAGTGTAGCCTTCCTCTTCTTGGTGTCTGTAATTTCGAGTGATGCGACTAGAAGCGCTATGTCTCCAAATGGAAAGGACTGCCTTGTGAGTTGAAAACTCAGGTCAAGTTCATTGAGGATGATATCGGATATCGCTTCAGCTTTGTCATTCTGGCTTCCAAAAGGAAATCGCAAACGGTGTATGATGAGCAAAGCAGTCAAGCGAAGTACTTTAGCTTGCGCAAGGATCAACACGATCTCGGCAGGAGTTAGGCGCCCAGTAAGAAAGTTGTTTGGCACGGTCGGCCGCCATTCGTCAAGTAGCTGCTCAAGCTTGTCAAGCGCTTGTTGTGAAGCAACACTCGGCTGCACGTTTTCACGTCTGCGGCCAGAGACGCGGATGGCATACGCTGACTCGCAAATGCCATAAAAGTAGACTAGAAGGGGTCCAGAGACCCCAATGAAACGATCCACGAGGTTGTCAACGTCTTCGAGTCGAAGTCTAATCGTGGGAACTTGACAGCGAAACAGACAACCGTATGTTTCGGTCCCGACGAGACATATGAGGAAAGATAGACCGTCAGAGCCAAGTCTCTGCGTCAGCGTGTGGTCTTCTTCGTACGCTGGTTGAACCAGGCCGAGAATATGGCTGCATAGTAATGCCTCTCCGCCGGAATGATGTAAGGCGAAGGTAACCAGTATCATACCGAAGAGTAAGATCATTGATAAATCGTTGCCGTGATGTACTTCCAAATGACGCAAAGACGCGACAGCAACCGCTGCCCTCTTTGGGCCAATATGCTGCCTTTTCGCGAGGAGTTGAAGTTCTTGGTTTTCAACAAGAAACGAGGCACAGGCAATAAAAGCGTCCTTCAGAAGAGGCATTCCAGCATTCAAGTGGTCTGTGAAAGTCTGCATGTGTCCCTCACGGAAACTCGGACCGATGAGATATTTGTCAATCTCAAATTGTTTGCAAAGCATCATCTCCAGCAAGTGCATCTCAAGGCTGTCCAAATCCGGAAACAGAGCGACTTTTTGATAGACGTTGAGCTGCTGCTTCGCGTTGGATTGAATTATGGTGTCGCCTGGCGATGAAGTAAAGTCGCTAGGAGAGGCTTCAGACTGATCGGATGGTAATATATCAGAGGCATCCCGCTCGGACAAAGACGAGGCAACACGTAGCTGGCTAACAGCGCTGGCAATCTTTGTTCTTCGAAGCGGTATTTGGTTTCCTGCCGCAAGCTTAGGTCTTCTACCGACTTTAGCAATCGGCCGGTTGGTTTGACACTCGGATTTCACACGAGCACATCTCTCGCAGACATCCGCGGCTCCTGTAGGCCAACTGCACTTTTCTTTGACTGCATAACAGCGATCACACGATCGCCTGCCCGGAGGACGACGAGAGGCTCGGGAGAGCGAAGTTGGCGCACTATGGGCTGTAGACATCATATGAATATGTCTTCCATCCTTTCCAATGTACTGCAACCTGAAACATGTACAAAGGCCATCTTTCAGAATGGCAGAAGTTGGACGAAGACTCAAGTGCCAAGGTCGAATGCCATGCGGTTCTATGCTGCCACGCTGCAGATAAGGCGCCCCCTCGGCTGTCTTCACGTGACTCTCGCGGTGACTCTCCCTGAAGCGACGTCTCACGTCTCATGAGTACCACCCAAGTACATTAGCGAGATTATCTAGTTATGTACATCCAGCGCATAACTACAGCTACTGGTAGACAACTTGGTATCGGTTAAAGAAACTGTCGTCATTGTGCAGTCTGATCTCCTGATCGGAGCCCCCTGCCATCCTTTGGATTGTCCAACTAATCGCTGTCTCATATCTACAAGAAGGCCAAATTCCACTGGGGAACTGGAAAGAAGGAAAATTTTATACATAGAATCGAAAGTAGAAAAGGTTTTTCTCATTTCCAAACATCTCATTCGCCTTCTATATCCAACATGATATGAAAAGCTTGACACCTCTTTCTCCTCGTAGCCAAAGTCTCACGGCTTCCATCCTGCAGGGGTGGTATACTTGGGCATGGTCAGAAAGCCAGAGCTAGCATTAACCTTCCCTGTTACGGTACCGTTTCCCATTGCGTATCCGGTTGTGATTGCCGCTACGGGCAGGGTAGTCGTAGAGGTGCTGCTCCAATCCGCCCAGGTATATGCAGCCGAGGTCGTGCTGCTGCTTGTGGTCTCTATGGCTTCAACAGGCAGAGACGAGGTAGTGCTGGTCCAGTCTGCCCACGTTGGTGAAACAATTGAAGAACTAGACTCGTCGATGGCGGCAACGGGTGCTGTAGGCTTGCCGATCCCGTTTCCTTTTTCAGATTCCGTTACTGTGATGGTGCTCTGTACCACCTCTGTGACAGTGACATATGTCACAGAGCAAGGACTTGCAGCCGCCGGGATCATAGTGACCGTCTCGGTGGTGGTGGATTGCAGAGTGATAGTGGTGGTGGCTTCAGTGCTGGCGGCGGCAACTTGGTTGGCAATACCTGCTTCCGATGGAGTTGCCCCGGGCGACGGTCGCGTAATGGTAGCATATATGGTGCTTGTGAAGTAAAAGGTTTTAGTGAGGTGGAGAGTGGTTGTCACAACCGAAGCGGATGCACCAGAACCCATTGTAAGCGTCACTGTTGAGTCTACCACACTGGTGCTGACAGCGACCTCCTCACCGGCTGAAACGGTGCTAGTCGCCATCGACCAATCTGACCAAGTTTCAGACGCAACATCTGTCGAGCTTGCAATTGCAGCGACTGGAGAGCCGGGGCTCGAGGTGCTGGAGGCTTTTTCAACAGATGGAGTGGTCTCTCCCTTTACCTCGGTCAGGGTAGTAGTCGATTTTGTCGTCTTTCCCTCACCAGTAGACTCGACAGTAGACTCGCCACTACCCGTTGATGACATCCAGTCTGACCAATTTGCAACGCTTTCGTTAGTAGTGGAAGAAGTAGTGACAACTTCAACCACTGCGCTTGGGGTGGTTGTGGTAGTTGAGGTTGTGCTGGCCTCCTTCTCGGTAGCATTCGCAGAACTTGAGGTTGTAGTGGTCAACGAGCTAGTTGATGTTTTCACATCGGCGACGTCAAGGCTAGTGGAGTTAGTAGTGGCGGTGGTAGTAGTGGTTGTCGTCGTCGTTAAAGAGGTTGTGGTTGTCATACTCGTAGTGGTGGTGCTAGACACGACGGCTGCCACATCGAAGCTGGTCGTGGTAGTGGTGGTGGCAGCTGTAGTTGTAGTTGATGTAGTGGTGGTGGATTCAACCGCCGCCACATCGAGGCTGGTAGTAGTGGTAGTAGTTGATGTAGTAGTGGTAGATTCCATCTCTGCTACATCGGGGCTAGTGGTTGTAGTAGTGGTGCTAGATTCAATGGGCGCCACGTCGAGGCTGGTTGTGGTTGTGGTTGTGGTAGTGGTTGACTCTACAGCTGCCACATCAAGGCTTGTTGAGGTGGCCTCGGACCAGTCTGACCAGGTTGTGTCATTGCCATATTGACGTTTAGGGAGCCGTTTATCACCCAAAGCGTCAACGTTAGCCTGCGCCAATGTCAAAGAGGCCACGAAAATTGCCAAAGTCCTGAAATGCATCTTGTTTCGTTTCTGCGTAGAAATCTTTTCTGAGGTCGTTTCTTTTTATCTTCCAGAGATATGTTCTATTGTGCTTGATCTATCGATTTTTCCTGCGGCAGAATCAATCTGGCCGGGTAAAAGAGTGAAATGCGCGAAAAGTGAGCGACAAGCGAAGGATGGGAAAAGAATGACTGACGTCTCTAGGACGTATGGGAGGGAGGGACAAAGGAACGACGACGAGTTGACGAGAACTCGGAAGCAAAAAGAGAGAAACGAGAGACACGAGAGCGACGACAAGGAAACGAAACACAGATGAAGAGCTCGCGAGCGGAGTTGCCATTTTGAAGTGTTGCACGTAGGAAATTGTAGGAGCATGGAGGAGGTTAGCAAAGCAGCAGGGTATCCCAGACAATAGCTGGTCCGGACGGAGATGGAGCGTAGATCCAGTAGGAATTCGAAGAAGATGAGCGATGAGAGGGTTGAAAGAGTGTCGCACGATTGTGGTCAGGTTGGTGATAAATCCAGGAGCAGCTGGCGAAACGCCTGCCTATTCGTCGGCTCCAGGGGTGCTTAGGGGCACCCCAAGGCAGTTAGACGCCCACTAATACTATCGCAGTTAGGCGTCTGGATCGGGTCAGTCAGGAGTTGCTCGAGCTGGTTCATCCCCGTCATTGTCAAACGCTCCATCATCTCCATCGTGGTCCTTCCCTCGTCGCCACGTCGGTTCCAGACGAGTATTTGATCATGGTTCGGAGAGCTTCGCCGATCGAGAACCATGTCGCATGTGGCGCCATCTCAAAATCTCCGAAACTACAGAACGCTTGTCGCCCGGCCTAGACAAACCCTGAAAATATACACCTCAGATCGAAGCCTGCGGCCCTGTTCGAAATGAACCCAATCGGTTATCTGCTTGTCTGACCAACGCTCGTGCATGCATACATGCATATCATTCTGGTCGGGGTGCGATTGGCCAAGTGTTAATGGAAAACGAGCCACGTTGCTCAAGGTCTCTCACGAGTCACGATACGACTCGCACATGGACTCTAATCAAAAACCAAAGCCGGGGGTGGGAGAGAAACTACTCGTGAACGCAATTTCTTGTTATTACCGCATTCTGGCCCCTCTTCCTGCCAGGTTGGAGCCTATTCCAGGGTGTTTATCGCATCTGATCCCGGCCTGTCTTCGTAACCGAGTCGAAATCTCTCATATCTCGATTAATGCCAGTCCCAAGGGGATGAATTCGATGGGCGTATCAAGATACAAGCGCGATACGTCTCCCATCACGTTCTCGGATGGAAGTCAATGAGAGATCTTGACGGGATTAATATGTATTTGTTCTCATAAAATATTCTAGGTCTAGCATGTATGGGCTTCGCCCTCATCTAAAGTCACGTCAGCCAGCGGGGACAGGATGCCATTGCCTTGCGGGACACTCACTTTTGATTATCTTCTTCATTGCAAGTATTAGACTCACGCTCATGACAGCGAATCCGAACACAATGCAGGCGACAGCGGGTATAGTTTTCCAACTTCGGGTGCTCATTTTGATGAAACACAACGGTGGGAAAATATAAGCCAGGGCGCAAGCACTTGTCGCTCCGATCAGTTCAAAGACAGCCCCCAGATCGCATGTGATCAGGCTAATGCCCATGGCGCTGAGTACGAGAGCGCTACTGAAGATCAAGTGCCGGTTCGGCTGGTATGGCTCCTCTGGAAACCAGTAATTGTTCATTACTTCCCTGCAAACAAAGCATTCCAGGGGCAGAGTAGTGAGCATGTTGAGTCCAAAGCACAGTCGAGCAATTTGAACCATCACATGACCCTGGGAGGGGAAATTGTTCAAGACGTTCCCTTTCGTTTTATCGCCAAATGTCAGGAACCCTGCTAAGGCCATGACGAGACAAGCCACTAGCGAAATGAAGGTGCTGTAGTGTGTCACGGTCGAAAACCGGTCTATTGTTGGAGTTTTGAGTGACCCGTAAATGAGCAAGGAATTGTGATGGCAGACGAAAGCTGCACAGATTAGCCGAGTCGCATGGGAACGGAACTATCATACCAAATGAGATGACACCAACAGCCTGGAAAAATCCATCGTTGACAAAGAGCGAGCCTCTTAGGGCCCCTCGTAGATCAGGATCGACAGCAGCTCCTTGGGTGACAACTGTGACAATAATGATGAGCATACTGATCAATGCTAATGTAGATGCTTTAGCGAGCTATCGAGGTTAGCCGTAAACCGACGACACCACCGTGCACACTTCTCACCTTCGCGATGTCCCGGTATAAGCTCAAGGGCCAGCTAATTCCAAGGATAAAAAGAACGATGACCGCTCTTCGATCGGTCAGAAGCCAGAGAAAAGGAACATCTCTTAGACCGGGAATCAATGCCTCGATGACATGCGGAATGGTGTCTCCGATAATGATGCAAAAAGCAATCATGCCACCAAAAGCAAAGGCCCATTGTGCAACTGATATAGCCACCAATCCACTAGATCCGAAACAATGTTGCATTGTTGCTTGGAATGAATCTGCTCCGGACAGCTTGCTGTTGATCACAATCAGGCGAATGGTCCAGTCGACAGTGACTGTCAGAGCAACAAGCAAAATAATGCCCATGGTCATGCCAGCTTGTCGAAAAGCATATGGTTGACCAATGATTCCAGCCCCAATGATCGAGTTCGCCATGTTCATGAAAGCACTGCGCATCCCACTCTTCGGTCTCGCATTGGGCAGGTAGTCTTCGGGCTGGAATGACTCAGATAGGAAGGGTGACTGCGAAGGAGGAGTGATGTCAGTCAACAGCGGAGCGTGCTGACTCGGAGAGTTGAGGTAGTCTTCCTCGTCTACCCATTCTTCCGACTGAGGGATGGTCGCAGGCTCTTCTATGTCGAAGCGCACTCTATTCGTGGTTCGAGGGGTACCTGGAGGGCGTGGATGAGAGAGGGACGATTGCCTCTGCGAGGACGGACGAACTTCATTGCTGATCGAGCCAGTTGGAGAGTCTCGGTCTCGTGGCAGGGGAGGGTCATTGTCTGCGGAGGCAAGTAAATGCCTGTAGCTCTCGATATTGCCATTTGGTTCCTTGCTGATGAATCCGTTGCTATCTTGGTCATCTGCGGGCATCTCGCACGAATTGCATCTCGCCTATATGCGGTGATCCCAGAGAAAAAAAAACAAGGATGAATGTTCACTCGGAGGTCAATAAGCCTGAACACGGCAATTCTGTAGGGACAGATCTGCAGGTGCAGCAGCCCGGCAAGGCTCCTCGGAGCTTACTGGAATAAGCAAAGTCCAGCCTCGCACATTTCGCTAAACCTTCCCGAAAACAGGACAGTCAGATTGTCCTGGTCTCTCATCAGTCATCCTCATTCACATCCTACCTCGCTAAGCTCGCCTCCCTTCAATTTGTTCAGGTACCTTCCGAGAGGGCAATTTATGAGGTGGCCTGAATCCCTACGTTCTTATTGATCCTGTTCCCTGATCTAGGTCAAGCCAATACCTCAAGAAAGTCGACGACCGGACTAACTCACCGCATCCTTGAGTTTGCTGGACGGAAAGCTCTTCTTCCGAAACCACCTATCGTATTCGCCGTACCAAGGTATTAGTGCTCCTGTGTACGCGTATTTGGTCCCCTGTGGCCCTCGCTCAAATCAACGAGCTGCTACTCAGCGAGGGTCCGTTTCCTTTGTAAATACATGAACTGCTTCAATTCTCCGCTGCGACCCCGCATTATCACAGGCGTCTCAAGATACTTGGATGCTCAGTGGTCGCAACTACCTCACGCCATCCGGCACATTGGACTGACGTCCTCGTACCTTGATATCGTCGAGGCGCCATAAACCTACTGATGACATAGTCTACTATACACGCTCACTGGCCATTCCAATTGGCTCCGGTCTCATTCAATCTGCCTAGTAAATCGTCCCTTGCGGCGGTGTGATTGTCTATCGAATTCAGCTCCAGAACAATCTTGCCGATATGGGTATCTGTGTCTGTCGGTAGGCGGGTCACAAAAAGGTAAGTCCAAAAGGAAGCTGACAGGCGCCTGCTCTGGACTGCTCTGACTGCAGTAAGCCCCAAATACTTGAAGAACCTATCCCGGACAGCTTATCTTCCCCTCGACCTCTCGAGCTCCGGCCTCGCGCAAACAACAGGTCTTACTTCCCATGGCAAGCTTCATAGACAAGGTAATTCTACGAGATTCTCATAATATCAAGTAATCTTATCAGTCAAACAGGTTGTCGTTGTGACGGGCACGAGCAGCGGTATCGGTGCTGCAACGGCCCAACTTTTCCTCGAACACGGAGCCAAGGTCGCGGCATTAGACGTTGTTGACACTGCAACTTCTTCTACCGACAATGACAGGCGACTTAACATCAAATGCGACGTCTCATCTGAAGACTCCGTCAACTCAGCCATCAAGCAAGTTCTGGACAAATGGTTGACCATTGACGTGGCATGCAATGTTGCAGGTGTTATGGACCAGTTCGAACGCACAGACAACGTGTCGAACGAAATGTGGACTCGAGTCCTGAACGTCAACCTTAACGGGCCCTTCAATGTCATGCGTGCCGTGATCAAACACTTTTTGACAAAAGATGCTGAACAAAAAGGCCGCATTGTCAACGTCGGATCCATGGCTTCCATCAAGGGCGGCACCGCTGGCGTTGCATACACGACCTCGAAGCACGCTTTGCTGGGACTTTCACGCAGCACGTCGTGGATGTACGCCAAGGAAGGTATTCAGACCAACATTCTTTTGCCGGGAGGCGTCACCACCGATCTCATGAAGAATTCAAAGAGTGTTCCGGACAAAGCTTGCTTGGATCTCCTGATGCCCACCATGGCCACGCAGTGCGGAATGTGTGAGCCCGTCGACGCCGCGAACGCTATTTTGTTTCTGGCAAGCGCGGTGGGATTGAACGGGGCGGAGGTGCGTCTTGACAAAGGCTGGGGAGTAGCTTGAGGTGAATTGGCATATTCTACTGCCACCAAAAGACCAGGAACGCTTAGATGTTGGTCACTTCTGCCTGCCTGCCCTACCTACCTAGATAAGTACCCGGACGTTTTCCGGCGAGCACATGAGAAAAGTCACTCATCATCGGCGGGGTTCATGCATAGTATTGCATTTTCGAAAAGTCCATCCTACTAGAACCTTTGCACTTTTGGGGAAGTGTAAACGGTACCATTGCACTTCCACGGAAACTTGAACGCAATGATTGTCGATTGTCGAGCATTGCACTTGGAGCCAAAATGCATCATGAATCGTTGCACTTCTTGCAAATTGTAAGCAGTGACATTGCAATTTAGGTGAAGTGCAATACAGGAGAATGACCCGGAGTGGTTCTCGAGCATTGCACTTTCTGCCGAGCGCAATACTAGTTACCGGAATAAGATTCAATGATCGACCACATAAATGCCATTTAAGTTTAATATTACCGACCCGACTGAATTGATACCTATAGGTATGTAGGGTCGTAAATTTTCCCTGCCTCCCCCTATCCGAGCCAGTGATATCTGACGTGCCGCCTTGGTCGTCAATGAAATGATCCCGATCTGTGTCTCTCTCAGAAGAAGAGACTTGATATATGGACTGGTTGCCTGCTCCCATTTCCAACTTTCAGAACTTGAGTAAACCGATAACAACACACCTGTTCCTTTCCCTTACCTGCCCAGCCTGTGCCGTAATTGATATACTGTTCCAAGACTTTGATCCTTGACCTCCCGGATGCGTCTGAACCCGCTGAGAAAAGCCTCCTATCCTCCCACTGGTCTAGCTGAAGGGTATCTGTGCCTGATAGATGGTTTCGGAAAAGAAATAACAAATCAAGGAAAGAAATTATAAAGCGAATCCGAACAGGAATGCAATGAGCACTGAGATCGACAGGCTCACTCTGACCTCGAGAAGCGCTGCAGATATTGATGATGAAGCCGCGTTGGAGCCAGTATTGCTCGATTGGCTGAAGGGGTCGCTGTCATCTGGTGGCGAAGAGGACGTTGAGGCCGCTGGGCTAGCCGTACCAGTTGTCGATGTTGAGCTACTTGCTCGTGTTGTGGTGGTTGCTAGTGTGGTGGGAGCCTTCCCAGTCGCCGTAGACGAAGGCTTGCTGGATGCGGTGGTCTTTGCGGTGGCTGAAGCAGAAGAGCTTGTAGCACCCCCATTGACACCGGTGCCTTCTTTTGGTGTGCCGAACCCGATTCGAGCGTTGTCAAAGTCAAGCACCGTGTAGACGTTCTTCAGAAACACATCACCCAGAATCCAGTCGTTGGGTCCGAAGGCCTGGTGGCCTACGATGTTACTTTGACAACCGCTTCCACTCTGCTTGCCCACGTAGTCCTTCGGTGATATCGAGTATCGAACACTTGAGAGGGTAATGTAGACATTCGCAGTTGACGAGCATGGTACGATGTAGAGCTCTCCACTCTGGGAGCTCCCAGGAATCAGTGCGTGAAGCGCCGTTGCGTCGCTGGGAGGCATCAGGATGTATGATGTACCCGTGTCGATGATAGCAGTTTTTCCAGTGAAGCCCACTGACGTGCCGTCTACGCCAGCATCATCAGCCGCAATTTGCCAGCTGCTGTCGCTGATGGTCTTTGAGTAGGCCAACTTCCCGGAGAATTTGGACGAGTCAACGCCTCCAAACGTGATCTGGCCGTTGTTGGAGTGATCGGACCCACGCTGTAGGTGGATACCCAATATATTGGACGGCATATGACCTTGGCTATCCAACACTTGCATGACCGTGGGTGTATCTATGGCTTCTGATGCAGCTCGTCCAAGCCCCAGTATACCATCCATGGGGTAGTTGTTGAAGTCGTCAGAAGCAGTAGATGCGAGACCGAAGCCTAAGTCAAGAGTGTAGTTGGCTAGTTGAACGGTGTCTGTGGCAACCACACCGTCAACTTCTCCAGTTCCATAAGTCATTGACCAGGCTTGCGTAGTGGTTTTCAGTGTGGCTGAGTCGTCACTGCCAAAGGTGTTGTGTATCTGGCACGCAGTAGATTGGCAATTCGAGCCCATGACCCAGGTGTTGGCAGAGCCGCTGTCAATCAACAGATACATCTCTTGTTCCTCGGAGCCGAATTTCACGGTGGAGAAGTAGGTAAAGTCATTGCCGTCTTCGTTGATGGCCATTGCGTTTGGCATGCTCGGTGTCGTTGAGTTTACGATGTTGAAATTGTTGTTTCTTTTTGCCTGGGAGTGCAATCAGCAGCCGTTAACTATTGCGAGCATGCATCAATGCCAGCTCACTATTCTCTTCATGTCCAGAGTCACAAGTCCTGAGTCGTCTTTGGGTCTAGGCTCAATGTCCAAAGGAATGAACCGTTTGCTGTTCTCATTTCCACCATCGCCTGCATGGTAAGGATAGAAGGCCGAGACACAGCTGGAAAGTAAAGGCAGTGATAGCCACCGCCGATGCATAGCCGCCGTTGTCCAATTGAAATATTGGGTGTTTCAGAGTAGTCGATTTGATTTGGAGCAGTCGACTTGAAGGAGCCAGTCCTTGTACTATAACATTGCGAGTACTTTTTTTCCGTTGGAATCCAGCCAAAAGGTTCAATGAGTGAATAAATTAGCGACGTAGTTGCAGCAGCGAGTGACCGATGGCGAGCGTGAGAGATTCTCAGTCAAGAGATCTCGAAACAGAGCTCTATAGTAGAATTACAGTGGTATAGAATAACGATGGGAAGCAATGCAAGAACGAGCGAAATCGACAGTGCATTTGTATGATGAACATGAAGTATTTGGAGGAGGTTGAAGAGTGCTGGTACGTATGTGACGGCGACTACCACTACAAGTCGAACTACAAATGCTGGCATGCCCTAGCGCATCCGCATTCTGGATCTGAGCTTTTCGAGTTGGTATGGGCGGGTCTTTTTAGCAAGGAGAAGGTTTCGCATCGAGCCCAAGTAACGCCATCGCGTACCTGCCCAGCCTGACGATCCTCTTTGCGTGCACATTCGATTGGTTCCGGGAATGCGAGCTAAAACTGGTGGCAGGTATTGGCGTTGATCGAGGGGATCGAAAAGCCCCCTGTGGCTGGATTGGGCGTGAGTGGGCGTGAGTGGGCGTGAGTGGGCTTGGGGGGGCTTGAGCGGGCTTGATTTGGCCTCCGCTGGCTGCGAGTCTCGAATGCCCATCTCAAGCATATCGACGTTGACCTGTTTGTTTCACGCCGCTCAGATTTGCGAGCCAAAGCACAGCCGGGGTATGCCACGAAGCTCGCAATACCCTTCAAAATTCCTTGAACATCTCATTGTTGCATGCCGCAGTCCGTACTAGTACTAGAAGCACCAGGTGACTGTAACCTCTCTTCAGGTAAATAGTACAGCCAAGGGCTTGAAGCGAGAGGAGGCAGAGGTTACCGAGGACGAGTACGAGTACCAAAGCAAGCTCAGTCAAAAAATGCAAGGGCACCAGGGGCGACAGAAAGGAATGGGAATGGTCAAGGCGGAGGAGGAGTGGAGTGCCCGAGCTGGTCTGTGGAGAGTCTCATTACAAACACTGGGTCAATGGGTCTCTCACGTTGGCACTGCCACCACCAGCAATTAACAATACCAGATCTTGCAGTTCCAGTTAAAGGGTTTGTCTCACTCATGGTCCAAGAGGTGCGTCGTGCGCGTAAATTAAATATATAGTACCGCTGTCGTCCTCAAACAACTTGATATATCATGGTATACTAGGGGGGGCCTGCTTGTGCCACGCACTATAATTCCATAGCGTGCCATTGTAAAAAGAGCTCCCGCAGTTGCATTCATTTATGCTAGGTGCACCGGGGTCAAGTCCCGAGTCATGCATTGGCGCCTTTGCCTTTCTGGCCAAATAGATCATCAAGGAACCCGCTCCAGATCTTGCGGATCGTCTGCTCGTCTTTGTCTTTGACCATGTCAACGAACTGCCTGGCACTTTTGCCCACTGTCTCGGTCAAAGCTGTAAGCATCTCCACCGTCAATTCGGTAGGGTGATGTCCATCATGCACGTCGCTCATGGCGCTGGCCGGCCCATCTGCGAGATGGCTGTTGTGTGAGATTTGAGGTTTCATGATGGTCTCGTATCCTTGAGTGTCTTGATATCCACCAGCAGCCGCATCCAGCTCTGGATACCTCTCCAATATCGCTTCGGCCTGATCAGACTGAATGTTGGGTAGGATAGGAACACGGATTGTGGCGGGTGCAGGACCCCACGCATCTTCAAAGAGTTTGGGGAGGTACGCAAAGTCGATGGTCGAGCTATCACCCACTGCTTTTAGAGAGCGCGAGGTGTTGAAGTGTCTCTGGGGGGCAGTCTCAGAGGGGCTATGACTCAGTTAGTCTGGTACTCGGTCCAACGAATCGAATTTCACAATACACACCCTGAGACTGGCTTTTTGGTTTGTTCCACAGCAATCCGCTTCATGGCAATTGAGAAGGCTCGTGCTTGCAAGCTGTCGTGACCCGCCAATCGGTCAATCAGCTCATGTTTCGTGCCAGAGGCCGAAAGAGTCCGCTTCTGGCATTCGTGACGGAGATCTTGGAGGTTCCATGGCATATAGGTTGTCTTGTGGTTGGGATCTATAGGTCTAGGGGACTCATGGACACCAGTAATATGTAGGCTCCGTTTGGCCGTAGTTGATCCTGCGGTGCGCTGGAGGTTGCGCAGGGCTTTGAAAGAGGAAGCGCGAGGGGCAGCCATTGCAACTGATTTGATATAAGGGGAAATATAGCGGTATAGGACAGCTCAGTGGATGGAGTGGAAGATGTTGTGGTCAACGTAGTCTTGAGGAGGGTTCATAAGAAGCGCTCAAGTAGGGATAAAGGGAGTCGTGCGAGACGCTTGGCCGTGGAACAACGAAACAGCGGTGACTTGAAGCTGCGGCAGAGGGCGGGTTGATGGTGATAGGGATTGTCGGTGAGCGTGTACGAGAAGTGAGGGATCAAACAGGAGATGCACCGGGGGTGAAGCTGGTTTGCAGCGCCCTTAAGTGCACAGCTCTATCTCATTCATCATTCGGCGTTCAATGGGTACGGATTTTGGCTCGGGCCTTAAGCGTTCAACACAGCTTCGGTCTCCGCAAATTGTGGTTTCTAAACCATTTAAGGGCTGAAGCGGGCCCCTCAACATCAACTAACGCTTCCCACCCGCGGCAAGGTACCTCACGCCCCCGCACACAATAACTGTCCTTTGGCCGCCCTTGAAAGGGGCGGTGTGTGGGCCTACAAGTACCGGAGTGTCTTACCAGCAATGAATAAAGGCAGCGACATTGAGAACGCATGGTCGCACGGTCAACTTCAGAGGCAATAGTGCATGCTCAATGCCTCAGGAGTCTCCGAGTCTACCTTGACCTCAGCATGATATGGTGGAGGTGCCAATGGTTGAAGGGGTGTATGTGGCCTGAGGGGTGCCAGTGGTATGAGCATTGACCACAACAGACAGGCAGTTGCCGGAGTCCGGGGGATGACTCCGGGAGAACATATAGCCTTGCTATGATTTCGAACAGTCTGGCATTTTGTGCTTGCCAGGGCCAGGTGCTGAGGGAACGAAGATTCCTATGTTTTCCGATTGCTAACCAAAATCCGTGGGCGAGAATCTGGCTTACAGTCAAATGAGGCTGAGGAGTTGCTAAAAATGGCCGGGGAGGATCGGAAGTGGCACGACTGGGTGGACAAGGCACGCGAGGCTATCGATTTCATTTCCCCAAGCGAAACAATCCATCATGATTTTCGACTGGCGCTGGACGCCCTGTATCTTATGCGTAGAGGCACAACTTTGCTCCTAGGTCATCACCGAGAACGAAAACCAGATTGACGTAAAGGTTGAGAAATCTGTAGTGCTGCTTGCATGCTTCACAAGATAGTGGCTGGTCGAATGAATCGGGACGCCGGTGCCACCAAAAAAGTGTGCCTGTTAGCGACAGCGCAGCTGTTTAATAGCACCCTTACAAATACGTTCTTCGTGTCTGGCCTTATCTCCGTCGCTTATCTTGACCACGTTCGTAATGATCTGAGTTTACGTAGATAATTCTTTTTTGTCCCGTACTTCTTGACTCTGCTCCGTCCCTGGAGCCCTATGCGTATGGCTGGGTAGCATTATCTTGGGTCTTATCTTGGAGAAGCAACGTCTGTCATAGGCCTGACGATCGATGACACCCGCTAAGCAGAGTTTTCACGCCTTATCAGCAGACATGGCACCGGCCACCAGGCTAGTGAACGTCAGAGGTTTGCGGGGATCCCAGACGTCAGTGTTTAGTGGTCTTGGGAACAGAAGAAGAAAAAAACGATACTCTTGAATAAAGACCCTGTAAGAGCGTATTTCAATGACTTCTCTACTATACTTCGTCCGCATCGACTCAAGACTGCAAAATCCTATTTCGAGCGCCAACCATGGCTTCTTCCGATGACCAAAACTCTCGCGATGAGAAGCACCTCGACGAGAAGAATGTCTCCTCCGCAGTCGAGCAGCCTGCTGAAGTCGGTCGTGGGTCTGTCATCAAGAGGCGCCTCCCCCACTTCAGCCTCGAGGTCCGTCAAGAGGAGAGCAGCTTTGCCAAAACCAAGGCTGCCTCCAATGCCGATTTCGACCCAATCCCTCCATCGAAGCGCACATGGAACTGGGGCGCGTACGTCGCGTATTGGATGGCGGACGCTTGGGCTGTTTCAAACTGGGAAGTTGGTAAGTCGCTCGCGATGTGACCTTTCTCAGGTAGCGATGCTGAGTCTTGTGCGTCGCAGCTTCTTCCATGATCGCCGTCGGCCTCAGTTGGAGAATGGCAATTGGCGCTTGTGTCTTGGGCAACACTATTATGGGCCTTGTCATTACTATCAACGGCAGAATGGGTGCTACTGTAGGTTGGGTCCCTCAAATGGTTGAGCAGAACTTACTTGGAACAGCTTCACACACCATTCCCTGTCCTCTCGCGCATGCCTTTTGGCTACTACTTCAGCTACTTCGTCGTATTGTCACGCTGCGTCCTGGCCATTGTCTGGCTCGGGTTAGTTCATCCAAGTAGCCACTCTAGAATCCCAGCAGGCTAACGGTGAAAAGTGTCCAAACCACCACAGGCGGTCAGTGCATGGAGGTCTTGCTTACAGCAATCTGGCCTAGCTTTGCCAGAATTCCAAACCACATCCCCGAAGACGAGGGTATCACGACGGCGGGAATGATCGCATTTTTGCTCTATTTCCTACTCCAGATTCCCTTCCTGTGCATCCCGTACACCAAGGTCCAGTATTTCTTCGCGTTCAAGAGTATTATTGCACCCATTATCTTCCTGGCCGTTTTTGGGGACACCTTACACAAGGCTGGCGGTACTATCAGCCATAGCACAGTGATCTCCGACGGCGTCAAAATCCACGGCTCGGTCCTTGCTTGGGCCTTTTTTTCCAGTGAGTGCACGGTGCTCTTCACTCACATCGTGCTTCGCAACACTCTGACCAGAAGCACTCTCGCAGATCTCAACGGAGTCCTCGGCAACTACGCCACCTTGGGGTACGTGATCATTTCCCTCAAAATCAACAACGCGGAGAACAGGAGCTACCTCCAGGGCACGCAGTGTCGTGTCTCTCGATTTTTCCCCTCACTGCAATGCCTGTCTTCTGGTTATGCCGATCTAGGTTCTAATGATGTCCTTCAGCCTCAACATTGCCGATTTTTCACGTTACGCCAATAAACCCAGCGCACAAAATGTCCAAGCCATTGTCATCCCATTCATATTTAGTAAGCCAAACTCATAGACTGCTTTGTTGATTTTACTGACGATCTGAAATCAAAGCCATCGTTGGTCTACTTGGGATCTTCACAGCTGCGGCAGCCCAGTCAGCGTATGGTCACATCATCTGGAACCCAATTGAAATTCTCAATCTGTGGATGCGATCCGGCTCTCATGGTGGCAGAGCAGCTGCCGCCTTTGGCGCCATTGGCCTCATCATCGTTACCCTGGGTATAAACATAAGCGCCAATTCAATCTCAGCCGCAAACGACCTCATGAGCTTCTGCCCAAAGTACATAAACATTCGTCGAGGTCAATTGCTTGCAGCCGTGATTGGGAGCTGGGCATTTGTTCCAGTAAGTTTTTGAGCAAGGCGGACGTCATTTTCACTGACCACAGATGTAGTGGAAAATTCTCGCATCAGCTGCAAAATTCCTTGCTTTCCTCGGTGGCTACACCATTTTCCTGGGTCCCATGACATCTATTCTCATGACTGAGTTCGTCTCCTACAACTCCACATGGCCCCTTTCATTATATTCGTGGCCGCTGATCTTTTTGGTGTCACAGCTATTTCATCGTTCGACGCGGCAATGTGTCTGTCCCGGACATGTACGATTTCCACGGCATCTACCGTTACTCGCCTAAATTTGCCACCAACTGGAGGGCTGTGGCGGCTTTCTTCATCGGCTGCATTCCACCACTCCCTGGCTTCGTCAACAATATCGTCGTAGCCGGTGGCGGCACGACCAGCATTTCTATCGGCGGCCAACACCTGTAAGTCCTTCTTTTTCCTTCTCCAATCAAATTACACGCAAGGAACCTCGCCAGCTAGCGTTGAGTGTACCTACGTCGAAGGTAAGCTAACAACTTGATTCACGACAGCTTCGCCATTGGCTATGTCTACTCTTTCGTCGCCGCCGGCGTCTTCTACTGGATCTTCAATCGCTTTTTCCCGCATCACTCGTCCATGATGGACCATCCCGAGACTGGCGAGGATATCATTGCCGCCAACGATGCCAAGAATGTTGAGGAGCGCCGTGCCAGTCGAACTGAGCGGAGGCCTAGTGCGGTTACCAGGTTCTTCGAAGTTTAGGGGGTAGGATGAAATAACTAGGCTTTCCCATCAAGCTCGTGATTCTTGCGCCATTCACATCATTCGAAGCTTCGAGACCCTGACAACCTAGTTACAAGAACGTTTGAGTGGCACCTTTGATACGAAACGAGGCATGATACTGGATTTGTAGGAGCATAATCCAAGTTCTAGACACCTCGAGAAATAGTGACTTGGCGTAGGAACTATCGCTTGTTGATACACCAAAGGTCCGGGAGTTTCTATGCAATATCTAGTGTCTAGCAATCCAACAAAGTTGCGGTCGCATCACGTGATGCCATTACCTCGCTAGTTAACTTCCGTCTTGGTATTCTGCAAATATTACTCGAAATGTGTCTTCCGTCGCCCTAGTGTGTCTTCCCCCATGTAGGTGCCTAGGTGTCAGGTGCAGCTCAGACGTCGGTTGATATTCTACTGTCTCGTCAGATAAATCTCCTGAGCACTCAAAAAGACAGGAGTAGAGTGACCAATGTCGGGATGAGGAGGGTTCCAATTTGAGATAGGCTGGAGATATGCTAGAAAGACATCAACCATAAACCATACGACGCACTTCTTGGGAGGGGCATGGGCCTCAACAAGCACTCTCAAGATGAATCGGGTGAGGATCTCACCAACATCGGAAATCTCAGGTTGGCGGCGAGAAAGACTTACCAAAGAGCTGTTGACCTAGCTGTGCCTCTTCTGCAAAGATTCCTGGTCCTAATCAAGCTGAGTGTCTTTTCATTTTCCGGTTGATCGATTGTGTCTGTCACGGTTGCAGCAGGCGATGAAATTGTGCAATTGGCGGCTTTGAAGCATGAATCCTCTTCATCAAGAAGGAGCAATCCTGGGGGCAACAAAGGAAAGACAGAACCTTACTTACAGTGGGAGCTGAGCATCGATTGTTGAGACTGACTAAGTCAAATGCACCATAGTATTCTGGCCTTGGAATGGTGGAAAGCACACAGGCTGTTGTGAGAAGTTGGGATTGATGGCAAGAGGTCTCCCTCCTGCCCTTCCCGTCCGTCCTCTCTCCACGCTTCACTTTTGCTTCTCTCATTACTAACCCCGACCATCCCTCATCGTTCTTAGGTACAACTATGTCTTGAAAGCTTGCCGCCTCTTCTTGACTGTCTTCTTATCTCTTCTCTACTCATGCTCACATAGCCAGCATTTATCAAGCACTGTCTTCAAAACGTGTATCTTGTCGCGCTTGCACCTCTGCGCCTGTCTCCGGCAACATCATCGTTCCGCCCGTACTCAACAAACGGCAACGACATCATTGCCCGTCGTTATATTCCCCTCGTTACCCCTCGTCCTCTTGTCACGGAGGCCCAGAGAATCTGAAGGCGCCAAGCAGAGAAAGGCACGAATTTTCGTTCTCTTGGATCTATCTCAAAACTTCTGCCCTAGACTTCTGTTCTTCTCACCCTTCAACACAACCTTCCAACACCAATCTTTCTTTCTTTACTGGCTTCTACTTGAAGCATCAGTCTCTCTTTGCGACACACTGGAGCCTCTTTCGTTGGGCTCCAGGATTGGATCTCGGTGAGTGTAGATTCCTCTCAGCCACACATGCAAAAAGCTTCACTAGCTAATTTTGATAAGTCTTCAGGAATCCCACTCTCTCATCCTTCGCTTATTCAGTCGCTTTGCCACAATTTGGATTGTGACTTTCTCTAGCACACCATGACTATTCGTCGCAGCGTCAAAGTTGAGGAAGGTGATTTAGCGGATGTCCAGGCAATGTCCCTTGAAGACCAGCGAGCATGGGTCATGAAGAAGATTCAAGAGGTTTGATATATGACATCCAACTCTCGTTTGAGATAGGCTCACTTTGCTTCAGGCTGATCTGGGCAATGACAATGCAAACGCTATTATGACCGATGACTACAACAATCGCCCCCGTCCTCAGCCAGCCATGCTTCGTCAGTGCGATGTCGCTGGGACTGGCGAGGCACAGACTGCTCGGAAGAACAAGAAGGAACTGACTGCTTGGAATTGTAAGCTGCTGATCTTCTTATCTTGCATTCGATACCTAACTTGCCTTTAGCGTTTGGAGACCAAGAGGCAGGCGCCGAGAATAGTACGGCTTTGCAGCAAGCAGGTCCCAGTAGAGTACATGGCTCCAGAACCGCCGCAGGATTGAGGGAAGATGAACTGCGACTTGGTCACCCTCTCACTCTTGAAGATACTTATCACGAGGCTGGCGGCGCACGTGGCCGTGGCAGCAAACATGGTCAATCGTAAGTTGATCTGACCTTCCCTTTCCTACCCACCACTAACACCAGACAAGGTCGCTGGGTCATGGAGTTCCAAACAGTTTGAAGCGCCCTCCATCTAATCCTATTCCTTTCTCTCACTCTGGGCCAACCCAGAAGCGTTCAAAATCGAACGCATCTCCTGCAAAAGATGTCAAATTGGTCAACAGAAATACACCAAAGCAAATTGCCTCCCCAATTCGTCCCGCGCCTTCAGCAAAGCAGGCTCAAACTTTCAAGCTGGCCGAGCCATCTGAGTTCATCTCGGTGATGCAGAATAGATTGGGCGACGGTAAAGGCAAAGCAGTGGAGAAGACGCTCGAGCCTGATTCTCAAGAGAAGATCTCTATCCAAGTCATTCAACATACCCTGCTGGCTCCACCAGTGCAAGTCACGAAACAGGGTGTCGCTGCGAAGACAAACAATTCGGCGATCCCTTCTCCCCAAGTTGGTCACGCATTGTCCGTGCATGCAGAACAATTCATACCGAACACTGTGGACACCCACACTGACGGTGCACCGAGTCCTACCACGTTGTCGGGGTTTTCTTCTCTGGATGATTATACCGCACAGGTATCGGCTCAGCCTGACTCTCACGATTTGATCGGCCTAGGTATCGAGAATATGGATATATCTGAAGCACCGGCCGGGCCAGCGGGCCATACGTCCCCTTCAGCCAACATCATGGACTCGCCGATCCCCAACGACGTTAACAGTGAAATCATGTCTACCAAAGTCGACTTCAGTGACTTTTTCAAGTTCATCGACCCAGAGACCGCCACAATGGAAGAATTGCTACTGTACAAGGATTTCGTTGAGAAACAGATCGAGATTAGATCCAAAAAGGCCCCTCATTCTGAGTCTAAGACTGCTCCTGTCGCCCAACCTTTGGCCTCGTCTACTACCACTATGACCTCGCCACCGCGTCATCCCAACAACCCATTCGGTGTTCGTGAGCCACTGAAAGCCAACGACGGCAACATCTCAGCCTTGTCCGTTCTCGAAAAGAATGCAAACCTTCAGTCGACTGAGAACGGTATATTTCCGACTAAGCCAGCTATCGAGTCCAAGTGGGCACCTGAGCAAACCCCTCAAACTACGACTCGCACTGTCTCTGATCTCGTTGCTACTTCCACCGGCACCAAGGAGTCCATAGTCCCAAAGTCTACGGCAGTTCGTCGCACCAAGGCATTTACTTCTAAGGACACTATCCTGTCGAAGTGGGCTGACAAACCAGTTGATCCTCCAGCTGCTCAGTCCGTCTTTGATACCGCCACATCCAGCATCCGTTCACCGTCTCCCATCATCGGTGATGCCAAAGTCTACGGTGCGAGAGGCTATAATTACGACGCTCCACCTAAGCAGCGCCCAAAGGTCAAGCAGTCCCAGAAGCCAGGACCTGGTTTCGAAAATCTTCTACGAGAGCTGAACAATATGAAACTCAATCCTGAAAACAACTAAGATCAAGACTTAGTCTTAGGTTTTCGTCGTTGCTCCTCACGTTCTCGACATTCGAGAGTCTTCGGGCAAACACATTGTTTGCAAAGTTTGATTCAATTTGGCGTAGAAGTTCAAGGCATGGCACAGGTAGATGAAGTAGAAGATGAGCTGGGCAGGTACAGAGATCACCAAATTGCCTTCTGTACGGAAGAAGCTCTTGTGACTACAGCACATCTCCAATTTTCGTGTCGAGCTGTGTACCGTCGAGGGGCATCAAAATTGCTATGCAACAACAGGCCGTGGCCCACAGGTCCCCTTGTTCATGAGAGTAAATCAACCACGGAGAGGAAAATCAGGGAGTGGTTCACGGTTCGCAATTGAGTAGGAACTGAACTGGACCGGCTCAATCAGGCGAAAAGCCTCGCAGGAAAGCCTTGCAGATGACAGCGAAAAGGCGAGATAGGCAGAAAATTGAGAAAGCAGAAGTTGAAACTTGAAACCCGATGTTTTATCCTTTGTTGTAGAGTGAGCTTTTCCTATTTGGAGACGCCGCAACGATGAACTCCAGCTTGAGCCGTATATCATCGTACTCCATAGTCGTATGCTGTTCTCATTCAATTGTCATCTCTTCCACAGTGCAGCCTTGAGCGTTTGCTCACTTTGAGGCCACACACGGGGTAAGAGGCTCCATGTTCACACGAGAAAAGCATCGGCGGGTGCAATCTTGTTATCAAAGCTGGAGGACTGCGAGTGGAAAGCTGCTGTCATGGATGGACATATCTAACATCGGGTACCATAGCAGCAAAAGGACGGTCACATTGTTCTAGCTACTGAAGCGAAGTGACGCAAAGTGCCGGGTATCTAGCTGTATCTAATTAAAGCTTTTCAAGGCGTTGGAAAAGACCCAATGCATTATTTTCTAGCCGCCCATTGCATCTCGGATTTTCTTCTCCAAATCCTCGCCAGCTCGTTGCCTGGCCATTCTCACGATCCAGTCTCGCTGCTTGGGACCCAGCATCTTGAGTCTGTCGATGTACGTTGTCAATGTGGCGGCATTGTTAGTGTTTGATTTGAGTTCCTCTAAGCCGGTGGTGAGGAGCCAGCGCTGGAGACGCTGTGGATCGGAGAAGTCCTGTTCCGCGGCAGTGGGGGCGGGGGCGGAGGAGGAGGCGGATGATGCTTGTGGAGCAATTGACGACGAGGTCGAGGCCTGAGCAGTTTGAACGAGTTGCGGTGGAGGCGAGTCTGGAGCTCGAGGAGCGGCGCTTATTTGCTCACCGTCGGAATCGTCGACATGGCGAAGGACTGCACGGTCGGACGGTAGGGTATGTCGAGGCGTAAACTCGTTTGCCGAGTCGGCGTCATCATCCTCAGCGTCTTCAACCCAGGCAGCGTGTTGAGCTGGACGCGATATTGGAGCATCGGGCAGGCTCTCTAACTCAGGCATGCTGTCGTAGTCGTCGTAGCCATCATCATAGTCTTCTTCGTTGTCGTCTTCTGTTGCATTCTCGCGATCTGCGTCTTCATAATAATCCCATCCACCAGCCATACCCAGCCCGGCAGCTGTGACGCCCTCGCCTAAGTCCTGAGCATCATCAATCTGAATCCTCAGCAATTCCTCAATCATTTCAGGAGGGATGTTTCCTCCTAGTTGGTCCTGCAGCTCTCTCAACGCAGCTTGTCCCGGACTTTCGCCTTGCACATCGTCAGCTGTAGCGGGAGCTTGAAACCAGTTCATAATTCGAGTGAGGAGGCTTCCAGCTGTGCCGGCAGTTGCACCTGCGGCGCTGAAAATTGTTTGCATGGTCGCATCTCCACCTTGCGTAGGGCCTGTGCCTGGCGCTCGGGCAACAAAGTCGGACTGCGAGTCTGGTGGAGGCAGCACATCGAACCCGGTTGAGGGCATTGTTGTGAACTTTCGTGGCAGGAGGGCGATCAAGGAAGGAATCTCCAGTAGCATGATGTGCCGGGCTTCTTCGAGAGAAATTTCAAGTTTGGGCGCCTCGGGAGCAGCGGCAATAGCAGCTTGATAATGACGCAGTGTTTCTGCGACCTCTCCTAGTAAAGCAATATTTTCGGGAGTGTTCCACAAGTCCTTAGCTCGAGTAACGTACAATTGCGTGTAGAGTTTTTCTGCATCTGTGGAGGGAAGTTTTGCCCATAGGCTCTTTGGGAGAGGCGAGATGTCGAGTGCCGATGCCAGGGCAGAGAGGATGTACGGGTATTTATGGATTGCAACTGCAAGGCAAGAACGTGCTTCTCGTTGTTTTCCAGAACGTAGGTAGGCCAGGGCCAGAGAAATCTGGATGTTTGGTAGGAAATCCCAAGCTGGCCCATACGCGTCGGTGGAGCAAAGCTGAATGAGCTGTTCATGTTGACGGCCTCGAAGAGCAAGTTGATCGATCATTAGAGTTACCCCGTAAGGATCAGTGAGAGGGTTGAGCTGAAGAAGGACCTTGGCCCATTCAAATGCAGTGCGATAAGTGCCTTTCATTTCGAGATTTCTGACGTATCGCCAGATTGCCAAATACAGCTCTCGGTTAGCAGCATTCTTGAACGACACACGCGCCACGCCAGTTCTGAGAGCTGCAGGGAAGGTACTGTGAACTGATTTGCCGAACGAGTACAACGCTCGCTCAAGAAGATCTCCAGTGACTGAATTATCGCCTTGATGTCTCGCGATTTCGGAGACTTGTAATAAAGTCGCAATGTGGTATGGGTACATCGAAAGCAGGCCAATCATCCGCTGGGGGTCCATGGACTCAACTGCATACCGGAATTGCATTTGAGTCTCGCGGTAAATGTTGTTGTATACCACGTCGTAGTGCTTTTCGAACGAGTGCTCGGAATCAGCCTCTAGCTTGACGGGTTCTACACTCAGACCTCCGCTCGATGCAAGGGGCCAATTTTCATGTCCTTGCGTGAAGACGTTCCGCCGATGCGCTAGAGCACCAAGCTCTTTGCCTCTGCTGGCAACAGAGTATCGCCCTGTCAAAGCAGTTGCTAGGTCCACACCTTCTTGCTGGTTCGGTTCGCGGCGGCGTTGGTTGCGTGGCGACGAGCGAGACTCTTGGTCTTCTAGCACGATGTTGCCAAAGAGACTTCTCATCTCATTGATTGGATTTAGATACTGAGAATCAACAGCCAACAATTTTGTTGCGCGTGACTCCCAACTCACGACGTGTTGTGAGAAGGCGTGTGCAGCAGTGTGTCCACGCCCATCTTTAGCTGCCAGCGCCTTCAAGGCACGATCCACCTCATCACCGGATTCCTCGTCCTGGTTTTTGGGCTCTTCGACTTTAGCCTTTCCCTTTTTCTTTGCTTTCTTCTTTTTCTTCTTGGGTTTGGTTGAGGGAGGAGTCGACTTCTGCGCCGACGCCTGGCTTTCTGATTTGGAATTAAGGAGCGGCTGTGATATTGACGCCTCGTTCATATCGTCCGACCCTTCTTCGTCCTCAACTTCCTCCAGCATGTCGAAGGCATTTTTAGGTCGAGAAGGCGGCGGGATGGGCTCTTGGCTTTCCTCCTCTTCTTCTGACTCTTCTGCCTCTTCGTAGGCCTTCTTGGCTGCTTCGACTTGCCTCTGCAATTCCTGCTCGCGTTGAAGTTTACGGAGGGCACGGGAAGACATTTTGATAACTATGTGTAGGCTCTGGTATTGAGAGAGAAGGAGAAGAAGAAAATGAGCGAAAATGTTGGCGAGTTGAGTCTAAAGTGAAGAGAGCGCATTAGGACCATGGATCAGACAGAGCGACTCATTGCCAAAACCGAAATGACGCAAGGTGGGCTGAAGTTTACTTCACTCCGATTGGCGGACTGGCCAAAGATAGTGCAGCCTTGCTCAGCCTCGTGGTCATGATGCCAGGATTGCAGATAGAGTTCTCAGGTCTCCCAGCGGCCTGCTCTCTTCTCTCCTCTCTCTCGCCAGCAACCACTGTCCTGCCAGCATTCTTGTTTACTTTTTCTCTGGATGCCCTCGTCTTGCAAGCTCCCCTATCCGCTCTCCTAACCTCAACCTCTCCAATGCGTCGAGCTGCTCTTTTCGCCCTCCGCACTGCCCGTCGCTCCGCGCTTCGAAAGATCATTCCCAAGTCCACCTTTGCGCCTCCGAACCATGTCTTAGCCTCAGCAAATGTCCATTCTTCCTCTCTTGTTCGTCGATATAGTACATCGCGATCGCCGCTCCAGTCTTCCATGCGGGTACCCAAGATACCACTCCTTTTTGTCGGATCGTTGGGCGCTATCGGAGCGTGGTATGCGTACAAGGGTGATGGGCCAAATCATCTTCTCAAAGCGCAACCCTCACTAGCATCCTCCCCATCTACGAGAAGTTTGAGTACAACACCGTCATCTAGTCTTCCTACCACAACAGCTGCCGACCCACCGCCAGTAACCACCGGCCACGAGCCGTATCGGAAAGCCCTAGTGGTTGATAACGATCAGTTTTTCACCGGCAGCATCGTCGGAGAAGGTCCATTGGCTAAGGATACAGATGATTATGGTAGGAAAGTGTTGGAGATGATGACACCAGAGCAAGCCAGCGAAAGATTACGGAAGAATGAACAATCCTTTCTTGTAGGTCGTGGACGTGGCGTAGTCAGATACGACATGGTGCAACTGCCTAGCAACGATCCTATTGAAGACGACCATGCCGAAAAGATTGTTGAAGTTCCCGACTCTGTCGCTGCTGCATCGGAGGGCACCAACTCGTCCGACTGGATGTTCTGGGGTGTCTTCGATGGTCATTCTGGCTGGACTACGTCTGCTAAGTTGCGTCAAGTGCTTATCTCTTTCGCTGCTCGCGAGCTGAACCGCACCTACAAGGCCGCTCTTTCTGATGCAAAATCACCTTTCCCCTCGCCTGCTGCGATTGACCAAGCCCTCAAATCCGCCTTTGTCAAACTCGACAACGAAATCTGTCTTGACAGCGTCAGCAAATTAAGCAAGAACCCGAGCAAACGGCTGGCAGCAGAGATTCTTGCACCGGCCCTGTCAGGCTCGTGTGCCCTCTTATCCTTCTACGACTCCCAATCGAAAACCCTTCGCGTGGCTTGCACGGGCGACTCGCGAGCAGTCCTTGGCCGGCGTAACCAACAAACCGGGAAATGGTTTGCAACGCCTCTGTCAGAAGATCAAACTGGTTCAAATCCGAATGAAGAAGCCCGAATGCGGGCCGAGCATCCTGGTGAGGATTACGTTATTCGAGCGGGTCGCGTTTTGGGCAATCTGGAGCCGACTCGTGCGTTTGGTGACGCTTCCTACAAATGGTCACGCGACACACAAGACCGGCTGAAGAAGAGCTTCTTTGGACGTACACCACACCCGCTATTGAAGACACCTCCATACGTCACAGCTGAGCCTGTCGTGACCAGTACGTCGATAGAGCCGGCGAAGGGAGACTTTCTGGTTATGGCGACAGACGGACTGTGGGAAATGTTGACGAACGAGGAAGTCGTAGGCTTGGTAGGCCAATGGATCGAGCATCAAAACAAAGCTGTCAGCAACAAGGGTGGCAACAGCACCAACTCGGCCTGGCTGAGCTCGTGGTTCACGAAATCCTCCACCGGCTCTAATGGCCTACCTGTTGAGAAAGGTGGCAATATGGACAAATCAGGTCGAGTCGACGGTTCCCTCAATCAGGCGCAGGATTCCAATGGCAAAAATGCCAACAACAAGCAATCCAATGCCGAAAAGCCCATCCGCCAACAACAATGGGATACTCCTGCCGCATCCGCTCGCTTCGTGGTCGAGGATAAAAACTGCGCCACGCACCTGGTCCGCAACGCTCTGGGTGGCAAAGATAAAGACATGGTCTGTGCGCTCTTGACGCTCCCGAGCCCGTACTCCAGACGCTACCGCGACGATCTTACTGTGCAGGTAATCTTTTTCGGAGAGCAGGGCGACATCACCGATGGACGAGTCATCGTGAATGAGGAAGCCAGTGCGAACGTCCTGGCGAGAAAGGCGCCCGCGGATGGGGCAGCTAAGGCGAAACTGTAAGACAAAGGAGTGAAGATGAGTCCGTGGAAAGGCAGAAAGTCACAGGGAGTTGGAATGTGAAGTATAGATGCGAGTAAGCCAGCAGGTATAGGAGCGGATGCCTGTCTATATTCTCATCTGCGAGCCATTGTATCTCTCCAGTGCTCCTCGCAATTCCAGTTATCTTTCAGTGCAGCACTTTGTGGCATGTATCAATTCGAGGTCATATCATTGGCGCACTTGAGGAAAGGGGAGTTTTTCTATATACTATATACCCTGCTTCAGGTTCGAAAGAATTTGTTCATTATACATCCTCTATCGTGGCGAGAACGGGAAATTCACAACGTCCAACAATATCCATCACTGAAGAGATCCTTTATAAGTCGAAAAGAGTCCCAAAGTCTGATATTATATATACATTTGGAGATGAAGACCACCCAGAAACCATTGAGACAATAATATATATACAGTGTTCTAAGCCGTTTTGGAATCACTGAAAATCCTACATCCCTGTCGTACACAGCTGCTTCTGGGGTCATCACTTTTCGAAAACAAGGAGCAGGCGAGTTGGAGAGTTCCATGCCTGCGCTCTTTTCTAGGTAACGATATCGCGTCGCTCAACACGATGAGTGTGCCAGGTGATCCGGACTTTAAGTCTGGATCACAACTGCGCAAAAAGCTCGATGCACGTTGTTTCCCAATCAGGTGTAAGGCTCAGAATGCGGCCATAACCGTCTGTGCCTTCTAGTGGGATGCGATGGGTGAAATCGTGCTCTGCGATTCGAGAGAGGTTCTTGGAATGAGAGTCCACACTGACTTGCTCATATTCATTTTCGAGCGCGCAATACTGCCACCTTTGCGTTCATTTTGGGGATTCGTCTCGCCGTTCCGAATAGCTGTGCCAATAGAGGCCGCTGAACGAGCTGAGTTACAGTTGTGCCGATGAGGTAGAGAACGAGAGCGGTGCTCATATCGCAGTAGATGATGACTCCGGTGAAGACGGATGGCAGTGCCAACATAGCGTAGCTAAGCGTCTTGAAAAAGCGGTCCACAAGCTTCAGATCCTTGCGAGTCTCGATGGAATTTTTGACTCTGAGCCATACACTGAAAGTAGCGAGGGCGCCATAGCTGATAGGGAGTATCAATAAAGGATCCCCCAAGACGAGACTTGGTACCCAAAGCACACTTTCAGTGTCGAAGCCCGGTTCGAGAGATGCGATATTCGACATAGCTGTATTGGGCGTTCCTAGGAACAGTGAAGTCACAGTCCGGTAGTCACCTGCCATGTGCCTGATACAGTCCATGCATAAAATCCACACAGGTAAAAAGGATACTGCTAGCACTGGTTCAACCCAGGCTCCCAGGTAGTGGGTGTGCTTTCTGATGGCTTTCTGACGGTCTCTCAGTTGGCTGACGACCCACGCCTCTGCTTCCCTTGCATCGCTCTCTTTTCCTCCCGGGAATTTTATTATTGCCATCTCTTGGAAGACACCGCGCCAGGCGGACAATAAATGTGTCATCTCCTCTCGCGGTTTCCGCTTGTACGTGGTGAACATCTGAAAGGGTAGCCATGACAACCGGACGATCGAAGCTCCCAGCGGGATGGTGAGGTACCATGGTAGCCCCGTGTATGCATGTAGTCCTTGGAAGCCCCAGGTGACGGTTTGCGATACTGGTTCAATGAGTTCGGCGATGGTGAGGTCGGCGTTCGAGGCGTGGAACGCCCGCGATGGGGAGTGCCGGAGCGGGCGGCATCGTGGGTTAAGGTAAAATGTATAGACAGGAGTCCGCAAGCACCGGGGAGAGTAGCCCCTAAGCATTTCGAAGGGGACTTTCTGAGGGAAGCATTAGCTGGGTGACAGGCACTTAAAGAGGAGAATTAGAGTACGAAGCAAGAACAGAGACTGTGGGGAAGGGCGCATGGCCTGATGCTGCGTCATTGTTGGCTGAGTCCGAGACACTGGCAGCGGACAGTGAAGAGGATACCTGGCGCCTTTGAAAGAGAGTCAAAAGGGTACATGTGCCATTTGCTGCCACTCACATGCTGACCTTCCCGCCTCTTCTTCCTTTCCTTTCCCCGAACCAACAGTAACGGAAGCATGAACCTCGTTGGCTTTAGGTTCTTTCCGCACAATTGGCAATGGCAGCCTCACGTTTCGTGGCTGTTTTGGCGGTAGTGCCGCTTTTGCCCCTAATATTGGTCTTACTGATCCAGTGTTCTCTTCGCGCTCTCGGCTGGTATCTACAAGCGCAGACCGAAGATCGAAAAGCTGCGATTACCAGCAGGGTCAAGGCTGAGATTGCAGCAATCGCCAGCGATCAGGCTTCACAGGAAGTCGACGACGGATGGGAGAAGATTGAGGAATCAGCCACCGCGCAGAACGGGAAGCCTTTCCCCGACAACTGGAACGGAATTGTTGGATTTTTTCATCCCTTCTGGTCAGTACTATCTCCGACTATGTGACTCGCATTCTTATGTCAAACAGCAATGCAGGCGGAGGCGGTGAAAGGGTTCTATGGGCCGCGATAGCTGCAACTCAAAGGCGCTGGCCCAACGCGATATGTGCAGTGTATACTGGCGACCACGACATCGAGCGCGGAGTGGTCGTTGCGACGGTTAGAACCCGGTTTGGCATTGCCCTCAGAGAGCAGTCCCTCGTCTTCCTCTACCTGTCGAGACGGCGCTATGTTCTGGCCAGCACCTATCCTCATTTCACGCTACTGGGTCAATCGCTTGGGTCTTTGATCCTCGCGTATGATGCTTTCGAGCTCCTCGTCCCAGATATTTTCATCGATACAATGGGCTATGCCTTTTCGGTGGCTTTGTGTAGATACTTGTTTCCCAAAGTGCCCACCGCAGCTTATGTGCACTACCCGACCATCTCGACCGACATGCTTCAGAGTCTTGACGACACCACTGGTGAGAAAGGGATTCATTCCGGCGCAGGAAAAGGACTCAAGGGTAAAGCCAAGCGATACTATTGGCATGCTTTTGCGAAACTGTACGGCTTTGCTGGGAGACAAATTGACGTTGTGATGTGCAACTCTACCTGGACCCAGGGCCATATTCGGCAACTATGGAAGCCGAAGAGAGCTTCTGCCTCATTCGCCTCCATCGTCTACCCGCCATGTCCTGTGGAAGAATTGGAGGCTAAAATCCGGCTGACCCGAGAGGGTGAGAAAGAACGAGAAAACACCATCCTTTACATCGCCCAATTTCGGCCCGAGAAGAATCATTCTCTCATCCTCCGAGCATTCGCCAAGTTCTACTATGCCGCAAAGGCCAAACCGAAATTAGTTCTCATAGGATCTGTGAGGAGTAATACACCTGATGAGAAACATATCTACAATCTCAGGCTCGAGGCGCGGGAGCTGAAGATCACCGATGCTACCACCTTCATCTGTGACGCTCCTTTCTCCATGATCCTCGAGCATCTGCAGAGATCAAGTGTTGGGGCAAACGGAATGTACGCTGAACATTTTGGAATTGGAAATGTCGAGGGTTTGGCAGCCGGACTGATTCCAGTTGTCCATAACAGTGGCGGGCCGAAGCTAGACATTGTGATCCCATTCCAGGGTCAACCAGTGGGATTCCACGCGGAAACCGATGACGAGTATGCTACCGCTTTTGCCAGTGTAGCTGCCATGGATGCAGGCGAGAGATTTGCCATGAGGTTAAGGGGGCGTGCCAGCACGAAGCGCTTCACAGAAGAAGTCTTCGCCAGCAAGTGGGTTGGAGAAATGGAGACTTTGGTTCGTCTGCACCAGTCAAGGGAGGGCTGACTTATCTGAGCAGCAGATACAGTGTGAGACATGGTGATAGCTTGTGTTTTTAGACCGATGATACCCTTCTAGCTTCTGCTGAATGCTCAATCAATCTTGTTGCTATGGAGCCTTCTAAGCCTCAAGGCTGTCGATGAACGCCTCGGGAAACCTTCCTTGAGTGATGCTCATGTGAGGGGAGGGGGACATACCGAGGATTCTCCGTGATTCCATCCGCAGCCTCACCAGCCTTTCATTGTAGACACAAAATTGCCTCTTGTACAACTCACAAGACTCTGTATTGTACCTTCTGCAAACCTGCAAACCCTCGCACGTTTGCTTCTTATTCACTTGGGTTCATCTTCATATCCTCTCAAAAGCCAAACTTGGCGCATCTTTCCAGCCCGCTCGACAACTTTCGCCGTGCTAATTCGCCATGTCGCTCTGCCTCAACCGCCTCCAAGAGGAGAGGTGAGAAGCCCGCACTTGTCGCAGGATCTTCCCCGACTGACGTTATACTGGTAGGAAACAATGGCGCAAGGATCACCCGTTTGGATTCTTCGCGAAACCAGTGAAGGGCGCTAATGGAGTCATGGATCTAAAAAACTGGGAAGTAGGCATACCAGGTAGAGAAAAGACGATATGGGAAGGCGGGCTCTTCAAGTTGACTCTCACCTTTCCCGACGAATACCCTACCAAGCCACCGAAATGTGAGTGGAAACGGCATGTGAAAGCGCAAGAAATAAAGAGTTGACACGTATCAGGCAAATTCGTGCCCCCTCTGTTTCACCCGAACGTCTATCCGTCTGGCACGGTTTGTCTTTCGATTCTGAACGAAGAGGAGGGCTGGAAACCGGCCATTACCATCAAACAAATCTTGTTGGGCATCCAAGACCTGTTAAACGACCCCAATCCGGACTCGCCAGCGCAGGCTGATGCATACAATCTCTTCAAAAAGGATCGGCCCGCATACGAGAGGAAAATAAAGAGCATCGTCAAGGACAACCCCGCACCTTGAGATCGCTAATTATCGGGGCAGACCGAAGGGTTCACGGTTCTTTTACGACTGATGATTGATGACCTGTCACCAAGTCGACAAGCCCAAGCGGGATGGCGACCAATGAAGGCCTTGTGGATTTAAGCGCGGCGCATCTCATGGGAATTCCCTCACAGTAGCTACTTCTAGGGCGGGGATATTGTGGAAGATTTCGGGCTAGTATGTGCTCACAGCTGGGGGAGCGAGGAGTCAGAGAGCCACGGTCTGGTCTCCACGTGTTTTTTCTCGTCAGCTGGAAGCTGAACAGTGAGACTAGCCAGGGCTCATGCTGTGAAGGGTAACATAATTGCGCAGTGGTATGAGTGGATGCCACATGGGATCATGGCGAGGATGGGTAAAGCCGGGAGGTCGATCTTGTCTCTGGGGTGGAATTGTAGAGTCCGATCGAGGAAGACCCAAATAGGTGCAAGCGTGGGGGTTTGGGCGCCAGAGCCCCAACGAGCCCCTACCGAGCCCTTACCGGCGCCCCTGCCCTTGGCTGCTTGGCTTCTCACACTTTGAACGGCTTCAGGCTGCGCGGCATAAGGAATGAAAAAGTGCGGGGATTTCGGATATCTGCATTCATGATAGGCATCTGATCAGGCCCAGCACCTAGGAGCATAGCCAACAGGAGTTTCTGTCCTCCACTAATCTTCAGCTTCTTATGTGATACTCGTAATAAGGAGAGGTCGCGTGCCGAAAATCGGGGTTTGGGCCTTTTTTTTGGTCCTCGGGGAAGAGAGCCAGGCACGAAACTTTCCACCTGGCAAAAGACCATTACCCGGAAATCCTCGACCCAGTGACCAGTGACCTGGACTATGTATCAAAAGATAGGTAGAAAATCCAAATGAGCTCAACTCGAAAGAGGGGCACACTGGGTAGAGCCTGAAGTGAATTTCACTTCATAATTGCGTCAGATCCTCCTGCTCTCTGCTCTCTTTTTCTTTAGGTTCCAATTTGGCCCAGAATTGAAGATCGTCTTGCCCCCAAACCGAAGGTGAGGTTCAGTCCACCGCGTGGCCCAACAGCAGCGTCAGTGTGGCCAGAAGAAACGAGCACAGGGTCGCGAGAAAAGGAGAGCGGTCAGTTGCGTCTCAATCACAAGTGAGCACACAAATCCCGAATATTTTCAGCCCATGCCTTGATTTCTTGAGTCATCCAAAGGTCATCCCACGCTCACAGTTTTGCCTTCAGAAATTTTGGACCCGGGCGTGGACAGAGCCTTTTATTTCCTCCCACGCCCACTGCACGGCCGCCACTCTCCTTTCACAAACTTGCATACAACTCACCACCCTCCTCCTGTCGTTTACGACCAGACCGAGCAGAACGTCGTGGGAAGCAGCGTGGGAAATTCGTGGGCAGTCATGTGTGGTATCTTTGCCTGCCACGGGTGAGTCGAGTCTGAAAAAGAACCAGTTCCAGTTCCTGGTTCCACGTCCCGAGATCGGCGCTGCTAACTCCATTTGCCCTTTTCTTCGACAGTCATCCGTCAGTAGCGACCTTCAAGACCACCGCGCTCCAGTGTGTTAAGGCCCTGCGCCATCGTGGTCCTGACTGGTCTGGAAACTGGACCGGCAACAACACCATCCTCTGCCATGAGCGCCTTAGTATCGTGGGCGTGGACAGTGGAGCGCAACCCCTGGTCAACGACGAAGGAACCATTGCCTTAGCCGTCAATGGAGAGATCTACAACCACCGAATCCTGCGCAAGCAGTCGAAAGTCCCTTACAGCTTCAAGACCAACAGCGATTGCGAAGTCATCATCCCACTATACCAGCAATACGGCCTAGACGCCCCCAAGCACTTGGACGGCATGTTTTCTTTTGTTCTGTACGACAAGGATCAAGACCGAACTATTGCTGCAAGGGATCCCATTGGTATTACCTCATTCTACCTCGGCCGCTCGTCCCAAACACCTGGTGCAGTGTTTTTCGCTTCGGAATTGAAGGCTTTGGCCCCCGTTTGCGATGACATTGTCTCGTTTCCACCTGGCCATGTCTACGACTCCAACACAGACAAGCTCACCAGATATTTTGAGCCTACATGGTGGGATCCTGCCAGGGTGCCATCTGCCCCTGTGGATTATCAGCTGATCCGAAAGACCTTGGAAAAGTCGGTGCTCAAACGACTTATGGCCGAGGTTCCCTATGGCGTGTTGCTCTCTGGTGGACTTGACTCAAGCTTGACGGCGTCAATTGCTCAACGAGAGTCACTTCGTCAGCAGGCTATCCTCAAACGCCGAAGCCAGACCAATGGCAAAGTTAACGGCTACACCAACGGCGAAGTCAATGGAGAAACCAATGGATACCACACTCCACAGACTGGCACCAAGTTGGTGGGAATTGACGACGACGACGAGCTTTCGACAGTCACTTTCCTGCCTCAGCTACATTCCTTCTCTATCGGTCTGCCCGACGCACCCGACACGAAAGCGGCTATTGAGGTGGCAAAATTCCTTGGAACCAAGCATCACGACTTCACCTTTACAATCCAAGAGGGTCTGGACGCTTTATCAGATGTCATTTACCACCTTGAAACTTACGACGTCACCACCATTCGTGCATCCACTCCGATGTATTTGCTGTCCAGAAAAATCAAAGCATTGGGTGTGAAGATGGTTTTGAGCGGCGAGGGTAGCGACGAGATCTTCGGCGGCTACCTGTACTTCCATGCTGCTCCCAACAAAGAGGAATTCCACAGAGAGACTATCCGACGAGTCAAGAACCTCCACCTTGCGGACTGTCTCCGAGCAAACAAATCCACATCAGCATGGGGTGTTGAGGCTCGTGTACCGTTCTTAGATAAGCAATTTCTGGAGGTTGCCATGAATGTCGACCCCGCGGAGAAGATGATCACCAACGGCCGCATTGAAAAGTACATTTTGCGTAAGGCATTCGACACTACTGACGAGCCTGACGTGGAACCTTATCTGCCCGAGCATATCCTGTGGCGTCAAAAGGAACAATTCAGCGATGGCGTCGGATACGGCTGGATCGATGCTCTTAAAGATAACGCTGAAGCTAACGTCACGGACGAAATGATGGCCAACCCCAAGGAAAGCTGGGGCAGCGATGTTCCCACTAGCAAGGAGGCGTATTGGTACCGCATGATGTTCGATGAACACTTCCCACCATGCTGTGCTTCTACGGTGATGCGGTGGACACCAACTTGGTCAAAGCAGTCAGATCCGAGCGGCCGTGCGATCGCAACTCACGTTGCTAGATACGCAGAGGACGAAGCGGGTTCTTGAAGGTGGCCAGAAAATGTTTGAAAAGTCAAAGGAACGTCGGCGGCATTGGCTGGCGTTGGATGGGCGGAAGGACGTTACGAGAGCTGTCTTTAACAAAGCTGAGCCGATGGGCTTAGCTACGCAAATGGGAGGGCTATATATGCTATTTCACATCCCTTTAGCTGCGAAAAGCATGATCTTGGAAGAGTGAGAGAGAGAGCTGGCTATAAAAAGTATCCTCCTGGAGCTTTGACTGAGCTGTGAAAAGCATGATTCTTGAGCTTGACCTAGCACGATCGACATTGAGCTTTTGACCTTGCTACCGTCGAAAAGCATGATCTTGGGCTTGAAAAGCAACATACATGGCTATAACACTGTCATCTTGCTGGAAATAATACCCTCCGTACATAGTGTGCAACTTGAAAATGCAATTACATACTTAGCCCACCCGAGCCACCGAGTGCCGGACAAATGGGGCCTGGGGAGCATCAACTCCTCCGTACTGTACCTGTCGAGCTGTCTACCGAGCCTGTCGCCGCGCAATGTTCCGAGTCATTCTAGCACCCTGCGCCCACGCACCTTCTCCCGATCCCACCCATGATTGGCTGAATGCCGTGGTCACGAAACACGCCCGAGCCATTCCCTTCTTTTCAAGCTCCAACTGGCATTGGCAATTCAAATTGAATTGTTGTCGCTGTTGTTGCGCTTCTTCCCATCCATCTTGTCCTCTACAGCTTCTATCACTACGTTTCCCTGGACTTCTTCCTGACCTCGCCCATCATGCCTGGCATTCCAGTTCCCTTTGCCGATATCGCCAAGCCGGCCAACGATGTGAGAATCTCTCTCCTGGAACTTCCGTTGAATTTGCTGTCCGATGCCCTAACAATCTATTTTCTCCGCAGCTTCTCAACAAAGACTTCTACCACACCACCGCTGCCAACCTTGAGGTCAAGTCCAAGGCACCCAACGGCGTTGTGTAAGCTACTTTGTGCTCGGACGGCTATTTCGAGTGTCGGAAGGACAAGGTGTTCTGACTGCCACTATTTTGCAGCTTCAATGTCAAGGGCAAATCCGCGCACGATGGTCCCATCTCAGGCTCGGTGAGCACCACGATTACAAGAGACGAGTTAAGAATATCACATGTTAACGGCCAGGGAAAGATTGAAGGAAAATACACCGACAAGGCAACTGGTATGAACCCCTGCGCCGGTGGTATACTTGACTGCACTGACACCCATTGCGTGTAAAGGCCTTGCGTTGACCCAGACGTGGACCACCTCCAACAGCCTCGACACCAAACTCGAACTCGAAGACAACATCACCAAGGGCCTGAAAGCTGAGGTCCTGACGAACTACCTCCCCGCCAAGTCCACCTATGGTGGCAAGCTCAACCTCTTCTACAAGCAGCCCAACATCAACACTCGCCTGTTTACCGATCTCTTTAAGGGACCTACTGCTTCTTTCGATGTCACTCTGGGTCATGAAGGCTTCCTGATTGGTGCTGAAGGTGGCTATGATGTTGGCAAGGCCGCCATCACCAAGTATGCGCTCGCCGCGGGCTACTCGGCCGGCAGCTACGCAGCAGCCGTGACGGCGACGAACAACTTGTCGGTCTTCAGCGCAAGCTATTATCACAAGGTCAACACTGAAGTCGAGGCTGGCGCCAAGGCTACCTGGGACAGCACCGCCGGAAGCAATGTCGGTTTGGAGGTTGCCACCAAGTACAAGCTTGACCCCAGCTCCTTCGCGAAGGTAGGCTGAGAAATTTTACCTCGTCCGGATGAGTGTTTGCTAACTATCTGGTGAAGGCCAAGATCAACGACCGTGGTATTGCTGCCCTTGCATACAACGTCAAGCTCGGCACCGGAGTCACCCTCGGTCTCGGTGCTTCCCTCGACACTCAAAATCTCAACCAGGCAGCTCACAAGGTCGGCGCAAGCTTCACTTTCGAGGGTTAAATTATATCACTCTAAGAAACAAGCATTTGGGAAGCTTCATGCGCCTTGATATCGGAAGCTAACCCCAAAATGAAGCAAGGCGAAGCCAGAACAATGGTTTCCCTTTAAATATTTTTCCTACTCAACCAACGTCCTTCGCACTTGAATCCTTCTGCGAGCGGTGACGGCAAAATTCTCTACAAACTGTACAGTTTAAAGAAGAGATCGAGACAGAGGGGTGTGACTTGTAGTTGCAGCGGAGAAGCAAGGGGTGTCTTGATAGCGATAGAAGAAGCGAGAGAAAATTCATCTGTCTTGTTTAAGCCCTGAGCACTTTAGTTCCCTTCCAAGACTTCCATCGCAGTGGGTTCTCGTGCTGTCTGCGCTTTCCTACTCCCGTACTGAAATGTCCGTGTAGTAAGTAAAAGATAACCTCATGACCGTTCGGCTTGGCCATGTGGATGTAAATAAGCTTGCATTTCTCTTGTTGGCTTCAAAGAACAATTTCAATTACAGAGTTATTTATAACTCTAAAATCTACTCGATATATACATGGTATCTACCGAATACTTGGGGCCGAACCCGCCGAGCTTTGCCGTGTTCGTTCCCTCAAGACCAAAGGCAATTGCAAACGCCGCCGTCGTAGTAAAACAGCCGTCTAAAACCCGGGCGCATGTATCTTATCCTTTGGTCCACTCATTCCTCGTCGTACCATCTCTTCGACTCCCATCCGCCCTCGTCAACCCGCCTCCGCGGGGTATACTAGTCATCTTGATAAGCATCGTCCCAAGCGAGACACTGATCACGATGACTCCCGTTACGGCGATGAAGCGGGCCCAGAAATTGTCGTCTGTAACCTCTTCCTGCGCGGCCGCGAGCTCCGCCTGTCTTCGCGTCCTGCGACGGTAGTCTTCATGCGTCTGCGTCCGGTATGTCGGGCGCGAGTCGAAGGGTGCCGAGGGGTCATCGGAGTAGGCGTAGGCGTTGAACGTTCCTCCCGGGGCATAGGGGTCCTGCTGCTGCTCTGAGGCGCTCTGTTGCTGGGCGCGGGTTTGAGACGTACTCGAGCCTCCATGCGCGTAGAATGAGGGCGGAGGCCCTTTGAAGACGCTGCGGCGTTTGCTCAGGCCCGAGGCAGGGCGCGAGCCCGCATACGAGCCTGGTCTCCCCGCTGAGCTGGGCCCTTGCTGTCGTCGTTGTATTTGTTGCTCGCGCATCACGTCCCGGTCGTACCTCTTCCTCTTCTCCGGGTCCGCGAGCACGGAGTAGCTCTCGCTGATCTGAGCGAAGCGCTCCGAGGCCTTTGGGTCCTTGCGGTTGATGTCTGGGTGTGTTTCCTTGGACAGAACATAGAACTGCCGCTTGAGTTCGGCTTGATTGGCGTGCATCGGCACCTTGAGGACTTCATAGTGGTTCGTGAATGCCCCTGCGTTACTGGGAGATTGCTTCAAATGCGATGTGCAGGAGAAGGGACGACGGGGAGGCAAAGCGGAGAGTGGCCTCCGAGGAGATGGTTTCGTGGGAGTGGCATATCGGAGAGGGGAGGGAGGAAGGAGACTGCGAGGGAGAGGAGAGGAGAGGCTGATGGAGGCTGGGCGAAGGATCATGCCTCATGCTTCCTGATTTCAAGTCTTTACACTAAGCATCGGTGGCTGAAGGAGAGCAGCGAAGAGCAATAATCAAGAGATGAATTGACAGGGTGCGTGACGTCTTCCTTTTTTTGGGACGTTTGGGCGGCTGGAGTTCAAGTTTTGCCCGCAATTTTGCCGCAGCCGCGTACAACCATTTGATTTTCAAGGCCACACCAAGTCTCTCTCTTCCTGCTTCTCACAAACTTCCACAAAGTCTTGCGGTTTGTCAACATGGCGGCGAAGACGGCAGATGAGCTTTCGAAGCTCGCCTTGAACGGTACTGCCACCAAGCAAAACACACAAACTAACGGCACCAACGGTGTGAACGGCCATCTATCAGACCAGGACGATTCCGATGATGACAAGGACGATGATGCTCCCGTCAATGGTGGCGCAGCCGACGGTGCTGCCAGCGGTGCAGCAAAGAAAAAGAAAAAGAAGAAGCCAAAGAAGAAGAAGAAGACCGCGACCGCTCAATCAGACCCACCTCGAGTGCCTATTAAAGATCTCTTCCCCAGCGGCACCTACCCCGTCGGTCAAGAGGTTGACTACAAAGACCAGAATGCCTACCGCACTACGAACGAGGAGAAGCGCCATCTGGATCGCATGAGGAACGATTTCTTGCAGGAGTATCGCCAGGGCGCCGAAATTCATCGTCAGGTGCGGAAATGGGCGCAGGCAAACATCAAGCCGGGAATGAGCCTGACAGAGATTGCTGAGGGCATTGAAGATGGCACCCGTGCTCTGACAGGTCATTGGGGTCTCGAAGAAGGAGACAACATCAAAGGTGGAGTGGGCTTTCCAACGGGTCTCAGCATCAACCACATTGCCGCACATTACACTCCGAATGCTGGTAATAAGTGGATTCTCGCTGAGCAGGATGTCATGAAGGTCGATTTTGGAGTCCATGTCAATGGAAGAATTGTCGACTCGGCGTTCACCATGTCGTTCGATCCCAAATACGATAATCTTCTCGCGGCTGTAAAGGACGCCACCAACACAGGTATTCGCGAGGCAGGTATTGATGTGCGTGTTGGCGACATCGGTGCTGCTATCCAGGAGGCAATGGAGTCCTACGAAGTCGAGCTCGACGGAAAGACGTATCCCGTGAAAGCAATCAAAAACCTCAACGGTCACGACATTGTGCAACACAGCATCCATGGTGGCAAGTCTGTGCCTATCGTCAAGTCAAATGATCAAACCAAGATGGAGGAAGGGGAGGTATTTGCTATCGAGACGTTTGGATCTACCGGTCGCGGATATGTGACAGATGATCTAGAGACGTCTCACTACGCTCTGCGACCCGATGCGCCCAATGTTCCTCTGCGTGTGCAGTCTGCGAGGAATTTGTTGAATGTTATCAAGAAGAACTTTGGCACCATCCCTTGGTGTCGACGATATTTGGATAGGTTGGGTCAGGACAAGTACCTGCTGGGGCTGAATAACTTGGTTAGTTCGGGCATTGTTGAGGCATACCCGCCTTTGGTGGATATCAAGGGCAGTTACACGGCGCAGTTTGAGCATACCATATTGCTGAGACCTACAGTCAAGGAGGTCATCAGTCGAGGTGACGACTACTAGAACGATAATCTAGTCGTCGAGGAGACCAAGGTTGAGCGTAGTATGAAGCCTATGTCGTGTGTGGCTGAACACGAGGAACAGCGCCCGCTGATGCCATACGCTGAGAGCACAAAGGGCTGGAATCCGAAGTAGCAACGAGACCAATGAATCAAAAAATCTGATTAAATTTGACCCAGATGTACTCTGTCAAGTACTTTGTACCTGTTGGGTGAGTAGTGGGCCGACTGCAAGGCCGCGAGGCTATCGCACACTGCCAGTGCGACGAGGCTGCTCGGCTAGAGCTTCCCCGCTAGCCAAAAGAAGCGGTCTCGGACTCAATTTTCTTCAAGCCTGAGAGTCAGTCCACCCATGTTCTGATTTGCTCGTCCCAACGAATAGAACAACGCAAAGTCTTTGTCGTCGGAATATAACATACGAGCCGACTAAGAGCGTGAATCAAAATTGCACGATTACCGACCGCTGCGACCTTACTCTGTGGTATAATCCTTTGTCGCAAGTGCTTCGCGATCTGAGTCACTGGCAGGAGCCTTCAACGCAGAAAGACATTCTGCTCACAAAAAGGCGCACGGCACTCCCAGACTGTCCCCCAGGCATACTGTCTTTCCTTGAATCAACCTGCCATCATGTCGACCTGGGGCAGCTATTTTCGAGTCACCACCTATGGCGAGTCTCATTGTCGGTCTGTGGGCTGCATTATCGACGGATGTCCTCCTGGATTGCAGCTCACCGAGACCGACATTCAACCCCAGATGACGCGCCGTCGCCCTGGCCAGTCTGCACTCACAACGCCTCGCAATGAAAAGGATCGCGTGGAAATTCATTCCGGCACCGAGTTTGGCATCACTCTTGGCACACCTATCATGCTAATGGTGAGAAACGAGGACCAGAGGCCAAAGGACTACGGAAGTGGGACCATGGATATGTACCCTCGACCTAGTCACGCAGATTTTACGTACTTGGAGAAGTATGGAGTCAAGGCGAGCTCTGGCGGTGGAAGGAGTAGTGCACGAGAGACGATAGGTGAGTGTTCCGCTTTCTACAGTATTTTTATGTTCAAATGCTAACTCCACGAAAAGGAAGGGTAGCAGCAGGCGCCATCGCCGAGAAATACCTGTCTGTCGCCCACGGGGTCGAGATTGTGGCGTTCGTGACTTCTGTAGGATCGGAGCACCTCTTTCCGCCTACCCCGACTCATCCATCACCCGCAACGAACCCTGCTTTCCTCTCGCTGCTTGCGGGTATTACAAGAGAGAAGGTCGACGCATTTGTTCCTGTGCGGTGCCCAGACGAAGGTGCAACTGAGCGAATGACCAAAGTCATCGAGAAATTCCGTGACGCGTCGGACAGCATTGGAGGAACCGTGACTTGCGTGATACGCAACTGTCCCATTGGGCTAGGAGAACCATGCTTTGATAAACTAGAAGCCGAGCTTGCGCATGCTATGCTGAGCATACCAGCGACCAAGGGATTCGAGATTGGCTCTGGATTTGGCGGGTGCGAAATTCCAGGCTCAATTCACAACGACCCATTCACCGCCGCTCCGGAGGTCGCTCCAGGCCAGAGAACGCCCAGCTCAAAAAGAAAACTGACTACAAAGACAAACAACTCAGGCGGAATTCAAGGAGGCATTTCAAATGGACAGGATATCTACTTCAGGGTAGCGTTCAAGCCACCGGCAACGATAGGCCAGGCACAACAGACCGCAACATTTGATGGAGAGGACGGCACGCTCGCCGCAAAAGGACGCCATGACCCTTGTGTGGTTCCTCGAGCGGTACCGATTGTCGAAGGGATGTCCGCGTTGGTAATCATGGACGCGTTACTGGCTCAGCAGGCTAGGGAAACTGCCAGAAGTCTGCTTCCCCCACTAAAAGCCGTCTTGCCCGTCAAGGGCACCGGGACTTCGGCGAACACTGAGAAGGTTCTCAACGGCGAGACCGCTTTAAGGTGAACGAGTCGTTGTGATAGTAGGCGGACCGACATGGGGGGGGGTATGATAGACTGCGCTGAAATCGCATGCAGAAAATGAAAAAGGTCCCCTCGTGATCGTACTCGAGGAAAATTAATCCACGAACTACATATGGTGGAAAATGCCAAGGACTCGCTTATCGTCGAGGGCTTCAGGTTGCCATGGTGACGGCGCACCTGGCCAGCTTCTGAATTTCCACCGTTCCACGCGTGTCCGAAAGGCAGATCATTGAGGCGGCCATGGTCAAGTATCGCGCAAGCAACCATGCACAAGTGTGAAATACCGATTGGACAGCCATTCGTACTTCTGACGGTTTAGACGCCACTGTTCGGCTTTGATACACCCTATACGGACGATTGCGACAGAGTTTGGCGTGGCTGGCGTGCGGGCGTCTGTTTACACTGCCGCGCAGCTTCAGGGTCAGACTTGCACCCCAGCCCAACTTTGAACTTGAACCCCGCAAAGACGAGACTCAAGACTGCGCGAGTCCAGCCTCTCTGCGCCCACCAGTTCTCACTAAAATCCTTTCTTCCTCTTGTTGAAACCGACCTATCCCATTCTCTTCAACCCTCTCCCAGGGAGCAAACACGTCGACAATCTCCCTCCGACTCGACAAGCCGGACGCCTCACAGCCGGAAGGCCGCAGATGGGTTTAGTTGCTGGTCCAGATGAGAATTCATTCCCGATAATTATGACCTGACACGAGAAAAGCAAGACATGTTACAGACACTCTTTCCTCTCTCCCTTGGCCTGCTGGCCTTGGTTTCACCCGCCGCTGCGCAACTCCAGTTACCTTACATTCCTACACGGCTTGTGCCCGCGCAAAACGGCAGTGTTGTCTTTATCTTCTCTCCGCAACCTTCCTCTACCGAATTCAGCCTATCTCGCCTGAATACTTCAGAGACTGTCGACTCAAGCTCCTCAATATCAACCCTCTTTCATACGCTACCATTCTTATCGAGTTCCGATCCGCGGGCCTTCCTCCCATTGCCCGATGATGATGGCATATCAGTGCTAGTCGGGGACTGCACTGAACCTGCGCAAGATCTGGAACTGTGGAGATTTACATATAATGCCGACTTCAGAACTGGTGTCTGGCGAACGCTTGTATTGACCACGATTGACGAATCGCTAAGCGTCAAATACCTCTCGGCCGGCTTCACGTTTTCGCCCACGAACTCGCTCGGAGATGCCTCATTTTACGCCTTTGGAGGCATGTGCCCGAACAGCACAGACATCGATGCTACTAACTGGGTCTCTGATTCTGCATACTCAAATACTATGCTCACAATCAACCCCAAATCAGATGATGCCGGCGGGACCCCATATCAGCTATCGTTGACCGGGGCGAGAGCTCCTCCAATAGCAGAGGCTGGCTTGACTATAACTCCTCTAACACCGACATTTTCAAATACATCCACCACAAATGTATCGCAACAGCAGAATTTTGTGCTACTGGGTGGGCACACACAAAGTGCTTTCGTCAACATGTCTCAATTGGCTATATTTTCTTTACCCCAACAATCCTGGGCCTTTGTCACGGCGACCCAGCCTTCCGATCCGGTCGAGCCTCGTTCCGGCCACACTGCTATCTTGACTGATGACGGCTCTAAGATTGTGGTCTTCGGAGGCTGGGTCGGAGATATCACGACACCAGCAGAACCGCAACTAGTCGTGTTGGAGGTTGATCAAGAATACGGCGGGCAGGGCGAATGGGCCTGGACTGTTCCAACTTCAAAGTCTAGTCCTCTTTCTGTTGGACAAGGCGTCTATGGACATGGCGTAACCATGCTTGCCGGTGGCATCATGATGGTGACTGGAGGATATTCAATTGCCTCGTCTGGGTCAAGAAGTAAGCGTGCCGTGGCTGATGGCACCTTCTTTTTGAATACTACCAGCTTTGAATGGAGCGACAGCTATGCCAATATCTACTCACCGGCTTCATCGACCGCTTCCTCGAGTGCAGACTCTTCAACTTTAACGAAGTCTGAGAAGGCTGGGATTGGTGCCGGTTTGGGGCTGGGCTTGCTGGCACTTGCCCTCGTTGTGACGTTCTGGATTTTGTATTCACGGCGGCTGCGAGCAAGGCGCGCGGTGCGGGAGAAGGAGCTTCGCGAACTCGCTTTGGGAGCCGAGCGATATCATACCCCTCTACCTCCGGGCGAAGACGACCAAAGATACCCTGGCATGCGAACAGCTAGCTGGGGTGGCCTCCAAGAATCGAAGATTGAAGGCTCTGGTGATCCATATCCTTGGGCTCCTGTAGCTACAGCAAATCAGAATCACCCGAATCGCTTTCAGTCCGAAGACTTTCCGAAGAACAGCGCAAGGAATGCCGAGCGCACAGGCGTGCAGATGGAGATACCAAGCCCAACGCGAGGTTTGAGAAAAGGCATGAATGCTCGGGGCCCCTTGTCATACCACCCCCCAAACCAGCATCTACCTACAGGGCCGGGTGCGGTGTTCCGAATCGATGAAGAGGACGAAAGCAGCCACGCCGGATCCCTCAGACGAGCAAGAAGCCCTGAAAAAGTGGAAGAAGACGGTTTACTTGGCGGCGATCCATTTGAAGACCCTCCTTCCACCGCGGATAGCTCTCGTCAGGACGAGGCTGCAGAGAAAAGGAAGAAAGAGGTGGAAGGCTGGGTCGAAGACTGGCAGTCAGCAGCCGAGAGCATGACCATGTCGAGAAGCACAAGCAAAGCCCACAGCAGGACCTACTCCAACTTGTCGCAGTCCAGAAACAATACTGCAGGCGGGGATTGGAACGGGCGAGGCTCTCCTGAGAAGTCTGACAGAACGGGAAGCAACTTGTCAGAGAAGAGTATGGCAAGCAACATTTCGTTCCAGAAGTCTGTGACTGGCACCCTCTCGCGCAACGTCTCTCAACGCAGTCTCAGCGCAGGTTATGCACTATTCTCAGGGGCAGCTGCCGCGATGAGCCGCGTTGGATATGGTCGACCAGGCAATGTAAGTCGCGATGTGGGAGCCGGTCTTGCACGGGCTCCTTCCAATCGTAGTGTATCACTCAACATCGACAGTACACGAAACGTGGATCCAAGAAATGGCGCAGAACCATTTTCTTCGGCCAGAAACAGATGGGGCTCAACGGCTGCTGGCGAGGATCAGGCTCTTCTCAATCGAAACAACCAACCGCAACAGAACGATGACCGAGACTATCGGACCCTTCCTGATAGCCCCAGCAAGGACAAATACGCTCGAGGCGCCAATCCAAGTGGCCGAAGAGGTATGAATCTGTTGGGAAGTATGAGACGTGTCTTCTCCGGAACTCAGGGGGTAGATGTACAAGATCGGGTCGCAGCTTTTGAGACCCATAGCACTCAATCCAGCCCGACAAAACACTCTCGCATCCCTGAAATGGCGGAGACCAGGCCAAAGAGGACTTTAAGCTCAGGAACAACATCATTCTGGAGAAGCAAGCAAGGAGCCCGGGACTGGGGGAGTGACCCGAACAACGCTGACAGCGCGGGATCATCGTCGACGATACGCCGTAAGCCGGTGCCAGGCATGGCGTTGAATGATGAACGCGTTGCTGTCGAGGATGATTCAGACTGGGACATCGAAGCAGCAGCACAGCAGCGTGTGGTCCAGGTCATGTTCACGGTTCCGAAGGAGAAACTGCGCGTGGTCAATGCCGACGCTCTTAGTCTCTTGAGCAGTAACCGGAGCGAAGTCGACCAGGATGAGGACAGAGAGAGGGACCAGGTGAAAAGAATGAGCAGTGTCAGGGAAGGGGACGAAGAATCTAACGATTATCAAGCTGACGATGATACGATAATGGGGAAAGGCAAAGGGAGAGCGATCTGAAAGATTTGCTTGTCGGACGGTCGAGGCATGCACGCGATCACATGTCCTTGAACTCTTGTACACTCGCTTCAATGTGGAGGTTATCTGGTTTCGATCTATTGCAATGTGTCTTATTATTTTAACGGGGGAATTGGATATAGCGCTGGTGTTGAATTGATGTGACATCTGGACATACAGAACGTGTAGTATGAGTAGGTACACGTCGGAGAGGAATACAATCGTGACTCTATCTACAAGTATGCATTTGTCAGCCTTGTTTACAGGCGTGGAGTCAAGCCCAGAACATTGCAACCGGAGGCGCCCAGGGACATTGGCTGGAGGCTGGTTAGGGAGCTGGTTAGAGCCTGGGGAGGCATTGACATTGGTGCCAGTTGTGGGTGGCCCATGGGTGGCAAATGAAAAATGACGTGCCTGACTCGAGCCCCCCACCAAAGCACCACCACTGGCACTGGCGGCGACTAGTCGAAATCGTTAAGTGGGATTCACTCGAGACGCGACCGCGTCTTCAAGCGTGTTTTTATATCCTGCATGTTTTGCTCCTCTCTTCCTACGCTTTGTCTCTTCACTACCCAACACTAACACACGGCTGCCTGCGTCTCTATAGTGACAGGAGATTGCATTGTCAACTTCCAAAGTCCATAAGAGCACTGCTGTGCACTTCTTGTCCTTCATTCAATCCGCCTCTCAAATTTTCCACTCTTGAGATCCTCACCTCCATTGAACCACAGAAGAACAGACGAAGGGAGCCAACATGTTTGTCTACAAGCGAGGTATGATCATTCTCCGCCTCTGACATGAAGGCCTGCAAAGCTGGCTGCTAGCCTGAACATGAGCTGACGCCCTCGTGCAGACGGACGCAAAGAACGCGTGCAGTTCGACAAGATCACTGCCCGTGTCTCGAGACTCTGTTATGGCCTCGACCCCGAGCACGTTGATGCAGCTGCTATCACCCAGAAGGTCATCTCTGGCGTATACCAGGGTGTAACCACCATTGAACTTGACAATCTGGTTAGTATTGCCACCCAAGCAGCCACCATCTCTTGCTGACACGAATATTGCAGGCCGCAGAGACCGCAGCATACATGACCGTCACCCATCCTGACTATGCCATCCTCGCAGCTCGCATTGCTGTTTCCAACCTTCATAAGCAGACGAAGAAACAGTTCTCTGCGGTTGTGTCAGACCTTTACCACTACATCAATCCCAAGAACAACAAGGTGTCTCCCATGATCTCTAAAGAAACCTACGAATGTGTCATGAGACATGCTGATGAGCTCAACTCGGCAATTGTCTATGACCGAGACTTCAACTACCAATACTTCGGCTTCAAGACGTTGGAGAGATCGTACCTGCTCAAGATTGGCAAGCAAGTTGCCGAGAGACCACAGCACATGCTAATGCGTGTTTCTGTCGGTATTCACGGAGACGACGTGGAAAAGGCCATTGAGACGTACAATCTCATGTCCCAGAAATGCTTTACACATGCCTCGCCGACACTGTTCAATGCGGGCACACCCCAAGCGCAGTTGTCCTCCTGCTTCTTGATTGACATGAAGGAAGACAGCATCGAGGGTATCTACGACACTCTCAAGACTTGTGCTATGATCTCCAAGACCGCTGGAGGTATCGGCCTGAATGCACACTGCATTCGTGCCACAGGATCTTATATTGCAGGAACCAATGGCACCTCCAACGGTCTCATTCCCATGCTGCGTGTCTTCAACAATACCGCCCGTTATGTCGACCAAGGCGGAAACAAGCGCCCGGGTGCCTTTGCCATCTACCTTGAGCCATGGCACGCCGATGTCTTTGAGTTCTTGAACCTCAGAAAGAATCACGGCAAAGAGGAAGTCCGAGCACGCGACTTGTTCTATGCCATGTGGACCCCTGACCTGTTCATGGAACGTGTTGAGAAGAACCTAGAATGGACGCTCTTCTGCCCACACGAAGCCCCTGGTCTTGCTGATGTCTATGGTGATGAGTTCAAAGAACTGTACGAGCGATATGAAAAGGAGGGCCGTGGTCGTCAGACAGTCAAGGCACAGAAGCTGTGGTATGCTATCCTCGAGGCTCAGACCGAGACTGGCACTCCTTACATGCTCTACAAGGATGCATGCAACAAGAAGAGCAACCAGAAGAACTTGGGAACAATTCGCAGCTCCAACCTCTGCACTGAAATTGTTGAGTACACTGCACCTGATGAGGTTGCTGTGTGCAACTTGGCTTCCCTCGCTTTGCCCACCTACGTGGATCAGGCTCGAGGTGAATATGACTTTGGTCGTCTTCATGAGGTCGTGCAGGTTGTCACTCGCAACTTGAACAAGATCATTGATATCAACTATTACCCTGTCCCCGAGGCAAAGAACAGCAACATGCGACATCGTCCAATTGGTCTCGGTGTCCAAGGTCTCGCAGATGCTTTCCTTGCTTTGCGATTACCATTCGATTCCCCAGAGGCCCGACAACTCAACATCCAAATTTTCGAGACTATCTACCATGCTGCTTTGACGGCCTCAGTCGAGCTCGCAAAGGAAGAAGGCACCTACGAGACATATGAGGGCAGTCCGGTGTCACAGGGCATCCTTCAGTACGATATGTGGAACGTTACTCCCACAGATCTTTGGGACTGGGACACACTGAAGGCTGATATTGCCAAGCACGGCGTTCGCAACTCTCTTCTTGTGGCTCCCATGCCTACTGCCTCGACCTCTCAGATTCTTGGCAATAATGAATGCTTTGAGCCCTACACCTCCAACATCTACTCACGCCGTGTTTTGGCTGGTGAGTTCCAAGTCGTCAATCCTTGGTTGCTGAAGGACCTCGTCGACCTCGGCCTCTGGTCAGACAATATGAAGAATAGAATCATCGCCGACGGTGGTTCCATTCAGAACATTGCCAATATCCCCTCAGACATCAAGGCATTGTACAAGACTGTATGGGAAATCTCTCAGAGAACAGTGCTCCAAATGGCGGCCGACCGAGGTGCATTTATCGATCAATCTCAGTCACTCAACATCCACCTGAAGGAACCCACAATGGGCAAGATCACATCCATGCACTTTGCTGGCTGGAAGATGGGTCTCAAGACAGGCATGTACTATCTTCGTACCATGGCCGCCACGCAGCCCATCCAGTTCACTGTCGATCAAGAACAACTCAAAGTCGCCGATACGAACATTGCTCGTGAGCGTTCCGCACCCAAGAAGCGCACCTCCATTGGTTTCAGCGCAGGTTCTAACTACAGCTCTGGCCCGAGACCCATGTACCAGTCTAAGAACTCCGGTATGTCGGTGCACTCAACATCTGTGAATGGAATCCCGACTCCAACATCGACTCCTCCACCTGTCAATGACGAGAACAAGCAGATTGGGGCTGTTGCCCACAAGCTTGCAAAGACTCGTCTCAGCGGAAGTGGTGACTCTAGTGAAGAACCATCGCCGCGGCTCTTGGCCACAGATGCCATGGCAAGTGCTCCTGATGCTATTGCTGAGGAGAGCTTGGAAACAAGAGTCAAGGGTGAGCAGGAGGAAGACAAGGAGAGCGAAAGTGGGGAGAGAGAAGAGGACATTTACGCACAGAAGGTGCTTGCCTGTGAGTATATTCCCATGTTGTTTGCCTCGGACGTAGATTGCTAACGTTGATTTACTTGCAGGCTCAATTGAGAACAAGGAAGCTTGTATCATGTGCAGTGGCTGAGTGCACAATGTTTCCTAACCACGTGTAATCTGTTCGAGCATAACAGACAAAGTGTGCTTTGGGGTTTGGTGCATGCAAGAATGCATCATGTTCAATATTGTTACTCTATCGACGGCAAAGTCAAGCTGGGCTGGATCATGGAGTACTAATGGCGTAAACGATGATATCGATTGACGGGCTTGTCTCTTTGTACAACGGCGTATGCATACCACAGAAATAAATGCTAGAGAGGAGGGTCGACCTGCTCCAAATGGAATGATTTGCCATTTTTGCTTGAGATGTACAGGCTTGGACTGTAGCATATGAGAACGCAGCAGGAATTGATGGAGGTAATGAAAGAAATGTTTTGATCTCGATTCATTCGTCACTGAGCGTTGCCTTCTTTTCCATGCGCTGTAATTTGTCCCTGGAATCTCGAACCTCAAAGGAACAACTCGAATGCCGTCGGCGCAACCTTTTCGATCCACCGACGTCGCTATCCAAACTCGCCGATTGGGTTTGACGAAACCTCTCACTTCAAGCCCAGCTCAAAGCACGTCCTTTTTGCTCCCGCGCACACTCAAATAGGACATCGCCCGGCCTTTGCTGATTCAATCACCCTGGACAGAATTCGAGCGCCCGCAATTCGGTCGGACGCTTCCCCTGGCGCTTTGAAAACAAATGCTTGAGGTTGGTTTGTTCTTGCCCAGCCGTACTCTGCTTATTGCTGAGCCTCTGAATACGAGCCTGCTAAACCGTAGGTGTGGGTGAGTGAATGTTCGTATTCGTACTCGAGACCTATGCCTACGACAGCCTGTGCTGCCTTCTTCAGCCCGTCGTCCGTCCATCCGACGAATATCGTCCGGCTGCAAGTAGCAAGTGCTGGGCAGGTGAGTTGAGGGATATTGATGAAACGAGTGCCATATACTGGCTTAACAATCCTCGCTACCTGATGTTTTTCTTGGAAAGGCACGTGCCTCTATCAGTCCGCGTGTGTGACTCGATGCGTCGGAATCTACTTATGTCGATTGATGTGAATGCTTGACCTTGAGCGAAGAGAGCACCCAAGTCCGTGCTTCAGCAATTCGACACGTTTGAACAACACCGAGCTCTCAAGGCTGTTTGAAGCACAGTACTTCAAAGCACAAGACCAATTTGATTGAATTTGGGTTAACGCGATTAACATATTCTTGCGTTCCATTACCAACAACGAAGCCTGACATTATCTAACATCACTAAGAGACTACCTCAAAACCTGCCTGCGCCATCAGCAAAATGCCCACCCTCGCAACTATGCGCGCATCCACCTCCTCTCTGACAGCCTCCATCTCCCCAATCACGCCTGTAGTCGGCGTCTTCATCGGCGCCACCAAGGGCATCGGCTCTGCCGCCGCCCTGCACTTCGCACAAATCATCCCACTTCCGCGCGCCTACATCGTGGGCCGGTCACAATCCGACGGCGAGCGCATGGTGTCTGAATGCCGCTCCCGCAACCCCAAGGGCGAATACATCTTCCTGCGTGCGGATGTGTCGTCACTCAAGGCCGTGGACGACGTGTGTCGTGAGATTGTGGCGTGGGAGGAGAAGGATGAAGCCGGCAGGGGCGGCGTCCACTTACTGTTCCAGAGTCAGGGGACTTTGGATACGAAATCGGTCACGGAGGAGGGATTGAATCTGGGAAACTCATTGGCGTATTACTCGCGCGTGCGATTCATCCAGAATCTGTTGCCTCTGCTTCAGCAATCGAAAGGTAGTGGTGGTGGTGCTGCTCTTGAATGGGCCCCGCGGGTTGTCAACATCTGGGCCGGCACAAAAGAAGGCGCCGTCAACACGTCCGACATGGAGGGTTCGAAGTTCCGCTCGCCAAATTCGCTGCGCGGTCACTTTGCCACCATCATCACGTTCGCGCTGGAGGAGCTCGCGCGCACGGCCCCAGGCGTCAGCTTCGTGCACAAGTTCCCCGGCTTCGTCAAGACCGATCTTCTCGACTCGATTCCCGGGCTGGTGGGCACGGTTGCGAGACCTGTTCTTGGGCTGGTGGCAAAGGTCACCGGCGGAGGAATGTCCCTGGAAGAGAGTGGGGTCAGAAGTATGTTTGTCGCGATGAGTATGCGGTATCCGCCTCGTGCGGGCGGTGGAGCTGCCGCAGAAGAGGACGTCTGTGTAGGTTCCGACGGCAAGGTGGGAAGTGGTGTGTATACGGTGGACGAGAATGGCGAGAGCGCCTCGGCCAAGGTGCTCAAGGTTCTAGCGGACCAGAGAAAGTCGGGTGTCCAAGAGAAGATGTGGGAGAATACGATCGCGGTCTTCAAGAGAGTCACGGGGACGGACAAGCCGTCGTCGACATGAGGAGCAGAGGCTCCTGTAATGAAACATGCTGCAAGGAACTCGGATTGAAGGCACTCGTCTTTTCGCGGCGTTGTGACGAGCGTGGCGAGTTCGATATGGCAGATGAGATGGCAAAGTTAGTACATTCCTAGAAACCCCAGAATCGGGAATATGAACTGTCAATAAATTTCATTTCGTTCACATAGAGGTTTGCAAGCAACCTCCAGTTTGTCTGTGTAATTCCGATGTGTTCATGTAAATTCCCCGCTCACTTTTCAATTCTTACCACCGGGATAAAATCCAGGATATCAGTAGCAAACCCATTACAATCAATACAGGGGCAATTGCAACTGGCACAAGTCATCGAGCTGTCGGTGACCTTGATCGCTTTGCCAATACGATCTCTTTCTCTCGTTTGCATCCGCTCTCCGTAGTCCTTTTGATATGGGTCATCAAGATTGACTGTTTCGGTTTCATTCCGTCTCACCAATTTCTCCGACCATTGCTTAGCGAACACGACACCAGCCACTCTTCTCTGTTGTGGGCTGACAGAATTCCTACATGGCCGTCTAACTGGAGTGTTCGTTCTCAAATCAAAGTGAAGGATGCCAGCTTGTGTGTCGATCTTCTCGATCGAACAATGACAATATCTGAGCGGGGAGGTAGTGGCGATAGTTGACGTTGTTCTCTTGTACTATGAGTCAGCCAGTCATGCACAGAGGCAACGCAATCTTTGGTATCGAATATAAATCTGATCTAGTTGTCGAAATATTGTCTGCTCAGCCTGGACTCGTATTCGTTTGGTTCTTCAATTCTTCGCCACTTGCTTGTGCATGGGCGATAGTGTTGCGTAGATACTCGTATGTGAGCATGGTAGTCATGGCCGCTGGAACTGCTCTTATCAAGTTCGTGCCAATACCAGCATAAAAAGCTCGCCATCCTTCTTCTTTGAGGATGACTCTACACATGTGTAGGATGCCGGTATACTTTGCTTCGACCTTCATGCCATCTGATGTTGACACGTTTGATCGTCGTTGCTGAGTCTGGAGACGAGTGCGTAGGACTTCGTGCGGGTAGGTGGCTGTGCTGGCACAAATTTTGCTTAAAAATGTAGCGGCTGATATGCCAACCCAGTTGGAGGTGCTGTCTTCGGCAGGATGTTCACCCATGCCGTAGCCAGTGAACTTCATTTTGAAGTATTCATACAAGGGAAACTGCACAGCAACGTGTGTCAATCCGAGGATAGCTGGAGTCAACCCTGAGTAAAAAGATCGGACGCCCTCGGCTCGGTACATCTTGCGAGCGGCGTCGAGGGTTGAGGTATAATGCCATGGAGCGCGCATTCCATCACTTGCAGAAGGGCTTTTTGCGGATTGAGACATTAATCGAGTTTTGATAACCCAGATTGGGTTTGTAAGGACAGTGGAACACGCGCCGGCGGTAAGGGAGGCGTAGCATCGAGCCATCCACCAACTGCCACATTCATCATACCAAAACTCGCGAGTGTTTTCGTACACTGTCAGATAGACAGCCCATGTGGGAAGATAGCCGAGTAGCATGGGACCCAACCCTCTGTACATGCCCCGAATGCCCTCCTCGCGCCATATAACACTCCCCGTGCCGATAACACCTTTGTATAGTTGATGCGAATTTCCATAGGGATTCTTAGTTGACCTTGGAGCAAACCCGCCTTGGGCTTGGAGCTTTGTTTTTATGACGTCGAGGGGGCAAGTGACGATGCCCGATGCCAAACCGGCGCCAGCGCCGCAGATGGGCGAGACCCACGACTTCGGAATTTGTGTCGACTGTATCTGTATTCGAGCCGTGAAGGAGTCTCGCGAAGACGTCGAAGACATTGTAGAGCTAAAAGGGATTGTGTCGGTCGAGGTAGCATATTGAGATGGAGAGAGCGACTTTGGAGACAAGATAGTAGGAGGCTGTTTGGGTTCTCGATCGAAGGACATTTGAGTTGGATAGGAAGGGTGATCTCTTTTGTCAAGAGGAGGGAAGGACTATTGGCCCATATGACGAGCTCATGGCGGACGGTAGATGGTAGATGTAGATGGTGAGTCTCCGTTACACCGTGACCGCCTGGACCGTTGGACCGCTGGAATTGAGTTGCCAAAACTGCGGGGTCTAAGCCCGGTATGCAGCCGACTCAGGGCATCGGTGGCCCTGTCAGCGACGGACTGGGACGGCCACGAAAGGGGGAGGGAGATGAAGAGGGAGTGAGATGGAATCAAGGCGGTCAGGATTCGGGGTTGGTACGTTGAGAGGACAATGAAGAAGGAAATATGAAGTGAGGAGGAACTCGTGTGCTACTAACTGGGACGATTATGATGTGATGGGGGAAGAACGTTCTTGCCGGGGCCCGGGGCAATTGCTTGTCACAGGCTCGCCAGGCTCTCAGGCTTGTGGCTCTTGCAGCTCTGCTCTCCAAGTTTCTCTCTTAGTGCCACCCAGTGCTAGTAGTACTAGCAACTCAACGAATCGCTCGAGCTTCCCTTTTATTTTTCCCGCCAAGCTTCTCTCGTATTGGTCAGTCCCAATCGAAGCTCTAGTGCCAGGGTCACTCGACTGCGCGCAATTGATTTCTGCCACCAGCATCGACCTCCATTTCGACTTCAATCACCCTCCTCCAGCTTCCCTATAGTCAAGATGTCTGGTGCTTCAGCAGCTCCTTACGTTCTGAAGCGGCCATGGCTCAAGAAATGGATGATGCCCTTGGCCAAGTGGTACGCAAACACGTCCGGCTACCGATCACTGGGTAAGTAGACCTCTACGAGCACCCCAAAACAGCTTACTTTTATATGGAGAGTGTATTCTGATTGACTGCCGCTGCTAGGCCTGCGCTATGATGACTTGATCCCCGAGGAAAACGACACCGTTCAGCTCGCCCTCAAGAGATTGCCTCCGAAAGAAGCATATGATCGAGTCTTCCGCCTGAGAAGAGCTTTCCAAGTACGCCCTCATGAAGACAAAAATACAAGTGAAGGAGCTAATGAGAACGCCGTAGTGCTCGCTTTCACACCATCTGTTGCCTCCCGCAGAGCATACAAAGCCAGAAGAAGTACGAGGCCTTTCTCCGTCGATTTCCGAAGTGAACCATTTTTCGGCTGACCAAGTCTTGCACAGGATATCCCGTATCTAAGTCCCATTATTGAGGAGATTGAAAAGGAACACAAAGAGCGGGCCGACTTGGAAGCGATGGTCGTTGAGCCCAAGAAGAAATGATAAACTGCATGCCGGACTGGACAGGTCAGGTTTGGTGATTGGGAGTTGAAATGCTGAAAACTGTACATACCATACACAGGAGCGATGAAGCTTCAGGTGAAGAAAAGACTTCGTTCAAGACCTATATTCTGCCGTATATCTATCTTTCCGCCCCATCGACTGATTTACACGGCGAGCGAAGCTGAGTTGGTGATAGTATTTCACAAGTCAAAGCGTCTTCGAGAGGGAAGGCAACACATATGTTTGAATATCCGAGAGTCTTAGATGAACGGCACGCGGCCTTGAGTTGATTGGCATTCGTACACGCTCCAGAGAAGGCGCCTGCAGTGATATCGTACATGTACACGCAACCACTCAAAAGCCGCCTGAACACAGCGGGAAGCCCTTCCTACCCGCTCCGAACCCGCAATACACCTCTATTGCTGCATGACATCGACATCTACATCCTCCACTCTCCACATGTACCACATGAACAAGCTGCGATACGGTGCGAACGGCGCGCTCTTGTCCAACATGTCTTGCTCTGACATGTATTTCCATTTTCCGCCACCTTTTGCCTTCAATTTTTTTACATCCTTGCCGTAGAAAGCGGCCATCCCCCTTTGGACACCCAAGTCGCCGGTGGATAGGATGTCCAAACGTTTAAGCCCGAAACAGGCAAACATTTCCACACTCCATTTGCCCAGGCCGCGAACCGCGATCAACTTCTCCATCACTTCTTCGTCCGAGGCCTTCATGAGCATGTCGTTGGTGAGTTCCTTGTTGGCAAACTTCTGTGCCAGGCCTTGGATGTACTCGGCCTTGCGTTGCGAGAGGCCGGCGAGGCGTAGGCGAGGGATGTCGGTCGCAGCTACCAGAGCTGGCGTGGGAAATTTCGAATCCTCAGCATCTCCTACGTCCTCATTGAACAGTGCAACGAACTTGTTCTTGATGGATTTTGCCGCGGCGCCAGACACTTGTTGTCCGATGATACCGCTAGATAGGGACTGGAACGGGTCGATGACCTCGGCGAGTCCTTTGGCTGAGAAAATGTTACAAGGGTGTTGCTCGATGATGGGCTTCATCCGGGGATCCACGCTAATGAGATGAGCGCATGCTTTATCGAGAAGAGTGTTGGCAGTGGCGGTGGGTCGGGGAAGACCTGTCTTCGAAGGAGACGAGCCCGGCAGGGCGTCTTCGTATGCCAGATGCTGTGTGCCTCCGGGAGTCATCAACGGTGCATTTGTGATGTGCGGCTCAACAGGTCGATCGGGTTGGGCAGGTGACGCGTCGGCATTGCCCGCAGTGTACGGTGCCCGGATTACATTGACAAGACTTGGGGTGGGAGTCAATGTAGGCACTTTCGCTTTGGTTGGAGTGCGGCGGCTTGCCGTCTTTTTCGCTGGCGTCACTGGGACTTTGAACTCTGGCTCCTGTTTAGATTCCCCATTGATCGGATGGTCCTTATTCTCCCCTGAGTCGATCGCTTCTGCCTCCTTGCGTTCAGCACCCTTCGCTTTCTTGCTCTTAGAACTGCGCGCCTGGGTGCTCGCCGATCTCTTTTTCGAGGCACCGGTCAGAGTCACGGGCTCGTCGGCTGCTGCCGGCACGGTGACAGACGCGATCCTGTTAGACCGACGAATAGACATGATCAAAGAGCGTGTCAACATTCAATTCCAGAGGTTCGCCCGCATTTGTCATCCAGCTCGTCGGACTTGGCACTGATCTCTGAGGAACACGTAATTGAAGCTCACGCGAATGAAACAAAACGAGGGCTAAGAAATTCGAAGCGAGAAAGGGAGTACCTTTTGAGTTGATGTCCTTCTGGTATGGGTGAAGTGACGATATATGCAACCCCAGCGTTCAGGCTATTCGAGCAGTAATCGAACATGATTGGTTCACGCGTTTGACTGCCTAGAACCTCTTGGTGGCTGGTGAAGTTGAGGCTGATGTAAGCCAGTCAAATCTATTCTTCCCCGTTATGTCCGCAGTACCTGGTATCTCAGTATTTGTTGACATTGTGACGTTGCAGGATGCCATTTCTTGGAGCATCAGGCTTTCGGACAATTGCAGCAAAGGCCGTGTCAAGTTGTGCGAAATCGTGTGTGATCAAAGTAGACTGCCGCTGTCACTACGCCTCGATCCGACGATTCGGTTTTGTCAACTCCGAGAGTCTTGGGCGTGTCAGTGTGACGCGGCCTGGCGAAAAACTGTGAGAGAATGCAAGTAGGAATTCTACTTCTTCCGGATGCTCACAACGTAACAACACGGTCCGGTTTATCTTGTTTCGAGCTTGTCAGATTGCATGTCCCTCATGTCGCTGCAAAGAGACCGTTGCATTGATTCCTGGAATGATCGCTGCAAATGCTCGCGCCCGGCGGATCTCATGGAAATTGAGAACTGCCATATCGAAAGTGGACGTCTGAACGAGGTCTAGCCCTATCGGCGTGGTATGGTGGCTGTGGCGATTTGGTACGGTACTGTCACGGGAAAATGCGCTAAAATCATGGTGGAACAAGTGTGGCGGTCCGCCCTTACCCATCATGTTACGGGATCTGTAGACGGGCCAGTCGTGTGCGCGTTGGCGAAACCTACACTTGTTCGGACGCGCCATCAGCAGCTAGAACCGATATCAAAACTTGATGACGATGCAGAGATCAGTCGATCAGCCTGGAATCCTGGTCACAAAAAGGGGAGTTGAGGAGATTGACGGCTATTTTGCTTGACTGTCTTGGATGGAGACCATGCCGGTGCGAAGCATTGTGAAAGTAAATGCTAAGATGGAATCTGACGGAACACGTGTAAAGAGGAATGCTTGCACAGGTGTCAAGCTCTTTGATACGGGTATCAAACTGCGATTGCGCGGAGTGACGGTTCCTTAGGTGATGAGGCGGCTATGTGCGGGACTGGTTGATACTCGTATCTCGCACAGAAATCAAGCTTTGTGTGAGAACCAGGAAACCGTACGGAGTACAGGTTTTCCAGAGTGGATCGATAGTTTGGAGCAGTGCTCATCAAAAGAATGAGCAAGCGAAATGGCGCTCTTATCCACAGTCGGTGGCCGCCATCTCCAGTTTAGGTATCATAGTGGCCGGGGCTGGGCCAAGCAGCAAGTCAACATGAATGTCTCAAACGAAGCCTTTCTGTTGAATCCTGCGTCTGCAGTGAGGAAAATCTTGGACGAGATAGACTCACACATGCATAGAGGCGGGATGGCTCTGGGCACTCAGAGTGGCTGAACGCAAAGCCTGGGGGTGGTGCAGGACGCACAAGCACGCCAATCGTAATAATACGATACAAATACCATGGAGTGGCATCTCCTTTTTCTTCTAGACTCGCGCTAATGCTGCCAATCTGACCCCATCCACATCCACCTGAAGCATCAAGTGCGGCAGCCACCCAAAAACCCGACCACTGGCTGTGCCACTCCAGCTGCGGTTCCCCCTGGAGCCCTGAGGGAGGCCCTTGTTTGACTGGCCCTAGGCGAGGGTGGCCCCTGACTGCGGGTAGCAGGTCGCCGGGACAGGCAAAGACACAACCACTCAGCAATCATATCGGAAGTCCAAGTTGGCCCATTTCGGAGGTCCTCTGGCATGCATCCAGCCAATCAAGGCCCACTTGGTCAATTCAATTCATCTTCTGCCTTCCCCAATCCTTCATGAAATGCCCAAAAGCCTCCCTCTCTCGCCGCGTGTATTTTCCCTGCCTCTCCCTTCCCACACACACACACGTCTGTCGTTGTTGCTCTCGTAGCTTTTCTTCCTTATTTTCTTCACTTCATCGAGCCAGCCACGCGTCGACCACTCTCTATTCCACGAGTGTCGCTCCTGCCGTCGGCTGTGTTGTGTTAACATTTCAAGCAACAACAATCAACGCGCCAGTTTCTCCCTCGCTGAAGCTGTTTTTATCCCGCCTTGTTGTTCTTCTCACCACGAAGTCAACGGCTTAATCCTCTTACTCAAAAAGTTCTTACGACTTGCTTCGGGCCAGCTTTCTCACCTTCTATCCAGTTTAATATTGCATTTCAGGTGAGTTCGAGCTGCATACCACGCCCCTTTCATTCCCGTCAAACAGTCTCGCCGACTCCAAACCGCGTCACCGTTGGCTTCATCACCTTCGTCACGCTCAAACGGCTCCGATTTTGTTGGCAAGTTATAAAAGAGATCCTCAACTGACGTGTCTTACAGCTTCTTTGCTGATCTTTAGATTCACAATGGCATTCTCGAGAGTCATCCTCCCTACCATCGCCCTGGCGGGCACCGTTCTCGGTAGGTCCATTCCATTTTTCACAAGAGCTGGTGTCTTTCAGAGAAAATTACAAGATCACAAAGGCTAACAGTATTGCAGCCCAGACCAGCACCGACATCTGTGACGGTCCTTCAATCACCATCGCCTCCAGCGCGGATGCTGCACAGATCGCCGACTGCGAAACCTACGACGGAGATGTCATCATTGATTCTACAGCTTCAGGCATTGTTCAGATCAACGGAGTTCAACAGATTACCGGTTCTCTGACTTGTGTCAATGCTACTCAATTGACTGCTATTACCTCCGATCAGATCAACACCATACAGGGCACATGGGGCCTGCAAGACCTGACCATCCTCTCCACGCTCCAGTTTGACTCGCTTACCGGAGTGAACACGATTAACTGGGTTGGTCTTCCTGCCCTGCAGAGCCTTAACATGGCGCAGGGCATCTCGAAGGCAAATAACGTGTACATCTCCAACACCCAACTGAACAACATTAATGGCATCGAATTGACTGCTGTTGGCCAACTCAACATCAACAACAACCCCTTCATGACTACCGTCAATGTCAATGACTTGACCAATGTTACCGATTCTCTATCCTTCTCTGCCAACGGCCGCGACTTGGAAATCAGCTTCCCCAATCTCCAGGATGCTGCCAACTTGACCTTCCGAAACGTCAGCAAGATCTCCATGCCTTCTCTTGCAAACGTAGCCGGCTCCATGGGTTTCTACTCTGATACCTTCGAGACTTTCCAAGCTCCCAACTTGACCCAGACTGGCGGCACCCTTGCCTTTGTTGACAGCCCAAGCTTGACCAGCTTTGCCTTCCCTGCTCTTACCACCATCGGTGGAGGTTTCTTGGTGGCCAACAACACCAAACTTAAGGCCATCGACGGTCTTCCCAAGCTCTCCACCATTGTCGGTGCCCTCGACTTTGCTGGTTCTTTCAACAGGTGAGACTGATATGTGGACACTCCTTGTGGAATAGGCGATGCTGACTTAAGAAACTAGTGTGACCATGAACAAACTGACGGACGTCCGTGGTGGCTCCAACGTTCAGACCACTTCCACCAACCAGACCATCTGCCAACTGTTCGACTCTGCTCATGATAACGGAGTGATCAAGGGTGTGAACACTTGCCTGACCAACAAGGCCAACCCCGAAACCAACCCAACTGCCACCAGCGGCGGTACCTCCTCGACTGCCTCTAGCAGCTCTACCAGTGACTCGAGTGGAAATGCCGCTGTTACTTTCGGTCCTACTGCCTCCCTAACTGGTCTTGGTGCGCTGTTCGCCGCAATCTTCTTCATTTAAAGGATTGGGTCTATCGGCGTTCGTCTTGTGGTCGACTTAGAATAGCTTAATACGCGACGGATGACGTCCTTGAATCCCTCTGCTTTTTCAAGTCCTTTTGAGCGAGCAACTCTCTTTCTTGATGAGAATATACAAAATGGGGTGGCCTGTAGCCCGGTTCTCTATCCGAATACTGAAGCGCATGCGCGTCTGGAGTGGTCGGGGTCTCGGACGTCGTGTCTTGTCTTGGGAAAGATCTAGTACTCAGATTGTGATGAGAGCGAACAAGGTCCTAGAGGGCCAGCTTGCGTGTGGATAGGCATACAAATGAATATGTTTCTTTTGCAGTTAAGAATTGCTTCTTCGTATTAAGTTTGACCTGGCTTTCGACGACTTCCGGCCGGTCAGCCGCTCGAGCATTCGTTGAAGACTGCGACTCTTTGCTTCCCTTGTTCTTGGTTCTTGCGTGTGTAACTTTTTGCCTTTACCAAGAAATACATTCTCCGAATCAGGAATATCATCCTAATTAGATGCAAGAACAAAGAGCATATCTCGGTAGATTCCGGTGGATTTGTAAGACATACACGCAGCGATGTGACCCTGATCTCTCTGCATCCTATTCCTTCGCATCTACCCGCGCATCATTAAAGGTCTGACACTTGTAGCCGTTCAGCTCTCTCCTGCAGTGACGACGTAATCAACACAATACGACAGAAGTGGATGAAGGATCGGTGAAATCTAGGGTTTCGGGGGGGACAATACTCGTATCACAAGAATGGGGGCTGACAAAAGCGCTCGAAAATCTCACAATGTCTCCCAACTTGGGGAACGCCGCGCTGTGATGTTATAACGCTTTGTCCTCGCGGTAATCAATACGTGCAAGATGAAGCCAATCGACGTACCTTGCATAGTGCAGCAGTACCTGGTTTGAGGCTGGCCTGATATGTAGGAGCGGTAAGGTTACACAGTTTCCGTTTTGCTTGATCTCCCGTAAGCACTTGGAAGATCAGAAATATTTATACAGGCCGCGGAAAGTCCTCGCATCTATATGAACCTTGCACAGCATGCTGCATATCAAACCGTGTCCATCTTTCACATCGCCACTTCTCTCTGAACGAGTCAAACAACCCAGCAACCATGCCCCGAGAAGACGTTTCGTTCAAGACTTCCGATGGAGTGACCCTTCGAGGCTGGTTCTTCACGCCGCTGAATTCGACGCCCGGAAAGAAACTCCCTTGTCTCATCATCACACATGGAGTCTCCTGTGTCAAAGAAATGGGTCTCTCTGATCTGGCGTCCAGGTTTACCGCCGACCTACCTATAACATGTCTGGTGTACGACCACAGAGGCTTTGGCGCTTCAGACACCGCTCCGGGACAGCCACGACAAGAAGTCTTGACTTGGTTCCAAAGCAACGACATGCGCGACGCCATCACGTATGCTCAGACGAGGGAGGAAGTCGACAAGAACAAGGTTGGTCTGTGGGGGTACTCTCTCGGAGGCGGAGAAGCATTGTACGTCGCGGCTGTCGATCGACGGGTGAAAGCTGTGGTGACGCTCGGTGTCGGTGTCTCCGGCCTGGAGATTTTGAAGAGACAGGCACCGCCGTTTGCAGTCAATGCCATGCAGCCTTTGTTCGAGATGGACAGACTGGCGAGAGCAGAGGGTAAAGAGCCGATCAAGGTACCGATTGTGAGCAACGGGGTGGGAGTGCAGGCGACGCTGCCAAGTCCTGAAAGCTGGGAGTTCTTCTCCAAGTGGCTGGACAACGGGAGTAGCTGGAAAAATGAGTTGACGTTACGAAGGCAAGTCCATATCCCCTGACTTTGGCCCGTAGGGTTTGGCAAGTCTGAACTAATTGTCAAAACAGCTTGGACGATCTCTCGGCATACGCTCTGGCGATACCTTTTCTTGAAAGCATTACCCCGACACCTGTCTTCTTTGGCGTTGCAACCAGAGACACTAACAGCCCGCCGGACATGACCATGGCGTGGTACGCAAAGTTGAGTGAGCCCAAGGAGGTGGTATTTGCTGATGCACACCACTATGATTTGATGGGCTCTGCCAGGGAGATCCTGCATCCAAAGGAAGTCGATTTCTTGAAACGCACGCTTTGTGTTTGATCGAGCACTATTGAATGCACAAAGGGTATCCTAACACAGTTCTTCCGTGTGCAAGCATTTTGCAAGTTGGTAGCACATGCTATTATATAGCCCAAATAGACCAGAGTGATATCATCCCTGTATTTAAATACGTGCTCTTCCTACCTCGCTATTAACCTGCGGATTTTGTATCCTTCACAGTTCATTCTCATCCGCACGAAATTCTTGTGCCAGCCACGGAGAGAGGTATTCCTCGACGGTGGAACGAGGACAATGCTACTCGGCAGGCTGGAACGTTGATGATCGACCGGATCGCGCATCATGGGCTTGCTCGACGCAAAGTGGAAATATGGCTCGGGTCCTTACATTGAGAGATTTCTGTCACAGACGCTCCCAGAGCGCAAGTTTAAGCGCAAGTTGCGATCGCAGTTGAATGCAACGAACTCGAGGAAGGTGAGGCGGGTCTGTAGCGGAAGTCAAACCTCACGCGTACATCGACAAGTTATCACTATCAATTTTACATTTACTTATCACCTTAGTCCTCACGCGGAACACACTATAGAAATTATTCGATCCGTGCGGTGTGGACGTCAAGGATGTCCGTGCCTAATACAAACGAGGCAATCACCATGCAGGTTTGGTGGACGTCTGTGGTTCGCCGTTTAATGCTGCACAAAAACCATTCAATCGACATCTGCAGCCTAATCGCATGAACTCGAATATCTCTTTTCTTCACCTATTCTACGCAAACAGAAAGTGTCATCTGCACGAAGAGCTCAGAGGCTGAACATGTCGCCCATCCAGACGTTTCGCAAAGGTTTGGGTTATTGTCTGTCCAGCCTAGTGATCCTGACAGAAAATTGTAGTCGATGGAAGATATGAAATTCAAAACGTTCAAAGAGACGATTTCTCCCTTGTCGGTCTCCAAGGTTCGAGAGATTGTACCTTCGACGAGGCTAACTCCTCGCCAGACTTCTTCGGACCAAATAGATGGCATTCAGCTTGTGTGAGGCCGCAGCTCGTTTCAAGCATTGCTTCTGCGGATTCGCTAAAATGTCTCAGCTTTGCGGAATACAGGGCTGCCAGTGAAGACCCTCAGTTCAAAGATCTTCTGAGCACCAACTGGGCTTATCCACCCATGCTTTGGACAAATGCCTGCGTCGAGGCCAATGGCTTTGTCGGAAAGGCAAAACATCTTCAAAGTGACGGCAAGGCGATAGTGGAGAGTAGGTTCTTCGAGTCGATCTGCTAGGAATACACTTTGTAATTTTGCGTCCACCAGCGTCATGGTTCAAATTCCTATCGAAACAGATATGGGGACCGACCAATTTACTGGAGAACGACTACAGCTACACATGGTACGAAATGGCTTTCCACTTATACGTCCTATCAAGTGGAACAGCAGTAGCTTTCTGCTTCGGCACACCCCAAATATTTCAAGAAGCCCTCCGCAAAGCCATAGAAGACAGGGACGGGAGGGACACAAGCGATCCCATGGCACGTTTACAATGCCTTATCATCAGCGAGGTTGTAAAACTCTACGACACATCAATATGGACCTTGCGAGATCACGTCCGATCCATTGAAAAGGTGGGTGTTGTTCCCCCGCGAGGTGACATATGAGAATATATTAGTTGCTAATCAGTGTCTGGGACTTCTAAGAAACGATCCGCTGCCGGTTATGTTGACTTGGTTACTGATTTAGGTAGACACGCCATTCATATTCGCGAAGTAGTCTCTGTTGCTGTTAGCACAGTTGTCAAAATATTGGGTGAATACGGCAACAATGCTAACGCAGTCTGTGGTTGCTCTACTCCGACCTATGTGGCCACAAGATTCAACTGTCCTCATGATGAAATACTATTCTGGCTTGGTATACTGCAGAACTTTGGACCTCGCGCCACATCGCTCAATGAGAGGCTGTCGTATGAAATCAGTATCGTACGGCATTCATTGATCATCCATTGTAAATCGGTACGCTGACTCTTGACAGGGGTCGCATGCAGCCACGCAACGGGCAGTCATAATCGGCTCGGCCGCGAGAAGCGACAGTGCTTCGATGAAAACCATCGCTGTGGTTACACTCGCGTTCCTTCCAGCTACATTTGTGTCTGTAAGTGTCTGACTAATCCCGGCTCGAGTCCTGGAAACGCGCTCACCTGATACCATAGACCATCTTCAGCATGAGCTTCTTCACGCTTAACGTCGATGATGAAACGGGCCAAAAGCGTTGGTTGGTATCCGACCGTTTCTGGATCTATTGTGAGTTTCATGGCTTGACTGCGCCTCAAAACATTATAACATCCGCGAAACAAGCGTTTCAGATTGATACTGATGCTGGCATAGGGGTTGTCACAATACCCTTGACCATCCTGACTCTCGTATGTTGGGCATATGGTCAACGACAGGCGGAGAAACGTAGGAATAGCAGACAGGAGAGCTGGGATATAAAGGTACATGCTCATTGCAGCCCTGAGCATTTTACGTCGCTAACGTGTCCCTTCCCTATTCAGCACTAACAGTGCCATCGTTCAAGACGTCACAATTTCATAAACCTGGTTATGGGCTTATGGGCTCATGGGCTCATTCCCACTTCTCTTCACTGATCATCGAATTTGGCGAAAGGACCGGATAGCACTTCCGTGGGAATTTGTTCTGCTGTTAGCTGATAGATCTAGCGTTCACATTGATATGAAATTCCTGCTTCAGGTAATGTCCACCATCAATAGGACAAGCTCGTTTCTCACAAGGCTACCGCACTTCTGAAGACCTGAGAAAACAGCCATACATCGTGGAATGAGTTATACAATGGCACGGGTGCCACTCTGATGACATCTGGCTTCCGCTTGTCCACCACAATTCCGGCGTCTTCCAATTTGGCAGCCACATTTTCCAACAGGCCAGGCTTGAGCAGCAGGCACAATTGAGCGCCCCGCTGAGAGGGATCCAGAGGAGTTATCAGGCGAAATGAACGGTCTGCGTCGTGGACTGCGGTGTCTTTGAAGAGCAAGTGTTGTAGGTAAGACGTCAGCTTGACTGACTTCTCTCGTAAGTCCTTGATCGAAGTCTCGTTGAAAATGGATAACGAAGCACAGACACTTGTCAAATCAATGGCAGAAGGGTTGGAGATCTGGAAGCCTCCAGCTCCAGGTATGGGACGAAACTCTGCGAGAATTCAAAATGCGTCAGCTGACCGTCTAGTCGTTGCAGAGAGGAATCTGATTCCTGTGGTGACCTACTATTGTCCATCTCAAATCGCGACGCCCTGTCACCACTATACCAACCCGTGAGCCGATGCCTGAAGACCAGCTCACCGGAGCCCTCCGCATGCTCAACTTTTCCGTGCCTCTCGTGTACGAAAAGCCCCGCGATCGCCCCTGGTCCTGCATTCATGTACTTGTATGTACACCACGCGGCGAAATCGACGTTCCATTCATGCAGCTTCAGCGGCACATTTCCCGCCGCATGCGCCAGATCCCAGCCGATGACGAGCCCCTTAGAGTGGGCATGCGCCGTGATCCGCGCTATGTCAAGGAGTTGGCCTGTATAGTATTGCACGCCGGGGAGGAGAATCAAGGCGATCTCGTCGGCGTGTTCATCAATACAGGTGATTATCTTCTCGGTCGAGATGATGTGGTCCTGATCCGGCTCAATCAAGATCATGGTTTCCTTCGGGTCATAGCCGTGCCATGCGATTTGCGACTCAATCGCGTACTATTTATAATTCTCCCACACGGGGCCACGCTCAGTAAAGCACAAAAATCCAGGAAGACGGTGATATTCAATCATTTCAAAATGGTGAGCGGAAACTTACATGATCGCTAGGAAATGCCTTCCATTCCAGCATGATTTTCCTCCTCTTCGGACCTGACGGGCGGTAGAACGACGCCATAAGCAAATGCAAATTCACCGTCAAGGTGTTCGCGATCGCGACCTCGCCCTCCAACGCGCCCACCAGACGACACGACTTCTGCGCCGCAAAGTCCGCCATCGATTGCCAGGGCCGCAGCGGCGAATTGCCGAGTTGTGAGAAGTGGCCCGCCACCCCGATCGATGCCCAGGTCTCGAGTTGCGCGGCGATGTATTGAGCCACACATTTGGGTTGCAGCCCCAGCGAGTTGCCGCAGAAGTAAATCGCATCTTCGTCTTCGGAGGAAGAGTGGGAGTCAGGACTGGTGCTGCTGCTGGCACTGCTGGTGTGATTGGAAGAGGTGCCAACTTTCTCATCCTCTGCTCCTCCTGTACCGCGCAGCGACGTGATCTTCAGCGACTTCTTGGTCGGGATGATGAACTTGTCGCGGAATGCACGCAGCGGGTCTTTCGAGTCCAGGGATTTGGCGTACGCTGCCGTGTCTGCGTCGTCGGGGAAAGACTGCTTCGGCGCTTGGGCGGCTTGATAAGAGCTAGTGTTTTCTTGGTTCACAGCACTGGAAGGTGCAGACTGCACAATGATCCCTGGTGCCATGGCGTTCAGTCTTGGGTCTGGGTGGCGGTGCGTTATACGTCTGTGGAAGCCACGAAACGGTGTTGAGGATTTACTGTCAAGGTGGAACGCACTTCTTGCAGCACTGACTGTGGTTGTATCAAGCTGGTCTTGAATGCAGTTGCTCAAGGACATTCTTCCCTTCGTTCCTACCTCTGTACCATATGTACTATCTGTCGGCACGGGTACGGGCCTGACGCAAAGCACGTGTTTTCTTCGTCCCCCCGTCTCCGGGCCCTCTTAGCTTGCCAAGACGGTCCGCATCCGACGGATGCTCAAACTCTAAAGTACTTCAGGTACCCACAAGGGCGTCGGACATGGTAGATAGAGACGTAATGGGGAGGGTCTGCTGACGTTCGTGGTCACATTCGGCAATCCGCGGTGCTGTGAAGAGTCTGGCGGTCTGGTAATCACTATGCCTCTGCTGTGAAGTGCGGAATAGGCGCACTCCACACCGGCGTGAGGTACGCTTTGATAGGGGGGGTGTTCAGGTTTGTGAATCGAGTCTATATTTTCCTTTTACTTGGAAAGCACAAATTATATACAGAATATCTAGCATCCCAGTGTCTCGATCGAAGCTGAATTGCCCTCTCTTCCAATTATAGCGGCTTCGCGCGTCTCATCACGGGTTCTCTTCAGAAAAGGCATCACACTCGTCCCACCAGTGCCGTGTAGTTGTCTCGTGCGAGACGCATAATCAAGATTTACCTCTTCGCCGTTGGCAGACTTTTCCATCGAGCATGCAGTGGCTAGATTCTTGCCCTTCCGAGTCACAATGTAGGGTGCTGGTGGGCTCCGAGCCGGCGTAACGATGTAGCGCGCCACGATTTGGAGATGGATGTTGCGGAGCAAAGTGAGCGATGCGACGGCATTATTGTATGCTGAGACGATCTCGGTCGAGGCAGTGCTGCGCGAGATGTATTCTCGTAAATTGCTTGACTTCTCCATGTGGATAATGAATTCACGGTGCTGACGGGGCATGTAGTTCCTCATTTCCTACACACGCGGCATGGTCAGCGCGACTGACCTCGTAGGGAGTGGGCGACCGTTGACCTACCTTCAAATATCCATCTAAGCCCGACGACTTCTGTCTAGAAGCCTCTCGTTCTCCAGACGCATGGTGGTCAACGGCCAAGAAAATGTCAAATAGTTGTATCAGCGAGCTTTGACCGTTGCTCCCACCGTTGTATTGCCTCCATTGGCCCTGACCGTTCCCCTCGTCATAGAAAACTCCTTGGGGCAGCCCTGCGGCTGCCATACCTTTGCTACCTGCGCAGAGGGGACGAACATTGTGGTAGAATACTTGAGGGTCACAGCGTTCATGCATGCGCTGGAGCAGCTTCCCCGCTTCCTGGACACCGAAAGTGAAGTCTTCGAGACACGACAGAACGACATTGTTGTCGCAAGCCTCTACTGCGAGTATACACCGAACCATTGTTGATATGAGGGGAGCACATTTTGCTTCGATTGCGGTCGAGATCACGTAGAACCATTCTTCGTCTCTTGTGTTGGTGAAGGAACAGAGAGCTTTGAGGTTTTCCGGCATCGCTGTTTCTTGGTCGGGCGACTCCAGCCTGAAATTCCAGAGATTTAGAGTCGAAAAGGTCGCAGTAGGAGGAAGACCCAGATGACTCGACACCTTGAGGAAAGGGCGAGTCACTTGGGGTGGAAGTCGCTAAGCAGAGATATCAGCAACGGAAATCGTAGCAAGTACGGCTGGACTACCAACCTGAGCAGGCACCTCTCCACCCCAGATGTAGGCGTGAGCCAAGAATCCAAGAACCACATATGCCCTCTGCCATTGAGGTTCAACGATCAGCCTCTGTGTGTCAAGAACAATGAGTTCCTCAATCCTTGCCCTGATTTGCTCTGTTCTAATCAGTTGTGGTAGAGATGCCACCAGAGACTCCCAGGGTTCATAGTATGGATCCGGAAGACGAATGAGAGGAGCATCAGCAGGAAGAAAACCGCCTTGAACCAGGTTGTCGTAGGGTGAGAAAGAATCTTCGAATCTTTCCTTCATTTTGAGAAGATGATGAACAGGTAACTCAAGGGGTCCTAGAATCGAGGAGTATTTCACATCAATATTCGTCCCTACGGTTTCGTTGCACAGATCAAAGGGTACCACTAGTGACGTCCCAGCATAAATATGTCAGACGTACCTTCTGAGAGATAAGGGATGCAATGTAGTGCATGACCCCGTCAGCAACCGTTACGGTTTCGGAGGGTTGACACGGAAGCGGATGCGGCACGGCATCGGTGCTGTTCGTATGGGTTCCGCTTGTGGGTCAGGGGAGAAGGAGAAAAATCTGAAGGCCATATCCATCAAGCGCCGACATGGATTATCGGCCTTTTCGTGCGTTGCGATGGCTCTCGTCTCCTAGCATTTGATTGGTGCACATCGGCAGACCTTGTATCCTCCATACAAGGTGCCTTATCAAGCTGATTGTCGAGGGAACCACCAATCGTCCAAGTTTGCAACTAAATCTTCCCCTAATGCAAAGTAGTTCTGTGCCGGTATCCAGGCGTCTTCATCCAGTGGCGGGATGGGATCGGGATCGAGATATCGAGAATCGGCAATTGGAGGCATTTGCAGAGGTGCCGGTGGCTCAGTACTTAAAATCAATTGGTTGACATCCATACGGAGGCGGGTCGGCGAAGGCAAAAGGTGGGCACGAACGACTTCCTCTGACTGTGATAGCTGTCGGTGAGATGTCAGGGACGTACCGAAGTAAGAATCCATGCCTCTGGGAAGCTCGCCGACAAAGGAAGATTCAATGATCTCCCAGAACAACCCAAGGTCGATGGACACTCGCGAGTCCGGGAATCTTTGCGACGCCGAGTCGCGGTAGGAATTGGAAACGACTTGTTCAAAGCGTTCAATTTTGACAGCCTATCGACGTTGTAAAAATCATGTCGGTGAGAGAGGTAGGGAGCTCGCGCTTACCAGTTGTTCAATGTAGGGCCAGTACCTACCCAAGCGTCGGACAAATGAGACACATTTCCTAAAGCATTCCTGGTTTGTTGATCTGACTGTCGCATCTTCAGAAAAACTTTGCTGTAGGAATATTGTTGCAACTATTGCTACAGCATGGGCATGAAAAGGGTTGAATAGTTCAAAGTTCTTTTCTCCGCACATATCCACAAGGTGTAATATCCATGCGATGTGCGTATCAGTGAGATCAGCGGTATGTTGTAGAAATATTTCTGGGATCATTGTCACCCGGAAACTTCTCAGACGAAGAGACATCAGAAGTGGGTGATTGAGAAGACACAAGACGGTGTGATAGATCGTTTGAAGCAGGAGCCAGGATGTCCAGAAGTCGCGATGATTTTCTAGTTGAACAGGGTCTTGCTCTGCAAACCGAGCAGGTCTGAAGCGATACTTGTAGGGAAGGTGTGTTTCAGAATGCATCAATTCGGCAGTAATTTGTGAGTAGTCGCTCTGGGTCGACCAAGGTGGTAAGCCACCTGCATTACCACGTCTGTGCGCATACCGAGCGGCCTTTTGCCAAATCTCGCTCAACTCAATGACATAGGCGAGGATTCCGAGATCAGAGGGCCTATTTGATTGACTCATGTGGTCGGGCTGTTCTAGAGCCGCATCGGTCATCTGAGAGCTGATCGTGGCAGGAGCCGATGGGCTCTGCGGTACACTGGGAGTTTTCTCATCACGAATAAGAGAGACGGTGCTGGTGTGATTGCCGTAGAGATTCTTCAGAAGCACGGTGCTCCAGTAGCATCTCCTTCGTTCCTCCTGCTGAAAATGAGGCTTTGCCCGTGCATCCTCCGAAGACAGTCCTGCAGACAGAGCGAGATCCATGGCTAGTGAGCTATACGCACTGGCTTGCGGAGTGTTTCCATCTGTCATCGTTAATACAGCAACTACGGAAGTAGAGACACTTACGATTGAATTCGAGCAAGCTCAGCAGACACAGTGCTTGTATGGTGGAAAGTTCGACGGGACCACGAGCAACTCGACGCAAAATCCAGTCTTTTGCTGAAGTCCTATACTCCTCAAACTTTTGTAGTGGCTCCGACTCTCCAGGAGAAGGACTGGTCGTGTCAAAGCGCAGCGCAAGAGCGATAATGACCAGCAGTAACTCGGGATCATACAAATGGATGTCGTTTGCAAGGTTGTGGGAGAAGAGAGGAAGGGGCTGGTAGTTGCAGTATCGGAGGTAAAGCTGGGCGTACGTCCTGATCACATCCCACTGAGGTAGTCTATGTACGTCGCAAAGTCAGAAGTGAGTATCTCGCACACGGTAGAGTGAACACGCCTACTGGTAGGCTGCAGGCGGGTCTTCGAGCGGCTCGAGATATCTTGGCTGAGCTCTCGGTGTTTGCATAGAAGGCAAGGGATCAGATGGTCGATCTCTGAGTTCGGTTAGCCTGATGGATGGGTAGACTGGGTTCGAAGCGCAACCTCCCTTAGAGATCTATGCATTTCAGCCATTTGCGCCTCAAGCATAGTTAGCCTGTCAATCTACATCACATGGTCAATAAGGTCAACACGGAGAACAGATACTATCCTGGTTTACCGTGGCCTGGTTAATCTGCTGAGAAGCGGCTGAGTTCGGATTCCTAAAAAGGGACTGCATCGCGGGTCGAATTGGTCTTGGACCATAGGAACAACGCTGCTCTAGTCTTGCACAGTGGGAACAGACAGGTCGTTCACCTGGACATTTTGACTTTTTGCGACTTTGAAGGTCGATGAGCCGGACTTGAACAGTAGTGGGCATTGAGATTCGACTCTGGACTTACCGGCAAGGGTCACAAGCCTGAGGCGCCCGCGTAGGAGGTCGCCGAGAGGGGTCTTCCATTCTCACATCGTCCATAGTCAGAACAAGCCTGAGCTATTTGACAAGATGTCAGTGAGTTGTGGTCTCACGAGCAGTAGCAAAACTTGGGCAACCTCAAGTAGGGACGGGACGCTGAGAGCCAGAGAAGCCAGAGACTCGGAGCCCAACGGTGACAGTGGGAAAATCTGCGCGATGGATCATCTGCAGCACCGGATTAAGCGGGGCAAAGGCGCCACCCATGCTTCTGTGCTCTTATTGGTCAGACAAGGCAACCACCGATCTCATCCAGCATTCATTGACACTCACAACTCGGACACTTCAACCTCTGCTCCCCCCCGCCACTTTGCTTCTCTGCTTTTCACTGGCGCTCTTCCTACTGGTGTATATCTTGCACATAATGAATGGGTTTTATCCCTCCCTCCACACTCCACGTTTGCAATTCCGCCGCGCTTCCTTGAATTCTTTTCGCTTGGTCATGCCGAAGCCGGTCCATGATCAGCACCTCCTCCGCATTTTCTTTTCCAATGGCCATTGATGTCATTGCACAGCTGCTGGGATATGCTGTGGTGAAGCTACTCGGAGAATTCTTGCCTTAGCAATAGGTTTCCCATAAGAGTCTTGCTACCACCTTCCTTGAAGTAAGTGCTGGATCCTCCTTGAATGCGTGACCGTCCTGTTTCTCGAGCCAAAGTAGTCACCCAGCAAACCGCACTTATCATGTTGACTTCCATCATTCTCCTGCTCGGTGTCTGGCTTCAATCGTGTTGGAGCCAGAGCTCGTGTCCCGCGGTAACCCAGCACCTGAGTGACCCGCCCTACGAGAACTACTTTTATTCTGATTGCAATGTCGACGCCCAAGCCGTGGTCACCAGTCCGCTCGCAGACTCAAATTTGACCATTATCGGCCCTCGATTGATCATCGCCTGGCCGGCCGGAGCCAGCGGAATTTGCAACTTCTTCCAGCCTCAACATGGTCCAAATGGATCTCTTGCTATTGAACTTGTCAATTCTACTCTCGGTTCTCCCTTGGGCCCGGTTCACAGGCCTGCCCAAAGAGGCAACCCGTTCGTCGGTGTTCAAGGCGTTTTGGCTTTCAACACCTCTGCTTCCTTGACAATTCCTATACTAGGCAGTATAAGGACGATTCGTGATTTTACCGAAGGTCCAAGTCTGCTACGTCCTGTCATTCAAGATGCTATCAATATCACAAGATCCAACGGTACTGGCGTCACCATTTCACGCCTCTGTAAGTATTGTCCGCGATCGACATGCAAATGCTAATAATCGGAAAGGGCTCGACAATGTCACCACCACAAGCTTCACAATGGTCCCTTACCAGAATCCAGGCTCCAACATAACCATCAACCAGAGAAACAAGACCATAAGCTTTGGGGCTGGATTCTACACTTTTTCTGCCAGCTTCAATTACCCACAATTGACACAACTTCCCCCGAGCCGAGTGCTGAACACCGCGTCGCAGAATTTGATCAGCCAACAACTGGACCAAACGACATCTCTTTCATTCCTTTCGTATTCTGAGAAATTGCTTGCAGGGGCCTGGAGATTCCTCACCTACTTTGGACGTGACAGTATGATCAGTGCCCTTCTTTTGGAGCCTGTTCTGAGTCAAGGCAATGGTTCAGCCGCCGAAGCTGTCATCGGGGCAGTCCTTGAACGTCTGAATCGGAGCGACGGATCTGTATGCCACGAAGAGACCATAGGAGACTATGCCACCTATCTCAATTTGGAAAACAACATCACCAGCACAGCTCCAGGATTTACTTACCCTATGATCGACACCGACTACTACCTTCCGGTGCTCATGGCACAATATTTCAATAGCAGTCCTTCTCGTGTTGGTCCGCTTCTCAGCCGACAGGCCGGATCCATTGACATTCAAAACCGCAACCTGACATACCAGGCGCTAGCTCTGATCAATGCCGAGAAGATCATGAATATCACCGCGGCGTTTGCGCGCAATCAGACTGCAGCTAATCTGATCCACCTCAAGCCTGACCAGATAGTCGGGCAATGGCGGGATTCGACTTACGGCCTTGGAGGAGGTAGGATCCCTTTCGATGTCAACACCGCCTTGGTACCAGCTGCTCTGCGGGCCATCGGTCAACTGGCACGAACTCCAGGGGTGTTTCCGAATAGCTCGACAGTCAACACAACTTCTTGGCGTACTGTGGCCGATTCACGAGCCCAGCTCTGGGAAGACAACACTCTCCAGTTCTTTGAGACCAATATCACAGCATCAACCGCTCGCACTCGCCTGCAGAACTTTGCGGACACAGCGACCTTCTATGCCGGGCCTGCCAACACCACACTTTTGCCATCTTCGGGAAATGTGACGACCTACTCGCTTGCCCTCGATGGGTACGACAACCTGTCCTCAGTCAACGTCCAGCACAGTGACACTGGCTTTCGACTGTTTTTCGTCAACGCAACCTCTTCGACTCCCGAGGCCGCAGCCCAAGAAACCCGCTTCATGAACGCCACTGCCAACAGCCTTATTCGCTCATTCCCCGCCGGCCTGATGACACCGCAGAGCATGATCGTGGCAAACCCGGCTCTCTCCGGCTCGAACGTGCTGACTGCCAATTTCACCAATGCAGCGTACCACGGCTGTGTCATCTGGTCGTTCCAGCTGTCCATGATGGCCAAGGGCCTTGAGCGACAGCTCGCGAGGTGCAATTCGACCACGGCGTCAAACACGACATCTCCGCCGGCGTGGTGCGGCGTGTCGTCTGTGTACAACAACGTCATCCGGGCGTATAATGTGCTGTGGGATAGCATTGAAGCCAACTCCGCGCAGCTGCAGGGCGAAGTCTGGAGCTGGACGTATGACAATAACACCAGTGCTTTCGTGACAACTCCTTTAGGGGTTCTCCCACCTCCGCCGGGCGTGAGTGCTGGCACCGAGAGTGATATTCGACAGCTGTGGAGTTTGACCTTCCTGGCGGTGACGAGAAATCAGAACTTGAAGTGATGGGAAGCGAACCATTGTCGGTTTGTGAAGGCTGATTGGGGACGGCATGTCATGCATTTCATTTCAGTTAAAATATGGCAGACTGAGTAGATGCGTCAATATCTAGGGTAGGTAGACAAATACACCTTCAAGATGCCACTAATCACCACACACTCCGACTTGACAATTTGGTGGTTTTTTTCTGTTTACAATCTCGCTTGAATCTTTTCCACAGTCTCGCCCAAGGCATAGTCCGACTTGGCCTGCTTACTCCTGATCTTTTCAAAGTCCTCCTTGCTCACGCCTCTGCACTCGACGGCGGGATTGTATCCGACACCGCTCAAGCGACCAATCTCCTTATCGGTCAGCGAGTCCGACACGTCGGTGTTCTTGCGGCCGTCGGCGCGTTTGTACACCGTAACCACCACGGCACCGCCCAGTCCGAGATTATGCTGCAACGCGACATCGACGTCCTTGACCAGACGGCCGTTCTTGGCCCAGCCTCTCAACTGCCACGTGAGTTCTGCGCACTGCGCCAACCCGGTCGCGCCGAGCGGGTGGCCCTTGGAAATGAGGCCGCCGGACGGGTTCACGATGGGACCCTTGCCGCCGTAGGTGATGTCGCCGTTGCGCACCATGTGGTGTGCCTTCCCCACGTCGCAAAAGCCCAGTCCCTCGAGCAGGATGAGCTCGTTGGCCGAGAAGCAGTCGTGCACCTCGCACACCTTGATGTCGCGCGCCGACTTGACGCCCGCCTCCTCCAACGCCGCTTTCGCAGCACGCTTGGTCATGTCAAACCCGACGAGGTCCATCGCGGAGCGCGAGTACAGCGCCGGTGAGTCGGTCATGAGCGACTGGCCCGCCATCAGCACCGCCTGGGACTTCAGCTCGGGTCGCGAGTCCAAGAACTTTTGCGACACGATGACGGCCGCGCCGGCGCCGTCCGAGGTCGGCGAACATTGTAGCTTGGTCAGCGGGTAGTGGATCATGGGCGACTTTTCGACCTCGTCCAGTGTGTAGACCGTGTTGAATTGGGCGTAGGGATTCCGCGACGAGTGCTCGTGCGAAATGCGGGCGATCTCGGCGAAGTCGCGGGCTGACGCGCCGTATCTGTTACAGGGGAAAAGTAGGGTAAGTCGTTGTTTGCGTGTGGCGAACAAGGGAGAGGGCCGAAGTTGACAAGGGGTTCCAGCCTCGTTCTCATGGGACCGCGATGATTCAATGAAACAATGGAAAAAGGAAAAATCGAACAACTTACTTCTCCATATACTCCCTACCAGCATTGGCAAAGTACTGCGCATTTCTGGGCGAATCATGCTTTCCTCGGGTCTCCTCCATCATCCGAGTACTCAAACCCATTGGACTGGGCCTGTCATCCCAGATGCTCTTGATGCTGCCAGGCTTCATGGTCTCAAACCCAATCACCATCGCGACGTCCACGATTCCACCTCGCACCAGTGTCCGGGCCAGCTGCAAGCCTGTCGAGCCGGTCGCGCAAGCGTTATTGGTGTTGTAGATGGGAATATTCGTCATGCCGAATTGATAGAAGACGCGTTGGCCGGACGTGGTGTCGCCGTAGCAGTAGCACGCCACACCGGTCTGGACATCATCGTAGGTGATGTGTGCGTCGAGCAGGGCCTTGGTGCCGGCCTCGAAGCCCAGTTCTGGGTATGGCCGAAGTTGGCGTGGCTTGATGAATTGCGTGAGGCCCACGCCTAGTACATATGCGTTTTGTTGGAATGACATGGTGGATTGCTTGAATTTTACTCGCGTGGCGATACAATGGACCGACTCGGGAATGAAGAGAGAGGTTGCCCTGGCTGTGTCCAGGTCGAGAGAAGATGTGTTTTCATCTCAGGGTATCACACCGGTGATTACTCAAACACACCCAGCTTTGATAGACTGTTTGCTGACTTCCCCGCAGTGACAAGAGCTCCTAGGCCAACTTGTAGCCGGCCCGTCGGCACCGATGAACCGAGGCTCTTTACCCCGACAGCAGGGTCAGGGAGGGCGTCTTAACAGGACATAGTTGGGGATCTGAAAAAGGCCAGCGACCTGTGAATAATATTCTAATTGTACATGGATATCCCCGAATAGACAGAATCATACAAGTACAAAGCCGCTGCGAAGGCGAATAAGAAATGGCCAAATAATCGCATCCCATCTTGAACCTGAACCTGTGCCCGCTAGAAAGTCATGCATTCATCAACCGATACCATATCCCATAAATAATCTCGTAAACTCATGCGTTATATCTGGGGATTATGCAAGCGTAGTCTGTTCTTCATCCTGGTGATTAGGCGAGCTGTGTGGTTGCTGTGAACATATATGGTCCCATATGGCAATAGTAGGCATTCCCAAGCAGGTGTCATGAAGGTGGATAGATTCCTGGTTCAGACGACGTAGAGTATTTGGTAGCTGCTGCCACTAGCTCCCCATGTAAGAATCGTTTCTGTAGTACATTGGCAGAAAATTCGACCCCGTCTGGTTCACTAGCATTGGGAAATTGGCCTGCTGGCGATCCGGAAAGAAATAATCAACTGGAAGAACTCCTTGGACCGATCGACAGATTTCAGGCCCGGTACCTGTCTCGATAGTGTCTGAAGAAACCCTGTCAGGGCTCGGAGTGGTAGGTCGCTCCCCCTCTACTTCTCGAGATGGAATTAAAGATGTATATGGTGTCGAAGCATCAACAATGGGCTGAGGAGTAGTCGGACTAACAGATTCTTCGGAAACTCTTGTCCCGTCGTGGCTAGATGAATTGGTCATAAAAGCATCATCATCGAGAGGCTTCTGTCGCAGAGAAATTGAGGGGTCGTGAAGAGGCCATTCGGCATGACACTCCCGCATGTGGTTCTCGTAATGTCCTTGGCGAAGATAGCCCTTCCCACCATAGCCTTTCTTGCAATTCTTGGAAGGGCAATAGTAGAGAGAGCCATCAGGTGCAGTGCGGCCAGCGTTGCCTGTGGAGTTGTAGCTGCTGGTGGTGGTTGGACTTGCTTCCTCATGCGACGATCTGTAGGCACGGGAAGGGGAGTGATGGCTGGGTCTAGGCTGATGGGAGCCACCAGTCTGTTGAAACTGCCTGTCTCGAGAGCCAGAGCGAGTAGATGCAGAAGCCGGTGTAAGGTGTGTTTGGGATAAGGCATGGCTAGATCCATTTGATGAAGTCGAGGAAGGTACTGAGCGTCGTCGAGCTTCGTCCACCTGCTTCAGGATCCCTGCTTTCTCTGTCTCCCAGCTCTTATCACCCCGAATGTCTGAGATCGCATTGAATATATCAGGCGGAGGGGCGATGTGAAAACTTGGCAATATTTCATGGAAGGAAGGGTTTGAGCGAACTTGCGTGTAGATGTACCACTCGTGCTCGTTGAGATGAAGCAGGCTACGGATTAAGTGCGAGTAGTATCCGAATTGTCGATGCAAAATTAATCGATCGGTCTTCGTGGTAGTAGGGGTAAAGTTGATCCGTGGCACACGTAGCTCGGCATGGGGTGGTCCTGAGGGAGGAGTGGTGAGGTGGGATTGCTGGGGCATAAACATCTGTTGATTGCCGAACCCTGTTGAGTAGACTGGCATTGTTGCCGGCTGAAAAGGCAGAGGATGCATCGACCCGGGTAACATTCCCCGTAGTCAGTGATCAACAAGCAGTGCCCACGTAGCAGTCTCAAGGCTGAATGAAGCTGAGGCTGGGACTCAAAAACAGAAATAAGAACGAGAACGAGAATCCAGCCAATGAAAGGTACAATGACCGCTTCGAGAAAGAGATGAAAGCGGGATGAACAGCACCGGTCACGAAACAAGGCAAGTAGAGAATTATGAGGGAAGTTAGAAGTGATCAGGCTTGAAAGGCAGAGGTGGGCGGCGGCTGCTGTATATGTAAGAGTGTACATGTACCGTGCAGATAATCAAGGCGTGGGGTACCATAAGAGGGCAATTGGGGGGCTTTGAACTGCTTGAGCAGCTTAGTGCGAGGCAGACATGGCTCCAGTATCATTTTTGCGTCGTGATGTTGCCAGTGGCAGCAAGTTGCAAAGGGTGAGAAGTAAAAGATAAATGTTTTCTTTGCAGATGATGTTCGGGGAGCTAGAGAAGCGCGTAAGTAAAGAGGTTTCCGCTTAGTTGGGTAAAGCCAAAGCCGGATTTTAGGGACTAACTGCAGCTAGACCGACCGCCTAATTCTGTTCTACTGCACTGTACCAGCATCTGCCCTGGAGCCCAAGGGGGGCCCCGGTGAGTGCCTGGACTTCCCCACCCTGAAAGTGGCAGTGAAACTGCTTCAACGGCTCTTCATTTGCTGCGCGCTTGCATGATTGACACTGGCACAACAGGCATCTTCCTCGCCTTTTTCCCTGGCCTGTCACCTTCATTCCACCCCTCCACCGTCCACCACACACCACTCACACCACCACCAACACCACCACTCTGCATGAGCTCGCTCGTGGACCTGACGAGCGAATCGACCCCCAAGCTGCCGACGAATAATTCACCTCGGCTCAGAATGTTTGGCACTGGCACGGCCTGAAGAGGTTGCCCTTCGCTCTTGATGCCTGGCCTACGATGCATGTGTGCCTGTTCCTGACCATCCTGCAATTCAGAGGAAGTACCGTGCCTGCTCCATCGGTTGTGCATGTCTGGACCATCCTCCTAAACAGTGGATCGCAAGAACGAGGCTGCGAAAAGAAAGCCAGTACGACCAGATATTCTCTACCGTGGAGCAAGGCGCGGAGGACCGACTCGGATTCTGAAACGCAAGGCACGCAGAGAAGCTCACATGGCAATACACCACCAAGCATATCTGCCAGCACAACCAGCTCGTGTTCCTGCAGAAGTGCTCCATTCAGTCGCGTAGGCAGGTCACCATCTCGAGCATCCTCCTCTGCCGACCAGATCCGTTTTCCAATGACGAACAGCCACGCAGCCCCTCTAGACGCATGCATGCACGTTCTACGACGCGGTCCGACTTATATCTCCTCGTTCTCTGTCCCTCCACCTGGACTTTTTGTCTCTTCAGATCGTACCTGAAGTCTTTCAAGTTATCACAAGATCGACCTCGAACTGTCTAGTCCTGACAGGTGTGTTTCAGAACTTCTCAGGGCACGCATCGTCAAATCAGGAGTAAGACTTTTGCCTGTGGTTGATCTAAATATTCGCCTTCCTTCAAAAACCAAGTCCGGTTCAACTCCATGTGCTTCCATGCTTCAACGCGACTACTACTGGCAGCTGAGACTGGAGTCTGGACCAACGTTCCAGCTCGTATCCTGCAGCTAGCAACCAACCTATCTGCACATTTACTGACAACAATTTCTGACGCAATGTTCTTGCCGGTGCAATTAATCCAAATAATGGCAGGTCCAACTCGATACAAAGATGATTGACAATCACAGGACCGCAACGGGCCTGAAGGGTGTGCGCATTTACCACCTGCGGCCGTTCCTGGTTACTCCTCCTGTCCGCCTGCATTCCTTCTTGAACCCCACCCTTGTTCTTCCATCTGCTGGAATTGACCGAATCCCACAGGTCCTGCTCCTGGGGGAGAAAGAAGAGGCGGCTCAAACACACCGTCATCTTGCAGGACATTCTGCCGACCATGCTGCGCCCTGCGGGCATACCTGAACCCTTCCAGAAGTAACTCCGACCCATGCCCACTGACGACACCAGAATCTTGAAAGTCTTCCTGTTCGAAAGGCTCTTGAATCATTCTCGCATGAATTTCCTCTTGGCTGGGGTGAAACATGTCGTATCCGAGGTTTCTGAAACCTTCTGGGTCGACGGCCGCTGGCATGTCGGTAGGCGCAAGCTCCTGTGATGTTCTCCGGGTGGCCAAAGGTGAGTCGCTCGCATTTGTGGCGGCGGAAGAAGTCCCATCGCCCTGGACACTAGGCTGAGGAGACGCGTATGGCATCAGGAACTCTGAGGGGTGCCGGTTTCGATACTCGGATTCTGCGTGGGCATTGCGCATGTGATTGTTGAAATTTCCGGCATTTCGAAAAGGTTCATGTTTGCAATTCTTATATGGGCATTTGTAAACCTCTCCTTTTGGTGCTCTCCCTTTTGCTCTTTGGTACGGGCTTTGTGACTTGCTCCTCAAATTACCTCCTGAGAGGGCCATTGAATTTGCTTGGCTGCCTTGTTCAAGCACTGGGGTGGATATTCGAAAAAGAATAGGGCTGGCATCAGCGGAGCGGTGTGTCGTGGAACCAACCCCATGGCCTTCTAACGACTGTGTTTCGTACCCGTGGTCCCACACTGGTGTCTGAGGTGGGTGCTGTGGCAGGTATGAAGTAATGGCATTAACGAGACGATCTTTGAGTAGCCCGAAATCTGGTTGCGCCCGGAGGTGGTTGACGAGGAGCCAGATGTCCGGAGGAAGTTCTCCCCAGTCTTGCGACAGACAACGAGTCAACTTATGATGAACTGGCGTGGCAAATTCGGGTCTGTATAGCTCTGCCCACAGATTTGGACCCAATCGAAGGTAGTTGCAAACCCCCTCCTTATACGTTGCGATGTCCGGGCGATTGAGGAGAGCCGCGAGAAGCTCGTTTACCGTACGATTATCCGGCTGGAAAGATTGGAATTCGCTATTTGAGATGCTGCGTCGAGAGCGATGATCCAGGTACTGGGGATGGTTTGATTCCCCAACATGGAACGTGGATTCTGCTGGTATGGATGTCGGTCTCCGTGGAGGAAGTCTTTGCGCCCCAGAGTTTCGGATTTGCAACCCGGTAAGTGGATGGTCGATCACTGTCTGAAGGGGTTGAGATTGATGATCTTCAACCCAGGCCAGCAGCATTCCAGACTGGTCCATTTTTGCAGTGGCGACAAGCCATGCAACCCCCACAAAGAAACAATTGACGAGAGTAATACCGATCCAGCGGTGTGGCAAGAATTCAAAGTACGTAAATGACGGAACGAGTGACTGAGAAGTGAAAAGAGGTTGAAGTACACACGCTCTGAACGCAAACCGAATGCGACTGACCTTCCTGAGGATTTGAGAATAATGCTCGATGAGAAAGAAAAAGCAAACACGCTACATGGAGCAGACAAGTGACTTGATATCAACTGCAAGTATGACCCTGGGCTTCGATATCCGGGCCTTGCACTGCGAAGACATGCAAGGCCCTCATGCTGGTCCTGCCCGCGAAACCCAATCTGGACTCGACGCTGGAAGGAGAGACACATCCGCGGCAATTCAATCAACAAGGCGAGCAGAAACGTCAGGAACTTTGCTAGCATGACGCGATAAGGGCGGGAGGGAAGGATTCCAAGTGTGGCGCTGCCTGCTTGTCTGGCCAGGAGCAAAAGGCTCGCAATAGGATCCTTCGTATTCCCTTCACTCAGCCGCGATAACTCGGCGCTGCCGCAACCACTCCACTTGAAGATGCCGAGGAATGGAACAACGTCTCTCCGGCCAATTGCACTCCCGGCACGTGGACGACGCCACAAGTTCTTTTGCTTGAAGAGCTCAGGCCTCCCGTGGAGGATTCGAGGATTATGCACACCAGCCACAGGTGTCCCGCGTTGGTACATTCTCTGACTGACCAGCACTGCGGTGAGAGTTGTGCCAGCTTATTTGCCCCTCATTCTGTTGCTCTTCCATGGAGCTTCTTACATGGCTTGAACTTGAGTTTCCAGCCACGAGTTCCCGAGGCACCAACATTTACGAGGCAACCAAAAGGCAACTGTGGCTGACCTCCGGACCGGTGAGGAAGCCACCTCGCTAGAATCTGGTTGGTCACGTTGTGGCTGTGAATCAGACTCTGACGACACTCGTGAATGAGCTGCACGTGTTTCAACGGCCTACACATGATCTACCAATCACAATACCGAATGGCGTCAGTTTGCATCCGCGAAGCCAGGCTCCCCCAGGCCACAAAAATTCCCAAACTCGTGTTTGGGCCAATAGTCCTCCGAAATGGCAAAAGTCCCAGTTTGATTCGCGGTTGACCCGGGAATTCAAAGAGCGAATGGTTCATGCACGCTGGTCCCGAAATACGCTGTGCGGTGCGGGTTGGCACCTGCAGGAGAAGGTTCGGGAGAAGAAATCATCTTTTCTTCTCTCTCCCAAGGACTGGGATTAAACCCCCTGGTCGACCTTTCTCAGCGCTCGGGCATTTCGCTCGCATAGAGGCGTCAGATGCTAACCGCCTTCAAAGTTGTGCATACCGCCGGGCTCGGACGACAGAGCCACATTCTGCTTACTTGCCGAGCGTCTGGCGGGAAGGATTTCTCTTTGTCCATTACCTATGTATGTTTTGGGAATATGCAACCGCTACCGAGGATTAGTGTCGATGATGCCAATGGAGCGGGAGGACCCTCGTGCTGTTCGCTCGGCTGCGCTTTCAGGTCCAGGTCTTAGATAGGCTCCTGGTCGGGTCCCTCCGATGGCGTGACATTCGGGGCCATCTGAAGCCAGGTCCCGCCTGCGCAAGGGGTTTCATGTTTCGACGTCGAGGAATGCATTGTGAACTTGCAGTCTCCTGGATCACGCATGAGATGAGCGTGGAACGCGCGATCCATCGTTGTCACCGACAGCATGTGCAGAGGCCATCAAGTCACATCAGTTCCATGCATGTCTCGATTAGTTTTGAAGAATCCAGACCCGGTGGAGACCTTGCTTCAGCCTTCCTCTCATACAGAGTGCGTCTCATTCGTCTATCTCGGGATATATCATAAACCTCATCGCATCGTTTCATTCGTCAGCCCTTGCAGGTCAGCAAACCTGAAGACAGCCTGATCAAGCCCGAGTCCACCCCACGCCTTCTTTTCTTGCATCGACTATTCTGTCTCCTTGCCTTGAGCCAACCGGTGCAAAATTCCCGATGTGTGGTGCTTCCTCTGAACCAGGAAAATCCCTTGCAAAGCGCAGGATGGGCTCTCTGTCAATATCTCGGATGAATCTAAATATTGCATCTGCATGCTCGTCGGACTCATATCTTTCCAAGTAAATACGGCCGCTTGAATATTTCCATTTCCCTTTTCAGCATGGTCGGCTTTGGTTCGTAAGGCTCCGCAAGGCTGTGTATAGGTGCCTATGCGCGCCCAGCAGGCAACCGTTTCGACTTTCATCACACCGCGGATATGTATCCGAGAGCGGTAGGAACTGCCAGCAGCTAAAATGGCCCTGCCTGCTCATGAGTCAGGTCCACACGAGGCATACTGCGCTTAAAATTCACGCCAGGAATAGGCATGTTCTTGTTATCTGTGGTTGGTGTGAGTGATTGTCTGCCTTGAGCCTGCCCAGTATTGAGGCTTGCCAAGGGCCCAGCGAAAGGCGGGGCCGACTGGGAGAGATGCGTGAAGAAAACAGACAGGCAGGCCCTGACCCTTGGAGTTCTGGCGTCCCAATCTGTTGGCAGTGAAAAATTCTGTCAAATGACAGCGGAGGACGAATGAGAAAACATTTTCGGAGTCTTTTTCTCAGAGAAATCTCCTATTCGTGGCTGTAAATAATAGGATAAGGCTTGTTATCGACCAAGAACAATACCGGCGTTCCTAGAGAGCAGCACCCATACTCACCACTGTCCTGACATTGATTCCGTAGACTCCTGCCCACGGAGAACGGGCGGCGAAAGCGTCCTTACGACGACAGTAAGTCTGCTTAATTTAACATATAGTCACATCTCTGTTGATACACCCGGGACATCATAATGCGTTCCGCTCAAGGCAAGTGTGCAGTGTAAAATGTGGTGGCGTCACTGACTAGTCCACTCACATCCGGCAACTGTCCATTGTTCTGCTCACTCTGCAGCATGGCCATAAGTTCCATCTGTTGCTGCGAGCTTAGCGATTGCATCGCGTACGGGCCGCTCCCAGTAGTTGGAGGACCCGAGACCGGCGGAGCACCAAGTGCCCCAGGCGGAGGGAAAGCTTGTCCCATATATCGGCTGTATTCATGCCCGAAAGATGCCAGGTAAGGTAGTTCATCGTAGTTCATGTTTGGAGATCCAGTGATGCCCGGGATGACTCCCGGTATAAGTGGAGCAGTTGTCCACTGTGGGCCTGAAGTGGCTGAAGTGCTTGATGGGAATGAGTGAGGATCAAACCCTGGGAGACTATAGTGCAAAGATGAAGCGTCGAGATTCGGGAGAGATGCACTGGTCGTGGTAGGCATATACTGCTGTTGGGAAGAGAAGGATTGTGTCGAGGAGGGAAGCAGATCTGGCTGTGGCTGGCCTTGTGATTGATACTGCTGAGACGATTGGTCGATGTAACCAGCCGCCGCGCTTTTGAAGTTGTGGCTATTTTGAACTGCGTGCACACTGTGTATCGACTGCGGTGATTGAGCCCCGTAATAAGATGTGTTGGTTGTACTGGCGGGACTGTTTCCGAATTGCGATGTACCAGAGGAAGTGACGTCCTGTGTCGCCGAGGAGAGGTAGTCGGAAGCCGGCGACTCTTTGCTATCGACTTCATACGCCTTGAGGCAGCCCATCACAAGATTTTCGTACAGCTGCTGAGCGGAACGCACCCCCGGCCAACGATCCGCGCACAGGTCAATCGCCTTCAGTGCGTCCTGGATGTGTATCTGTACTTCTTCCAGAGGATGTTGCTGACGAATGCCAGAGTATGAAATGCACCACAGCACAGTGTTTAACGCCATGAAGATGGCTTGCGTAAAGATCCAGGTGATGTCGATCAAGTGGGCTTCAACCTGGCGCTTCTGGAGCTGAATGTTGAAGATTGCTGCCGAGTAAGACTGCTGCGCGGCGAAGAGAGATGGGTTGGGGATCTGAGGTGAAGGACGATAGAGGAAAACTATCATTGTGTTTTTCCGGCCAATGAACCAGCTCTCGCTGAGTCCTGAACCTTCATCGTTCTTCGGACAGTCTCGGACCCAGTCATCAATCTTAGTAAGTATTTGATGAAACCAGGGATCTTGATCATGGACTGGCGCTTCGCGCTTTCGCAGGTACAGTGTCCGCCGAATCTCGGCCTGAAGCAGTCTCATTTTGAAGAAGTGTATGGATATACATTTCTTCATAATCGGGTGATGACCTGCAAGTAGTCCTTCTGCAGCGATGAACCGATCGTCGCAAAGCTCAAAAAAGTTGACATTGATGTTGTCAATGGTCACCCCGAATGCGCTAGGCCTTCCGAGACTATGAGCAAGACCATATTCCATTGAAGTGATGATCCAGAACAGGCGGCGCCGCATGTCGACTTCGAGAGCGTTTGGTCTAGCACCTGATGGTGGTCGATGAATGGTTTCCTCTTCGCACAGTCCCAATTCCTGGCATAACTTGGCTGCAATGCCCACAACCCAATATGCTGCTGTTCGTGTAGGCGTAAGCAGCGAATATTGAGCAATGAGTGCAAAGCACTGGAGTGTTGAGAGGTCCATCTTTCGGACGGCCCCAGTAAGAAACGGTAGAGCAGCCAAGTAGTAGCTGTCGGCCAAACCAGCATATTGTTTGTCCAGTTTCTGCATGCTGATGGCGACCACAAGCCGGACTTGAAAGTTGAGAGTAGGGTCTTTTGAACCACCATAGACATCCTCGAGTTCTCGGCGGAAAGTTGGTTCATGGAGGAGTGGTAGCATGTATTGCGCTTTGACCATATATATTTCAACCAGGCGATCCATCAATTCACGATTCGGCAGATCTGGGGCTGCGACTGAACTGATGAGAGGGTAAACCTTGGAGGTGGGCTTCTGGCTCTCGGCGTCAAATTTATCCTTGATCTCTTGCGCAGCATGCTGCGGTACGACGTCCTTGATGGTCTTGCGGGAAGAATTCTGCTTGGCAAATTCCATTACGAACCGCGTAATGGCGATGCCGCTTGACGGACCCAGAAAACGAGATTCATCGCCTTCACTGAACTTGACCAAGCCAGCGCCTCGCGCCATCGCTTCATGGTCGGGTTCATAGTCATCATCTTTCTCCAAAGCTCGGAGTTCTTCATTCAGTCGGCGCACCGTCTCTTGTAAGGAAGTGATGTAAGTACGCGGTATTGTTCGGTTCTTCGCAGAATCGTAGTATTCGCAGTGTGCATTGCTCCTCTCGCAGGGCTCACACCGGGGAAGGGCGGGGTCACATCGTGTTTTCCTCTGTTCGGCGTCAATGGATGTTATCTTCCTGAGCTCACACAAGCATTTCAGAGCCAAACTCACTTGTCTGCAGCGCACACAGGCGGTAACTGTGTGGTGCACTTTGTCCCGGGTCTTGGCCGTCTCCGGCGAGTCGGTCATGGTCGCATTTTTGCTGTCTGCCATCTATTCACACCGGCGTTCAGGTACCGGAGGTGTCATTCAAGTAATCTGGGTGAGCGCAATATCCGGTAGGAACGATATTCCATTTCTCATGGTGCGAGTATAAGCCGGTACATAATTCGAGACAGGAAGTGGTCTTGATCAGTCAATATGCAAGTTGGGCTGGCTGAGAGAAGACTTCATTGGGTTGTACCGCAGTCCCACCCCAAAGACACTTTGACGATAAAGTTGCCGCCTAAGTCGAAGGCCGTGAGCCTGTCAGCATTGGAGATGATGAAACCCCTAGCAGCAATTGCCGGGGACCTCAGGAGGAGGATGCAAGCCCGTCTGGAGATTTCATAATACACGAGGAGTGGGTTACAGAGGACTGCCCCTGTGCAGCTCAAAAGTTATTCGAACGCAGGGCTGAAACGGAAAGCTGAAAAGGTGAACAGAGAATCGACGACTGCCAGGAACGCCTATTCGTTACAGATGCAACAGAGGGGACCTGCCTATCACAGGCCCTATCAGGCCAACCCTCGGGGCACCGGCTCAGCAATGGCTAGAACTTCAAGGGTCCCTTTGGCTAGTGTCTAGGCGACCCTAGCAGCCCCTCCGGCTGGTATGATTAGGCGCTGGAAGCTTAATCTCCCATTGGACTGGGAAAGGGCGACGCACCTCGGTAGCTTAACGTCAAAATCGGGCATTCATGAAACCGGTCAACTTATCGCTGACCGTTGAGCATCGAGAAGTTCATCAAAATTATTGTCACTTCAGCTGTAATTGAACATCTCAGTCAGTGATAACATCAATTTCTGAGACAGTCCTTTACCTGAAAAGACCGACGGCTTCATCGCTTACATCTCCACTGATTACTGGGGCAGATAAAACATTATCGGCAGATTGCAGCGCGGACGCTCGTCAGACACCAGTTAGCACATTGGTAGACCGGCAATGTATTGAGAATCTATGACTCGAGCCTCTCACAGCTATGACGAAACCTGAGTCCATCGACGCTCTTCTCTCGCCCTCGCTGAGGGTTTCCAGGCCCGTCGCCGCGTGCGCGAGATGCCGCTCAGCAAAGATCAAATGTGATGGGAAGTTGCCGGCATGCCGCGCTTGTGAGAGATCCGGAAAATCGACCAGCTGTACGAGCGCCAACGAGGAGTTTGCCAGAGGCAAAGAACGCAGCTATGTGGCCGCTTTGGAAGCTGCTGCTCAGCGGCTACAGCGGAAGATCGATGCGGCACGGGCAGAAACTACCAGTCACCAGGCGGCGCAGGGTGCTTCATCATCATCCCGACCTGGTCAGAAACGAAAGATAAGTGGCGTTCGTCGAAAAGAAGCATCCGACGTCGATGAATTGGTCAGTGACTTCGGCTTTCTAACGGTAAACGCGACCTCACGCGATTTTCACGGATTCACCTCCACCATGTCCTTTGCGAAATTGCTTCTTTCCGCCGCTGCAAAAGAAGATTTACCTCCTCTCGAGTCGCGAGGGCTACCGCCGCGTTATGCCATCACTCCCATGATCAACCAGTACCTTGACAAGGTATATGTGCTCTATCCGTTCTTTTCCGAGACCGATCTCATGGCGAGTCTATCTCGGATATATAACGAATCCCCAGCTGTTTCAGCTACAGTCACGCCCCTCGACGTGTGGTATGTGCGACTCATTCTGGCAATCGCTTATGCTTCTGCTTCGCAACAGAAAGGCGATGAGAACGATAAGACGGCCCTCCAGCACATGTCAGCAGCTAGAGGCCTGGCAGGTTATGTGCTGCACCCTGGCTCCATTGCTGGAGTTCAGGCATTGTTGCTTTTGTTGCAATACTCTTTAGTCGATCCAGCTCATTACGATTGTTGGTATCTTGTTGCCATGGCCGCCCGTCTCGTGGTTGATCTCGGTTTGCATTGCGAGCCACCACCAGAAACCAAAATCAGCAAGAGCACGTTGGACTTGCGGCGAAGAATCTTCCATTGCACCTATGCTTTCGACCGGCTGGTCAGCATGGCTCTCGATCGCGCATTTTCCTTCACTGATGATTCTGCCTCCGAGGTGCCTCTACCTGAATCGGCATCGGACCCTCCACAATCCCAATTGTTCCAACGGTCACTCAAACCTTCTCTCTATGTGTTTGACATCCGCCGAGTCCAATCAGCGTTCTACCAGACAACAAGGTGGTCGTCCCGTTCACAATGGCCTCTAGCTACGGCGGCCACATATGCAAGCTCTGTTTCCAATGATATTCATGCCTGGTATTCCACAATTCCGCCTACGCTACCGCAGCATCACCTTATGCTTTTCAATCTAGAACGGCTGTATTGTCAGATTCTGGTTGTTTCTCCGAATCAGCGGGTGCCCGCCAGCAGCATGACGGACCTCAACAAAGAACTCGTCTTTGAATATTCAGCTCAGTATGCCGACCTTCTGCAACCTATTGTCCAAGATGTCAGCTGGCACGCATATCTTACCTATGCCGACATATGTCGGGCGAAATACGTGGGCCAGAAGTTCGTAGATGTAATGTGGTCTGACTTCGATCGACTTATCAAGACCACTCATGCAATCCGGGAAGGGTCGCCTCTTACCAACAATGTTCCGCTTGATAACGGTCAGCGAGCGACGATTTGTCTTCGAAAGATTATCGACATTCTGGACTTCGCGCGACATCGCTGGTCAATGCCAGAAATGAGGGAAAAGTTCGAACAAGAATCAGCAGTGCTCTTTTCTCGACTTAAGAGTAGACAAATGGAAGTAAGTTCCGCCCAATATCCCACCCAGGCCAACGTTTCCGCCCCATCGATCAACAATGTTGGGTATGGTAATCACACAAGCACCAACGTCTACTCGAGTGCCAACCAATACACGTATGATGGGCAAGCCGTCACCCAACTGCCTAGTCCTCCTATAAACCACGACAGTGTTCGTCTTGACACGCAGCAAGAACAGGCGATGCTTACGCCGCCGGAAGAATATCACATGCGACCGGGCCAGTATCCCATGCCACAGGGCTCTTTACCGCGACGAAGCTACGAATTCTATGGCGGCCGCAGCTGAGTCCAGTGGAGTCTTCGCGAATAACTAGGTTCCCATTCGAAGTGACTTAGACTCACTCAAGAATAGGAGTGGATGAGGTTCCAAGTATCGTGTCGCGTGCTTCATTCATACAGGTCTGATGGATCGCGAAACATATGCAAGCCATCTGGGACGGTCGCCGGGCGAGCAGAAGCGACGCATCCAATTGAGACGAATATCGACCCCAACCCAGATCCAGTCCAGGCTGAAAACGCCTGAACCAGCCCGAGATGAGAAACTGACGTGGGAGAGTGTGGGAGTCAGCTTCCGTGAAGGAGGGTGCACTCCAAGTCATCTGAGAGCGCAGCACGCCCACGTGTATTGCACGATCCAGCTAATTGGCCTTAGCACAGAACCTTTGTGAGGTCGGCCTCAGTGAGGACCTCATGGGGTTGCGAATATCATTACGGGGGCTGCAGCAGCCCATTGCTTAGGCTCCCACACAAAGTTCTCATGACCTCCGCGTGGGCAGGCTTTGATTTTGATATTAATATTGCTTCTGCAGTCCTCCAAAATTCACGACTTTCTGTCTCCCGCACCATTTTCTCCGGACAAGCCAGCGGCGGATATCGACGCTTGAGATCCAGGAACAGTGACTGGCCCTTGACTGGTCCCAGAGATTTGGCCGTGCCAGCCCCGTGTTCCTGACTATCTTGGGCACTGGAGATCCACAGCCAGTGCCTAGAATTTTCGGCCAATTAAGGGCTCCCAGGCACTCGCCTCATCCCGCACCAGCCTGGACATCCGACATTCTCACGTTGCTGGCCTCGTCTCATTCGTGCAATGACGTGACGTTTGAAGGTCCTCACTTGAATCCTTACGACTTGGTCGGATCCCATTTCAAAAACTATCTGCCTGCTCAACTCTCCCTGAATTAACGACTTCTTGACACTAGAACCCGTGCATAGTATTTATCCTTCCTCTTGACTGATTTTGGCGATTCTCCGACAACCAAACTGGGTCCATGTGAAGTCCCAAACCTCCCGGGCATGGTTCGCTTAGCAGCCACTTTGCTGCTTTGCGCAGCCTGCGCTTTGGCGGCGCCAACCACTCCGAGCCTCGAGCCGGTCGATGGTATACAACACATATTAGATGGTTCGCCAATACTACCATCACAACCTCCGCCTAGAAAGCTACGCGGCAGATTCCTTCATCTTACAGGTAACTGCGTTTTACATACCTTCCACAGCACTAGCTGACGTTTTATAACAGATCTGCACCCTGACCCCTTCTACAAAGCTCATTCCGACCCTTTAAAGGAATGCCACTCTGGCAACGGTCACGCTGGCGTATTCGGGGCCGAAGTCACCGACTGCGATACACCTATTAGTCTGGTCAACGCCACATTCAAGTGGATCGAAGAAAATTTAAAAGATGAGATCGACTTTGTTGTATGGACCGGCGATTCCGCTCGTCACGACAACGATGAAAAGATCCCTCGGTCCGACAAGCAAGTGCTACAGCTAAACCGCTTCGTGGTGAACAAGTTTGTGGAGGTCTTCGGGAAGCCGGACAACTTGGACGACCCTGATCCCACTAACGACTTTGTCGTACCTATCGTCCCCACCTTCGGAAACAACGATATCCTCCCTCACAACATTTTTGAGCCGGGCCCGAACAAGTGGACGCGGGCGTATCTCGACATTTGGAATCAATTTATTCCCCAGGCACAAAAACATTCTTTTGCAAGAGGTGGATGGTTCTTTACTGAAGTAATCCCCAATAAACTGGCAGTGTTCAGCTTGAATACTCTGTATTTTTTCGACTCGAACGGTGCCGTTGACGGCTGCGACAAGAAATCCGAGCCAGGTTATGAGCATATGGAATGGCTTCGGATCCAACTCCAGTTTCTTCGTGACCGAGGGATGAAGGCTATCCTAATCGGGCATGTACCGCCGGCGAGAACCGCCAGCAAACAAAACTGGGATGAGACATGCTACCACAAGTACACCTTATGGATGCGCCAATATCGAGATGTCATTGTTACGTCGATCTTTGGGCATATGAACATCGACCATTTCATGTTTCAAGACGTGGAAGACCTTGATTATGACTTCAAAATCAAAGGTATAGGTAATAAAACCGACCCGACCAAGCCGACGCTCTTCCGCAAGCACAGAGGACCTTTTAAAGTCAAGGCAAAGTCGCAGTACTTGAACGAATTGCGCTCAGGATGGGCAGAATTGCCTGCACCACCAGACGAATCCATCGCAGATTTTGGAGGAAACAGTAATGCTGACTTTGAGACCGAGGAGGTGCTTGGTGAGGGAAAACGGCTGCGACGGTATCTGAAGGCCATCGGCGGTCCTTGGGCTGAGAGATACAGCCTCTCAATGGTTTCTCCGAGTGTCGTTCCAAATTTCTTTCCGACTTTGCGCGTTCTAGAATATAATATCACAGGATTGGAGAATCAACATCCTGCAGACGGACCTGTGGGAGAACCTGCAGATACCAGGGAAGTGGAGGGCGGTGTTGATGAAGCTAAAAAGAAGAAGAAGAAGAAGGGCAAAAAGGGCAAAAAGAAGCACAAGACTCCCAAATTCCCCATCCCAAAACCTCCCTCAAAGAGTTGCCCTCCTGGCCCCGGCTACTCTCCACAACCGTTCACTTTACAGTCCTTGACTCAGTACTACGCCAACTTGACGAAAATCCACGAGCAAATCAATGCAGACAAGAAATCCAAGGACCCCGAGAAACATTTTAGATACAAAGTGGAATACACGTCCAAGGGCGATAAGTACTATCAGATGAAAGATCTGACAGTCCGATCGATGTTGGATCTTGCCGAAAGGATCGGGCGCGACACGCTGAAGATAAGCGGTACGGAGCCCAAGCCGGCTGAGCAAGATAACGAAATCGAGGTCGACAAAGCGAAAGAGACTAAGAAGCACCACAAGATGAAGAATCGCCTCTGGAAGGAATTTGTCAAGCGAGCTTTCGTGCACACGAAGCCTGACGAAGAAATCGAGCAGGAATTCACATGACGAATGTGCACGTGTTTCAGTTGATAAGTTTAACCAGCGCTTGGTTTATTACGGGGAATGGCATTGTATGAATGATCCAAATATGTGTTTGAGTATGGCGAAATTGGGCTGAGACCACTTGGATGGGCACATGATGGCACAGCAACGACAAATTATGGGATAGGGATAAGCCTAAAGGCCAAGGCGATTAACGATCTCGACGATCTCTTAATGGATTTTTACGAGTGCATTATTTTGTTTATGACGAGAATATGCCTGCTTCGGGTGGTGGCAGTGGTAATTAGCACCGATCAGGACTCCGAGGGCCTTCGAGTTGTTAGAAGAGGCCGGCTCACAAAATATTCCCCTATTGTATTAAATTTTGCATCTTGTGTTCCTGGAAGCGTGCGGGGTTGTCAAGACGCAGGGCGACGTGACATTGAGAGCTGCCTCGTCCGCTGGACTTGTGTTTTCCTCGTCTGCTGCCATTGACCGGACGACAGACCGCCCAAGAAGGCTTTTCCTTTCGCAAACCTAGGTGTCTGGACGTCTCGACATAGCACAACTACCAGCAACAACGAGAAGGATCCTCGGTCAAGAGACAACCAAACCGGAGTGTGGCACTCGCGCGGCATTTGAGTTGGGGAAGCCGAATGAGAGCCGGAACATACACGTACTGCGGATCTAGGGGTTGAAGACATACTTGGATATTGGATTCATTATTTCTCATCTGGCGAGCAAAGGGTAACACTATACTACTTGACCATTCATGGGAGCCATGAGGACACAGATGCGTCAAGCCACATAATAAAACGCACCCAGGGTCCGACATCAAGTTCTACAATTTGCGGAGGGCACAGGCAATAAACGCATGGAATAAAGCCCTTGACCAATCCTCATACACAAAGAACAGGTAACGATCCGCCATCCCAGCAGTTCCAATGTCGACTGAGACTCCTCCCACAACCCGCCCTTCGACGCTACAGGACCATCCGTCGCTGACTCCGGCCTTCCACCTCACCATCCTCATCGGGCCAGCCAGTCCGATCGGCTCGCTGTCGCGAGGCACCCCGCTGACGGTGGTGCCGTTGGTGTCGGGCACCTTTGTCAGCGAACCGGGTTTTGAGATCCGGGTCAATGCCCGTCTCAGGGGTCAGGGGGTCGATTATGTGCATAACGATCCGGATGGGGGAAGGATGCGGCTGAGGAGTGACTTGGTCGTCGCGTGAGTATGCAATATCTGTTCTGTTCGGAAATACGGGCCTGGAAAGATTCTGTGTCAATATGCGGTGCTCCGGCTGATGCTAGGTTTTGGTGTTCATTTCGAGAATGATATAGAGACGAGGATGGAGAGGTATGCCGGTCCGATGGCCATTCTGTCTTTCCTCCATTTTCACTCGGCTCTCAACGGCTTGGTTGGTTTAGCTTGTGATATGTGCTGATAACTTGGAGGGCGTCCCAGGCTATACAAATCCATTACACGGGGATAGTCGACATAACGAATGAAATGCGCCGGATTCTCGGACGAAGTGTTAACGCCAAATCCACCGAGTTTGGGAGTTCCTGTGAGTAGATAGTCTTTGGATTGCTCTCACTTTGGACTCTGTTTGAATCGATGCTGATACGGCCCTCACTCCGGGGAAATTTCGCTCGAAGTCATACAGGTATCGTTCGAAACTGGTTCAATGCGATTCAAGTCCCTCGAGCAGGCGCTGTTTGTTGGATCTGGGAGGTTCGTCATCGATGAGCGCGGTCTCAGTGTCGAGTACCGGATAAGTAAAGTATGTAAAGGGCCGGGGGCAGCAGTTGAAACCACCGATGGGAATGGCAGCGGAGGAGAGACCTTGAATCCCACGGGATGAGATGTGGTGTTCAGCATACTAGGAAGAATTCATGGACTCGAATGCTTAGACATGATGGTCAATGTTGACATTAGTCCCTGCCCGGCATATAGCAAACCTCCTGGCCATTGCTTTTGCTCAAGCGAGTAGCGGCGTTCTGTCGGTGGCAGCATGTGCTTCGTTGGCATGACTCTCCGATTGAGCTTCCGTCTCTGTAGAAGCATCCTTCCTCTCGCGTTTGCGCCATATGCAAGCTGGCGTCCAATTCTGCACCTTCCACCACCCTGCTTTTCTCGTTCGCCATGTTCTGCCCATCCATATTCCCACCCTGACGCTTATCAATATCAGGAGCACGCCCACCAGCGTAGACAAAACAGCTACAACGACACTGATGAATGTCATACTTGAGCAGCGACAACTGAATGGTCTCGCCCTCATCTCCCACCGTTCGCGCCACGCCAGCGGGCATATTTCATCTGACTTGATCGGTGAGAGAATCCCGAACGGATAGTCAAAGATGGTGTTGGGCACACAAGTCTGAGACGTCGCACACCAAGAACACGGGTACGGATTAGAGGGAGAAAGGCATGCTGTGCAGTCTTGTCGAAGCCAGCAGTGGAAGAAGAGGTCGAGATCAGAACCAGAAGTGGTAGTATTGACCTTTTCTAGGAACGTTAATATTTGCGCGGGCAGGATGCCCTCTGTGTCTGCCATGTTGGTATGTAGGTCCTCCAACAGTCTGTGAGGGTATCGAAAGATGCCAGTCGAGGGGGGAGGTGGCTTACCGAGTACGTGTTTGAGGTTGGGAGCATGTTCTGGCTGCCTACGTAAAGTACGTGTTTGTGCCTAGAAGTTGATGTTTCAGACAATTAGCGCCCGTCTAGCCTAGTTTCAGTTAAGCCGGCCCCCCAAGGCACCGCGAGTCTTTTAGCTATCGCTAGGGGACGCTTACGTAGTCCGGGGCGGGCTGCATGAGAATCCCGGGGTCAGAAAGAGCACTCGTCATCAGATGACAGGCACATAGTGATAGGGGCGCGGGCACTTACCTGGACTGGCGGACCTGAATACGCTCTGCGTCCGGAAATGCCCAGACATCAAGATGAGCAGGCCTAACATGTTGATCAGGCCTGCATCTTGCCCGACGCAGCTTCATCACTGTCCTCCACATCTCTTGTTGTCATCTCACGTCGCACAGCGATGATAAGATCCCTCCAGAGGCCATGTGCTTGAGACGCACCCCCTCCTCTCCTGTCTCACACATGACATATGGTCGCCAGCATGCCGGAACAACACACGGAGAGCTGGCTCAGGAAACTTCGACCAGGTAGACCGCTTTTGGAAGCATGGATTCTATCGGCCGTCATTGTGACCGTTTCCAATATTTTGGCACAATTTCTCGACGCATACAAGAAAGAGGTATGCGATGGCTTTTATCTCAGGCCGCCAGCTCGGATGCTGATAGAATGACAGGAATCGTTTGCGTTCGATCTACCTAGACTACTCCGTTTCCTGTGTCTCGATCTCATCACCGCTCCTCTGAACTACAAATGGCAAGAATTGCTGGAGCGACTTTTCCCAAGGCATGATGGTGCCTCTTCCAAGGGCAAGTACGAATCTATCCCACTGGAAGATCGCGACGTGGAGAAGGACTCGAACGCAGGCGACGACACCGATGGACATGACATTGAAGAGGGTTTGACAGCGGCAGAAGGCTCGGATGGGCGGCGACGACAGAGAACCCCAAAAAAGAAGCGGCTCGGAAAGAAGAAATCTCCCAAGAAGAATTGGAAAAACATTTGGACGAAATGGTTCATCGACTGTATCACGCTGGGTGCCCTGTTCAACACCTTGGGATTCTTGATTATCATGTGCTTCCTAAACGGACAGCCCCAAAATCTTTTGCACAACATTCGTACGCGGACTGTGGAAATCATTGTCAATGGGTACAAGATGTGGCCGTTTGCGAACATCATCGCACACAGTCTCATTCCGTTTGAGAAACGGATCCCCTTCTTCGCCCTGGTGGCGTTATTCTGGAACATATACCTGAGTCTGGTGGCGGCCAGGCTGTAGACGGGTTTATGCTATGCCTCTCAACTTCACTAGAGTCAGCTCCAACAATCGCTCGGTTGATTGGGATGGCCTGCAGGCGAGGAACTGACACAGTTGGAGGCTGAGGATGCACTCGGGATGTGTGAAAATCGACTACGGAATGGTTCACATGCGAACAATGACACGTTGGCAGCCCGTCTCGTTGCCCTACAGTCATTCCACATGGTACCAGTAGATACACATATTCAGCATCCCCTCGAGCTGTTTTCAGGTGGGGTCTACCCCAACGCCGACTCTACATGCGGGTGCTACACAACTATGTACGATATATTTGTACACTACGCATCCACCCAGTATATAATCTCGCTCTGGAAATAACAGATTTCTTCGCCGTCCTCGATATCTCCGGCTTCACGAGCTGGTGCGTGAGACTCATTTGTCAGCGACCGAGTATTAACATTGGCACAACTGAGTTGTGACTGCCGATCTAAACTGGGATTGGGGACGATTGGGAGGGACCTGGTCCCCCGAGCTTTCGGAGATACTTTGCAGCGACCGCTCTGTGTATATCTGTCTACCACTTTAAGTTGAAGACGCTGCCGATATAACCGATTTAAAGACGTGACCAAGTAGACTTCTGGCAGCACTGCGCTGCTGGGATCATAGCAGGGTTAGCAAGAACAAAACCAAGGCGGAACCATCCAGGTCCAAGAGAAAGTCAGAGCTGTTCAACCCTTCGAAATCCAAGTTCTCAATCATGGCGCCTTCGATTCCTGAGACGACAGACGGCTATCGTATTAACCTAAAAACTGGTAGCTTCGACGGTCTTCGCAAGGATCCCAAAATACCCGTCCCAGCGTTGGGCCCCCAAGATGTCCTCGTCTCTCTACAAGCCGTCTCCCTGAACTATCGAGACATTGCAATGGCTCTGAAAATATATCCGGCATACACCAAGGAGGACGTGGTGCCGTGTTCAGACGGCGCGGGCACTGTCCTTGCACTTGGGAGCGATGTCGCAAGTCTGAACGTCGGCGACAAAGTTTGCCCGACGTTCTTTCAAGATTTCGAAGACGGATACGCGACGCCGCAAAACCGGGCGTCGAGTCTGGGCGGATTGAACGATGGAGTGCTAAGAAAGCACGCTGTCTTTAACGAGGCTGGGTTGATCAAAGTGCCCGGGTTCCTCAGCGCCAGGGAGGCAAGCACGCTACCGTGTGCGGCGTTGACTGCTTGGAATGCATTATTCGGTGTGGAAGGCAGAGCATTGAAGCCAGGACACTGGGTGGTGACTCAAGGCTCCGGAGGAGTGAGTGTCTTCGCTTTATTGTTCGCGAAAGCTCTCGGAGCACATGTTGTCGCTACCACTGGCGACAAGACAAAAGAGCAGAGACTCCGAGATCTGGGTGCCGACTTGGTCATCAATTATCGCGAAGATTCCAATTGGGGCACGACTGCAAAAGAGTTCATCGAGAAGCAAGGTGGAAGAGGAGCGGAGGTCATCGTTGAAGTTGGGGGAGAGACCACCATGCAGCAGAGCTTCAAGGCCATCGCTCCAGAGGGACTTATCTCAATTATCGGCTTCCTCGGTGGTGGCATGGGAGAAAGGAAAGTGGGATTCTGGGACTGTTTTGTCAGTGGTTGTTTGGTAAGGGGCACGCTTGTAGGAAGTAAGAAGCAGTTCGGAGATATGTTGGCCTTCATGGAGGAAAAGGGAGTCAGACCAGTCGTGGACGACAAGGTGTGGGATTTTGAGCAAGCAAGACAAGCTTACGAGTATCTGCAGGAACAGAAGTTTTTCGGGAAAGTGGTGATTGAGATTAAGGAATAAGGCGAAGGATGAGTTCTGCGTTTGACAAGGCTGGCATATTTGTAGCAAGGCTGAGCTGCGTCGTCGGCTATCTTGCTAAATATAGGCGCCGTATTAAGCTAGCTGGTCCTTGCTCAAACGTCAACATCAGGTGTAACCTTTGGACAGCCTGCGCTGGCACTCGAATGAGGGCTTCCGTATTCCTCTTGATCGAGGGCTGGTCATCAAATGTTCAGCGGGTAAGATTGCTTGTAAATCTGGCTGGATGAGCCTAGAGTAAGAGGACGCTGGATTGAGAAGTATGACAGGCGCTTTCCAACGGACCACCATTCATGTAAGTGCAAAATGGAATGAGGATCAGGATCGTATACAAACAAACATTGGGCCTTCATTCGAGATGTCAACGAACAAGCTGCAGCAAACAGTGGGAGAGGGTCGGGGAAATTGGGCGAAGTCAAACGCAGATACAATCCGCGGCCCAAGCCATCGACCAGGATCAATGGAGACAATGAAGATCAACTTATCACGTTGGAGGAAAATGAAGGAGCGATTGATAAAGACAATAGCACGGTCTTGTGGGATACCGCGTTCAGTGAAGTTAGTTCCAGACCCTCCAGCACAATATCACTGCCTGCTATTCACTGAGCTTCAATAGTGACACGCCTTTACTGCGCTGTGCACTGCGTTTCCTAACTCCTTGAACTTCTGAACTCTTTCCGATCTCAAAACTCCAAACCTTTTCTCCAGAACTTCCAAGGAACTTCGGCTTGAAAGCTTTACACAATCTGACAGCTCTACTTTCTACTCTCTTGACCTTGACAGCTCTCCTCAAACCGTACAGCTCGACTTGCTCTTGAAAAGCTCTCGATATTCACAGCTCTCGAACGCGAAATCGCAGCTTCAACCTGAAAAGCCTTACTATCTTCTACACCATCACTCAAGAACAACAGCAAATGCAACAGCAACAGCGACGGCAGTCATGTTCCCCTTGGGACCACTCTTGACCGTCCTCGCGGCCTGTATGAGCCTGCTGGTGTTCCATGAAGATACGAGGGATCTTGTTCTTTCATTCGGTCAAAATTTTCCTGTCTTTCACAACATCCTGGCCATTGGCGCAGCTCCTTCTGCTCCTGTTCCAACTGTGTTCTCGACCATCACTTGGACACCCACACCGACACTGAATTACACGACCACGAGTTTTTCTAATGGCGCAGTACTCATTGTCCCAGTTACAGCAACGCCGTCTCCTATGCCGATGCCTCAAATCCCAGTTGCTCCTCAACCCTTCTCTGGCGTCAACCCCTTCATCACGGCTATGCTGAACACCGCAAATTATGTTTCCTCCTCCCGTCCGTCCTTCATTCCATCCTTCCTTGCATCAAACCTTCGAGATGATATACTTTCCCGCCTTACAACATTATGGCACCTTCCCGACGGCCTTCGACGTACCATCAGCTGCATTCCTCACTCCTTATACACAATGATCCCTTCAGATGCCAGAGAACCGCTTACTCACCTTTTCCTGCTCTTTGTTGCCGGCCTTGTTATCATTGCAGCTTGGACTTCCGCTGGGGCAGAACGAGCCCGTCGACAAGAAATACAACGACGCCTCGAAGAGTACGGCATCACACGAGCGCTGATTGGAAGGCTGGTGGTCGCTCTACCCATGATGATCAACATCTTGCAAAAGTTCAAAGAGGACGTCCAAGCCCGTCACACCACCTCGATTTCCCCTTTGTTGAGACACCCTTTTTCGCTGGCGGTTGCCAACGTCCATCGCGTAATGATATTCCTTGTCGGCTTTTGCAGGAGGTATCACAGAGACATCTTACGTGGCATCATGCCGTCATGCTTCTGCATTGTGGTGGGAGTCGGTCTGTTCCTTGCTGGCACAGCGTTGTACCTGGTGGCATTGTCAATTATCGCTTTGATGGCGCTCGTCATCATCATTCCATGTGTCCTTGGATTGGCCATTCGTCTTACGTTCGCTCGCGTTCCAGAGCTTATCAGCAATCTGAAGGCTGCCAACGCAGCCAGACGAAATAGAGGTGCCCAAACAACGACTCCACATGCAAACATCCAGACGGGAATGGACACGAAGACAGTAGAGCAACATCCTGTAAAACCTGTTCTCTCAGTGGTACAATCCCCCTCATCGCTATCCGACAGGGAGAAGGTGGCTCGGAGTGTCGCCTTTGACATGACGTCGATTGAGACCCATGAGTATCTGTTACTTCGAGATGTTCAACGAACATTCAAAGATATCCAGTCCCGTCTTGTACACTTCCGTGGGGGATCTTGGGTCGAGAAACTGGAGAATGCCATCTGCTTCCGCTCGCCATCAAGACTTAACTTCGCTCCTGATCCTGCTCCAATAGCCGCTCCAAGTGAGGCCTGGAGAGACTCCGAAGCAGCTTCCAAAGCCAATGAAGACCACCAGGCCAGGCTACTCAAGGCACAGGCAGAGGAGTTGAGACAGGCAAAGTCTCAACTCCAACACAGAGAGCTGGAAATGGAGGAGATGGCAGCCTACATTAGGCATCTTGAGAAGGCTGGTGTTGTGCTCCGGAATGATCAGACTCAAAAGGAGTCAGAAATGCGTCGTGAATTACACTCGGAAGTCGCACGACTCAACCGCGACGTCCAGCAAGAGCGCCAGTTGAAGGTGGAGGCCCAGAGCGTTGCCAATGCCAAAAATGCAGAGTTGGAGATGGAACGTCGTGCCCATGAGGCCACAAAGCAAGAGGCCAGGGCCGAATTTGAGAGGTTGGCGATGCAAATGGGTCCCCCTCAGGGATCGATTGCAGGACCTCCTCAAGAAACAATGCCAACAGCGACTGTCACCGTCAATGACAGCGTGGCCGTGGGTGGAAACATGTGCATGAACCAGGCAGATACTGATGACAATGCCGGTATGACGGACGTTCAAATGGACCAAGACGAGGACTCAGTAATGCATGCGCCGATATGCATACCTCAACTCTCGCAACAGCAACCCCGGCAGACTCCTGTTCTGGATTTCGTTCCTTCTCCCTATGGACCAGAACCTTGGGCACAGTATCCAGAGCTACAGGAGATTCTCGCTTCTGATCCCTCTACGCCAGCTCCCTGGGCATCGCAACAACAGCCACAGCACACTCATGATCCTGCATCCTCTTACGCTCCTCCTACATCACTCCCAGACTGGCTACTACAACCTCTACAACAGCTGCGGCAAACTCGTATTCCTGGCCTTGTTCCTGCATCTTCTTCGGCGCCCGGGCTCTGGCAGCCAAAGCGACAACCACAGCAGCAGCAGCCACAACAGACTCGTGAAAGGGCACGTGCTCCTAGTCCTGAACCTGTTCCAGCTCCTGTGCCAGCAGCAAAACCAGCAGCAAAGCCATGTCAGCCAGCTAGACCTGCAAGGTAAGTCTTCCTCATCTCTTTTTGATCCTGTTACATTTCTCAAAGCTAACGCTATACAAGCAACGGGGTACGACGGGTCAACGCACCCATTTCCTTCCAGATGGCCTGATCGTTGGGCAGCGATCCAGTCTTCGAAAGATGAATGAGCGACGACAATCCAATCAAAAAGCTCGAATGGCAGGGCAATTTGCCATCATTCCCAAGGTGGAAGAAAAAGAAAGAAATAGAACATGTGCAAGCGGATATTTCAGATGCAATGATGAGGAAAAGGTTAGAGTAAGAACCCACAAACACAAAGATACAGAACTCTGAGATATCGTGTTCCGCCATGCCAGTGGGCTGCTCACAGCTGCGACCGATGGCCACTTTGGGATGACATGCGCATCACTGATTTTCTAGGCAGCAAGAAAAACCTGTCCACCATCCGTCTCTTCGTCACTGCTGATTGAAAAGGGCCGCGGAAATATCTCCTTTTGAAACAACACAACGAGATTCAAGAATCCATCAAGAAGGTCGATCAGAAGGCGCCGTCGCGAAGCAGCGCTAGTAGCGGCTTCGCTGAGAATTGCCCCAAGGAGGAAGGGCGCACCGAGGGGGAAAGCCTCGGCCGCAGGCTGCCGGATTCGGCCGAGAGTGCTTTGCTCATCAAGCAAGGCTGCTTAGAGCTCCAACCAAATGTATTTAGGAGCGAGCTTCAGGACAAGTACCTAGGTATCACAACTCAACTTCGGATTCCAGGCTAAAACGAGAGACGAAGGAGAAAAAAAAATCATGGCAGACTCTCCTGCCAACGACCAACGACCACGCATCTCCAGCAGTGGCGGCGGCAACGAAGACTCGACCCTTCAGCTTCTCCTGCGCCCGCTCCGCGCCTTTCTCAAAGAACTCGGCCTCGTCACATTATACCACAGCCCCATCGACGCCAAGATCCTCATCTTACAGCGTTTCGTGCGCCTATTCGCCTATGGCGGCAGTACCTTGATCCTGGCGTCGTATCTGTCGGATCTGGGCAATGCCGACGCACGCATCGGTCTGTTCATGACGCTCACGCTGATCGGAGACGTCTTTGTCAGTTGGGGATTGACCTTGGTGGCGGATCAGCTGGGCAGAAGATTCATTCTGGTCCTTGGGGCGGCGTTGATGTGTGCCAGCGGCGTGGTGTTCGGGCTCAGTGGGAACTATTGGGTCTTGTTGGCGGCAGCCATTTTGGGGGTGATCAGTCCCGCGTGAGTTTTGCCTCGACTTTTCTAGCCGCTGCATCCTTCCCCAAGCAAGGGGCGCTGTGCAGGTCTTTGGAGAAAGGGCCTTAGTGACTGATGTGACATCTTAGAGGCAATGAGATCGGCCCTTTTCGCGCGATCGAAGAGTCAACCATCGCGCATCTCATGTCCAAGGAAGATAGGAGCGACATCTACGCCTGGTATTCACTCATAGGAACAGCCGGGACAGCGCTGGGATTCATCGGCTGCGGCTGGATCATCACTTTTCTTCAGGAGCAGAAGAAATTCAGCTCTATCAAAGCATACCGTATCATCTTCTTCATCTACGCCGCCGTCGGAATCATCAAGCTGTGCTTGGCTCTTCTGCTCAGCAAGGCCTGCGAACTCGATCCCAAGCCCAAACCAAAACCCATCAGCAACGCCGAGGGCCAAACCTCTGAGACTTCACCTTTGTTGGGCAATGGCCCTGCCTCGCAAAACAGGGCGGACGGGGAGGGAAGTGCCGGGAAGAGGCGTAGATGGAGACTATTGCCTGAGATCAGCAAAGAGAGCCAGGTTGTGCTGGTGCAATTGTGTATTTTGTTTGCATTCGATAATTTCGCGTCTGGGTTGGCACCTCTGTGAGTGTTGCCCCCCTTCTTTCCCAGAATGATTGGAATCACAGCTAATCAGTGTCAAACAGGTCTTGGGTGACGTACTTCTTCAAGCGCAAATTCAACCTTGCGGAAGGAACACTCGGTTCGATCTTCTCAGTGACCGGTATCATATCGGCTCTCTCGATGCTCGTTGCCTCGTCTATCTCCAAGAGGATTGGCAATGTCAAGGTAAAAGAAACTCCCTTTCTCCGAGAGATGTTCTGTCCTAAGACGTAGGATGCGATGTACACGAGTCAACCAGCTAACTCATCCCTTTTCAGACCATGGTCTTCACCCACCTTCCCTCCGCAATCTGCCTCGCTCTGATCCCCATCCCCTCGACCCTGTCTGGAGCCCTCGTCTTCTTGATCGGCCGAGCCTGCACCCAAGTTATGGACGTGGCGCCACGATCCGCCTTCCTCGCCGCGATCGTCCTCCCTCACGAACGGACCGCCGTCATGGGCACGATCAACGTCGTCAAGACCTGCGCGCAGAGCCTAGGTCCCGTCATCACTGGCATTCTGGGCACGAAGAACCATTTCTGGGTCGCGTTCGTGGCGGCGGGATCTCTAAAGGCCACATACGATCTAGGTCTATTGGCTGTGTTTGCGGAGAAGGAAGCGAGGAAGAATAGGGCCGTCGCTGAGACAGACGATGAAGAGAGACAGCAGGGGAGAGGACAGTCCAGCCAGTAGAATTGAAAGATCAGTGCCATGGCCTTGGAAATTTGGTCACTATCGGATTTCCAATAACAAACAGGAGATCTATGAGGTGGTTTGAAGGACGGCTTCAGCGGGTCTACTCAGCCCAACCGAAAACCAGTAGACGTCGGCAATGAGTAGTGACATTCTTGTCAAGAGAATGGACAACATGGTAGCCGATGCATATTGTCAGCGTCCCAGGCTCTCGTGGATCTATTACCCCAGGCTTTTCTCTCATCTTCCTCACCGTACCAGGCGTCGAGCCGGGGATATTGGACGAGACTCTGAATGGCATCAAGAGAAAGGGCCGTTTGTTCGAAAGACAAGGAAAAACACATAATATTTGAAACATGGAAAAAACAGGAGAGAAATCGGGAGAGAAGAGCAACGGCTTTCAGCTTACAGGCCTCACTCCTCCGGGAAAGAAGACAGGATGTGGCTATCTGCAGGAGAGAAGGAACGACTGGAAGAGCTCTCTATATGATCCGCCCAGTATGTATCGCAAGGGTGAGGCAAGAAGGGTGGTGTCTTTTTGTCTATCTGCTTCGAGGGAGCTTGCTACCTGGTGCTTCAACCTCGTCATCGTCATCTCTCTACTAACTCCCCCATAAGATACATCATACGTGCCCAAAAGCCTACACACGTATGTAGCCTAGCCTAGCAATCGAAGCTCTAAACCAAAAAAAAGGGAGGGCGAAGACAAATGCTTGCTTCAGTCTATCTCGTGTCGTTTCGTTGGTCGAATGATTTGCGTTCTTTTTTGCCGGGAGGAAGAGAGGAGTCAGGTAAAAGGCTCAACCCCTTCCAGTCCAGCTTATAATTCAATTCAATCGCATCGCATCACGCCTGCGCCATGCCCTTTTCTGTTGGAAACACTGCCGTGAGACCTTCAGGCTGAGGGGGAGGAGGAGGAAGTTCTCCTACCTGCCTCTCTACCCTAATTTGGTATCTCTTTTGTTCATCCTCTCACACCTATGCCTCTTCAAGCACTTCCATTCTGCTGGCTCGTCTCCGTGGACTTGATCTCGCCGCGAATCCCACCCTTGCCGCCGACTTGACGCGCCGTGATGGAAACTGAGAGCTCGGCGTCGACATTGACCATGACCTCAACCTTTGAATTCTTCTTAAGACCCTTGAACACGAACTCAGCTAGCCCGTTGGCAGGCTCCCAGGTCTTTTCTCGGATTTCTTCGGGCTCGTCGAAATCGTCGTCGTCGTCATCATCGTCGTCTTCTTCATCGTCTTTCGTTCCGTTCGTTTCAGGTTTGGCTACGCGCTCAGGTTGCGTGACTTTGATGTGTCGCTCGCCTTCTGTGATGCGGACTAAGATGTCACCTTCGAGACCCTGGATCACTTTTGTCCTTCGCGCAGGGACGGCTGTATCAGGAGGGACAATAACTGTGAATGACCCTTCGGGTTGATTTGTAACCTGGTAACCGATTGCTTTAGTCAAGTGAGGCGTGACGGTAACCATCTCGTGTGTTGATTGGTCGATGTCTTCTTTCTCGAACTCCTGGATCAACGAAGCCTGGAGAGCGGCTCCTCTGGCCGATAATTCGGAAGGATTCAGCGAAGACGTCGTGGTCGCAGGCGCCAGCACTTGTGTCGTTTCGGGGAAGACGGCTTCAATGTTCTTTGCGATCTTGGGCGTATGAGACACACCACCAGACATGATCACCTCGTCAATATCAAGCACGTCCAGCTCTGCCTTCTTGATAACTTCCTCTACAAGCTTCGTAAAGCGACCAAAAACCTTTAGCGCAAGAATCTCAAACCTCGATCTGTTAACAGTGGACCTGAAATCAACGCCATCTGCCAGACTCTCAACACTGAAAGTAGCGCTAGAACTTTGGCTGAGTGATTTTCTGACAGCCTCTGATTCGAGTTTCAGTTTAGCCAGGCTTCGCTCGTTCTTGCGAGGATCGGACTTGTTCTTCTTCTCAAACTCCTTGGCAAAATGGTCGACGAGGACCTGGTCAAGCTGTGCACCTCCCAGTTCGTAGTCGTGAGCAGTTGCCAAGATGCTGTACATGCCCCCTCTTGATGCCACAACAGTGGCGTCGGATCGATTGCCACCAAAATCTGCAACAAGTACGATTTTGTCTGCGGAGGCATCCGGAGCGCGTGAATCGTAGGCGAGGAGGGCTGCAATAGGTTCGGGCATAAATTGTAGTATTTCCACCTGAGTGTTCGCGGCAGCTTTTGAGAGGGCGGCTTTTTGCTCGTCGTTCGTATCAGTGGGAACAGCCACAACCGCTGCGGTCACAGTCTTGCCGATGAAGTCGGCGGCAGAGTTCTTCAGCCGCTTAAGATGCCGTGTCGCGATGTCGAGAACCGGGACCTTGCTTTCTGTTTCGCTGTCTGCGGCGTCCCGAACTGAGAATGCAACCTTGCCGCTCTCTTCAATAGGATGGGCAGAGCCATGGCATGGGGTGGGGTCTATCGACTTGTAGTCTTTTCCAATATAGTCTCTGAAGAATGCGACAGTGTTTTTGCTGTTTCGAACCAACTGCGCTTTTGCCTGAGTGCCGTGGAATTCTTCTCCCTCGATGTAGGACAGGAAGGACGGGATCTGTCGATCTCCCTCTTCGTTTGCAATGACCTCGACCTTGCCCTCTCCCGAGATGTGTGCAATAGAGCTGTAGGAATTTCCAAAGGAGATACCAATGGCGTATTGTTCTGGTGACCCTTGTGCGGGCACCCCATTCGCTTCGTCACTCATGTTGTTTATAACAAATAAGGAAAGGCAAAAGGCGAGAACTTGCTGGAAACAAGTAGCAGAGAGATCTAGACAGCCTGCTGGATGCTGGACTGAAAAGCGAATGGGACCGGTCACCTAGCACACTGGTTCTTCACAAGTGAAAACCCTGGGAACTTTTTTTGAGGCTGCCGCAGGTATTCAATCTTTGGAGGAAGGTGCAGCGATGAAAATGTCTATCTGGAAATCCGCTAATTGGGGGCTAATCGGTGCTAGATGTTCTACTAGGTGCTGGGTGATGCCTAGCTCGCCTAGCTCACTAGGTTCTAGATACGGCGGGCGACACAGCCAGCCTCGTTTCCTGTTCAATCCCTGTCGACGTCTGTGTACTGCAAATTTTGGCTGTGCTAGCTGAGGAGAAAGACTCTTTCAAAAGACGAGTGTTCCAACATGGCCGTGATAGATGTTTTTCTCCCTGGAGACCAGGTTTCTGCCAACCAAGTGCCAACATCTCAAAAGCGCAAAATCGGCCGTGGCTTGCGACATGAGCCAGAAAGCAACAACTACATAACCACAATCGGGGGGCTACTCGATGTTGACTACAGGAAGAAAACAGCACGGATTGCCACACCAGATGCGCGATATATCCCTAGAGCCGGAGATCTGGTCGTCGCCCAGGTGCGCATGTCGACAGCCGATTTCATCCACCTTTACATCAACGGCTATTCCCCTCAGGCTTTTCTACCGGCACTGGCCTTTGAAGGCGCTACAAAGAAGACACGACCGCAGTTGAAGAGCAATGACCTAGTGTACGCAAAGGTGGTCTCGGCGCAGAAGAACATGGAAATTGAACTGAGCTGTGTCAACCCGTCGACAGGCAAAGCTGAGCCGGATGGGCTGGGCCCGCTGACTGGAGGGATGGTGTTTGATGTCAGCCCTGGATTAGCAGACAGGCTCCTGAAGAAGCAATCTGTCACCGCACTAGAAGATCTAGGATCAAGGATGCCCGGAGGATTTGAGATTGCTGTTGGAAAGAACGGGAAAGTGTGGGTCGATTGTCCTGAGGCTGGAGTCAGAGGGGTATGTGCGGTAGGCAAGTGTCTGAGGGAGATGGACGAGGATGAGTTGAAGGAGAAAGAACAAAAAAAGCTTGCCAACAAGATCATGAACGACCTTGAGCGTGGTTGAATGATTGGCGCTTTGGCGCTTCTATTTTCAAACCTGCCTTGCGTGTGGCGGCAAGGAAATTTTGGACCTTGGGACGCTCAAGTCCCTGCAGAAGTTGGACTTTTGGTCACGCTGGAAATATGTCTACGGAACAAGATCCTAAAACGCAGTGTAGGGCGCTCCAGAATCACTCGTTGAAATGATTAGCCCATGGATACCTGCGAGGAATTCGGGTGTGCAACGAAGGTGTTTGATGAGTCTTGACATTACGAAGAGCAGCTAAAAGGATTGCACACTTGAAAGAGGACAATGGATGCAACTTCCAGGCAAAAGAAGAAGGTGCTACGAGCGAGTCGAAAGCCAAATGTGCTTTTGAAGCTTTTTGATTGCTTTGCCTTCTGTACTACGAGTACAAGACTGTCCTGTCCATGAGTACCCGCTACGATGATTGATCTGGAGCCCAATGCATGGTCAAAGGCCCTCCTCAACATCGAGACCCTGCCTCCTTACGGTACAACGAAATGTATGTACGTTCATGCAGAATCTGGATGCCTCATGCCCGGTCATCCCATAGCAGAAAAGACTTTTTTTGCGGGGGGGTATTTCGATCCATCGAAAAAAACATTCATCAACGCCGGATTCTTTGTCAAAAGAGACAAAAGAGATTTTGCCTGCCATGCTGTCGTCAAGGTCTTCTTTTCTCCCTTTTTTGCCAAGATATCCGGAAACTCCTGTTTGGTCGCGGCATAGCTTGAGTGGGATCCATCTTCTATCTAGCAAAAAAGTAATATGCTCAATGCCATCCCATTTTCATTCCGTGATTCGTGAATTCGATCCGTCTACTTTCTTCGGAATGAGCAGCCCTCTGTGAGTCTGGCCTTGCCACCGGTGGGTTGGCAAAGCACGGTTGAGCAACCGGCGCAAATAACAACGGTTTGGGCGTGCGAGAAAACGGTGGTGATGGTGAAGCAACCGGGGCACTTGACGTCCATGAAGAAGGATCGAGGGGCAGGGACGAGAGTCTGCGGAGATTTGTGAGATTATTTTCCCTTTGATGCCTTTTCAATGTGGGCTGCGCATAATTCGTACCTTGAGCTTGTGCTTGCGGGCCTCGGCCTGAGGCGTAGGGTTTAGGAGATCGACTGCGAGAACCTGAGAGCAGGAGAGTCAGCCGCTGTCACACAACAAAGGGAATTGCGTTGGTGTTGATGATTGCTGCGGTGCTCGTGTGCTTGGTCACAGCGAGCGGAGATAATTTTCAAGCATCATCGAATTGTGCTACAATGTGGGCATTTGTGCATACCATCTTGACTGATTTTTGGAATTGATGGAGAGGCGAGATGTGTTATCGAGGCTCGCTCTGATGTTTATGATGGTGCAGAAGATGCGAATGATCGATTGAGGTGCAGCAAGGCGATGGGCAAGTGGCGGTAGAAATTGAGGAGTCGAAGTTCACGGCTTTGCAAAGTTCGTGGGTGTCTTGGCAATTCTACATCGGGTTTACGATTTATCCGAACCAATCAACATGCACTACAACTTTAAGAGACTCGAGAGGCGCCTGTCACGCTTCATCCTTGACTCACTGTCACAATTCTAAGAGTCATCGAACCTCGAAATGTAAAGAAATTTATTCTCGAACCGTCTAATGTCCTCTCTAGGATATATGGTATGATATCACATCCAGACTCACTGTGTGGAGATCTAAAATGGCACATCCATGTCTTCCACACGTTCCTCTTCTTGCTCTCTCCGGTCACGGGGCGCCATCTGTTGCCTGATAAACGCGGCAATCGTATCGAGATACTGCTTTCCACTCGGCACAAAATGCCCTCCAGGGTGAATCACAACCTGTGTTTTCTCCGGACCTCCAGCCGCGTCGATCAAAGCTTGGGTTCTGGATTCATCCACCACACTATCGAGGCTGCCAACGATGTGACAAACCGGAGTTTGGATTTGTGGCTCCTCGTAAAACCCGCGATACCTGTCGCCCGGCGCTCGAAATCCGCTGTATGCCGCACAGAACTTCAGAGGTGGATGTGCGATCTTTTCGAAGGAAGCGGGAAATGAGATGGCGATGGGTGATTTGGATTGTGCCTTGGTGAACGCCTGTTTTCTCGATTCTCCTTCTAGTAATGCGGCAACCATTGCAGCCATACATGCTCCTTGCGAGAAGCCTATCACTCCGTCAAAGGGCCCTTCAGACTCTAAAACTTTGGCCACGGTCTCAAGACCTGTTTCCAGGCCAACGTATTCTGGCGGATCGGCCGTATTCGATCTTCTCCACCAGCCGTAGGCTTCGATGCTGTCCGGATCTTCGCTGGTTGCAGGATCAAAGCCCGGAACGTCACTTGGCTTAAGCTGCATAGGACCTGTTGGATAGCTTAACGAAAGACCTGGAAAGGTCTTCTGCAGGTGCTTCTCCATCGCTCTCGTTTTCGCATGAAAAAGAGGTCCACTTTGCGTATATCCATGCAGCATTAATATCTTCATGCCAGGTACTGGCTCTTTGGCTGCAGGCATGATGTAAAGAAGTCGCACTTGTTGAGGTCCACGCAAGAATCGGGCTGCGACAACGCTGATCATGGAACTTTCTAAATAGCGGCGGAGTGAAAGGACAGAATGTAGACAGAACGTTGGAGAGTTGGCACTTGAAAAGCATGGGTGACCAACCCCGACGCCGTCAGCCTTGAAATCTCGTCGCCCGCCAAGCCGCCAAACTTGTGGACATCTTCGTCGACATTCACTTTAACCTTCACTTTGATCTTCCTCTCTTCGCACACTTCTTTCACTTCGATGCATCAGTGGCAATGCCCACACACTCTCTCCGGGCTCGTATCGTCTCTCGAGAGACGTAGCTCTTCCCCGACCCCAGAAACCTTCTGGACCCGCAAGCCAGAGGAGGAAATGCAGCACAGGCCAACGACCTACCTATCCTGTCCTTGGACAACGGCAGATCTCGTACTGTAACCAGAACAAAACACTGTTGTGACGGACATACGAAGTCAATACGCGATAAACAAGGCTTCTAATTAGCGGTGCCCAAACTCTCCATTACCTCTGACCGGCTGACCATAAGTATCTCAAGCTGTCCTCACGAAGGTAGGTCTTCAGCGCATCACTGGCACTCTATGCAGATAGGTACTTAAGTCACCTCCCGTTTCCCTCTTTACCTTGACTCTTCTTTCCGTCCTGGATCACTCCGTCTGCAAGCTAGTTCTTCTTTTCCTTCTCGAAGACGTCTATTTCAGATACATCTTCAGACCTAACGCGCTCATTACTCGATCTCCTTCGAGCCACCCTCAGCTCCAACGCTCCCTTCAACGCCCTCGTCAACACCCTACACCCCCTTCTCAACATCTTTAAACCCTCGACCGGCACCATGTCCGTCGGTGCCATCTGGACAGCCATCTTGGCTATCACCTCAAAGGCAATCGAGGCCATCAAGAGCCTCGATGTCCAAAGAGGGCAGAAGCGACGGGGGAACCACCTCCGTCCACGGGAGACTATCCTCCCTATCGCCATCGCTTCTCTTTTCCTTTTCTTCATGTGGGGCCTCGCCTATGGACTCCTCGACATCATGAACTACCATGTCAAGGTAGCCATGGGCGTTGGCCGTGACAAGGCCGCTATCCTCGCCGCCGGGTACTACTTCGGGTACATCCCTGGCACGCTGCTCATCGGTGGACCCCTCGTCAAGAAGTCCGGCTATCGTATAGCCATGGCTATCGGTCTGTTTGTTCTCGCCATCGGTAACGAGTTGATGTCGATCGGGGCGAGCAGTTGCTCTCTCGCGGGTATGGTCGCCGCGCATTTCATCATCGGTCTCGGCGTCTCGACCTTGGAGCGGTCTGCGAATCCATACGCCGTCAATTGTGGGCCTGAGAACCAGGCTACCCTGCGCATCTTGGTCGCCCAAGCCTGGGCTGGTATCGGCACCGTCGTTGCTCCCTTCCTGGCCAACGCCTTTATTTTCAATCTGGACACCTCGACTGTTCGCCCTGACCCTGACCCTCTTCACCCTGGTCAGTGCTTGATGCCCGGCAAGGCCGCCTCTGGCTGTGACAAGCTGGGGAGCGTCATCACGTTCTATCGACTTCTAGGTACATGTGTGTTCGGCCTCGTTTTCGTCTTGTGCTTGTTGTTCTTCAGGACCCACTGGTTCCCGGAGGTCGAGGTCCCAGCCCCTGCTATCCCGGACGTGTCTGGCTGGAAGAAGTGGCAGCACCCTCTTGTCTCGACAAAGTACGCTCGCGTCTGGTGGGGTTTCGTGGCCAACTTCTTCAACTTGGGCTGCCAGGTGACCTTTGCTCAGTTTTTCATCGAGCACATGAAGGTCAACGCGTGCGAGAGCGATGTCTGGGCTGCCAAGTGGATGTCCGTCGCACAAGGTGCGTTTGTCCTGGGCCGCTTGGCCGCCGCCGGTCTCGTCACCAAGCCCAAGATCTTCAAGCCTCGCTTTGTGCTGTTGGTCTTCATCGCTGGTGCCTTCGCTACCACTGCGGCGGGAACGGGTATCATGGGCCCCACTGCTATCACTGTCGCGGTCATGGTCATGTTCATGGAAGGACCATCTTTCCCCATGACGTTCGAGAGCGCGACCGCTGGTTTCGAGGAGTGGAAGCCTTCCTGCGAGACCCTGATGATCATCAGTATCTCGGGTGGCGCTTTGCAACCAGCCTTGATGGGACAACTCGTGGAAAAGGTCGGCATTTCTACCGGCTGGTGGCTGACAGCAGCCTGCTTCTTCTTGGTCCTGACTTACCCGCTGGCCACCAACCTGATCCCCTCGTTCAGAAAGGCAGTCGACAAGGCAGAGGCTGGTTTGGAAGTTGAGATGGTCAACACGGATGAAGAGAACAAAGGCGACAAACCGTCCGGCGTTTCTACTCCTCGCTTGCCACCAATCGAGGGTCCCTCCACTCCCCGCTTGCCACCATTGCCAGTTGTTTTCAGTCCTCGGTCAGGGCCCGTGGCTTAGGAATTTTCGCTTGTGTAGAGCGGTCTGGTTGCGGTGGGCTGTCGATTCTTCGGTCGTTTTGGTGTCAACTGGCTGCATGTGACGGTAAAAGTTTTCTGTGGGATGTATCTTTCAAGTGGGGGCGTTCCGGTATGCGAGGTGTTCATGGCGACGAGAGGACGGTCACGAGTCACGAACTTGACGTGATATCCCTCTGGCCGAGACTCTTTTGGGGTTGGGGGGTTTTGTTTTGTTTTGTTTCCCATTTTGGATGAATCATGTTTCCAAAAAGTAGGGCGTCAATACTCCAACTTGGAGTTGGCGTTGTTTGGAACGTCGATGGAACCCATGTCGCTGGTGGATTTGGTGGATTTGGTGGATTCAGTGCTTTTGCTTAGTTCAAGTTGCTTCGGATGCTGGATAAAATCCCGTTTGCCAAAAGCAGGGAAACAGTACAGCAACATGTACTTGGGATTATTACGAAGTGTTTGTTGATCGAACTTATGTCACTGCCTAGTAATCACATAGTTATGATACGAATAATACTGTCACATGCCTTCGTGATAGTTGGTACAGGATCTAGACAGGCCTTTCCTAGACATTTTCAAGTACGACCCAGGCGGCCAGAGCGTCTGCGGCTGGTGTCTTCAGGAGTGGACTTGTAGGTGGTGCTCGTCTTCTTTGCCTCGGCGGCTTTCTTTGAATTTTTGGCTGTCACAGTTTCGGGGGACTTGTTGTCTCCATTCACCTCTACTTTCGTTTCCTCGACGGGTTCGTCCTTGGGCTGTGCCTTTCGTCCTCGGGCGGTGGTCTTCTTAGGCATTACCTCTTCCTCTTCCTCATCTTCCTCGACATCTTTATCTCTAGCTGCTTTGCCTCTCTTCGTAGGCTTCTTCGGTTTCTCCTCTTCCTCATCGTCTTCCTCATCTTTTACGGCTTTGCGTTTCTTATCTGAAGATTTCTTGGGCGCTTTGGTTTCATCCTCGTCACCGGCTACAACGGCCTCGCTCATTTCTTTCGCAACGGGCCCCGTCTTCTTCTGCACCGACGGCACCACAGCGCTCGTTCGACCCCCGACAGTCAGAAAAGCGATCTTTTCGCCGTTGGGCATGGTCTTCGAATCGTTTTTCTTGCCCTTGCCCCAGCGGTGTCGAAATAGCCAATCTTCAGGGAACTTTTCAGACTCGCCCAGCAACTCGACCGCGGTGCTGCAGATGTAGTGGATTGACTTATGCAGCTGCGTGATTTGTTCGTCATTCAAGGTGTTTGCGTATTGCTCCGGGTGCATCTTTGCATTGTACATGATTTCGTCGCCTACCCAGTTGCCGATGCCCGAGATGTTTGCTTGGTCAAGTAGCATGGCTTTGATAGGGACCTTTTTGGAATTGCATTTCTTCTTGAGCCAGTCCACCGTCACAATGTCTTTGTCAAGGACTGGATCGGGCCCATTCTCTTTGAGAGGAGTGTTATGTCGAATCTCATCGCCAGAGCATTCGACTAGCCTTATGCGGGCCAGTCTCCTCATGTCTACAAACGCTGCTTCGACAACTTCCTCTCCATTCTCCGGTTTGGTCTCGAGCATGAATTTGGAAAACTTTGGTGGCCAAAGTTCTTCCTTGTCTCCCTTTTTCGGTTGGTAGTAGTAAGTGTGCTCGGACTTGAACTTCAACCAGCCAGTCATACCAAAGTGCATGACCGGATGTGGTGGGCTTGACATGATGATCCAGAAATATTTCCCTTGTTGACCGGCATCAACCACGGTTTTGCCAGTCATGTGCTTTTCGAATTCGGCCGCAGATGTGCCAACTTTGCCATAGACAATTGGGTCATCAGTTGCAGTGACCTTAGCGAGTGTTTTGCCGACAAGATGTTTGCGGATGAAATGGACGATGCGTGCGACTTCTGCGATCTCAGGCATTTTGACTGAATTCAATAAGGAGACCAGCCAGCTTTGAGCAGTACTGAAAGTCTTGGATTCTGGAGAAGAGAGGCTTTTTGATGGATATTCAGAATCAGGCAGATCCGCGGACGTGAGGCAGGAGCGAGGCAGAGGCAAGGAAGGGTGGCAGCTTCCCGGTTCTTGAGTCAGAACGCGTATCGAAATGCACGCGTTAAGTGGTTGGATTACCGAGCAACTTGACCGAGCAACCTCGATGACATAATGAACAGCCTCGTCGTCACCAGACAGAGCCAACTTTCAACTGTGTATCAATCAGAAAAAATCATGTATCTTTCCTTTGGCAAGCATACCGTGACGATTTGTCTACCTAGAAGAGCTGCAGGACAGTGACAACATTGATTCATCATCTAACTCGAGGCAGCAAAATCCGTCAAACTGGCGTGGTTTTGGATCACACCCTCATCTTCGTCTGCACCTCTGCCGTCTGCAGACTCTCCTCCACCTCCCCCCTCCAAGCGACTGAGCGGACGGTCGAGCTCAGAGAGTTTCGCACGAGCTTCTCAAACTCAACCTACCCCCGATTCTACATCTCCCCGTCGTCTAATAATGTCGAAACCGACCGCTGCACCTGCGGAGCTCACGCCACAATTCTGCTTCAACACCCGTGTGCTGCGGGATTTCCTACGCCTCTCCAGAGCCAGCATCGATGACAGCATATCCACGAATCTCAACGCTCTACTCACACCGAGCACTACATCGCCCTTCGACCCGTCTTCCACATCATTTCGCAACTTCTCGCTCCCATCCTCGTTATCGACCACCCGAGCACCCATCCCGCAAGACACGAGCCGCAGATTTATACACTCGGTGCTCTTCCCTAGTTGGAATGCACGCTCGGATGTTATATCCTACTGCACATCGATTGCGACGAGTGCGGATCCCAACGACCCAGATCTGATCGAACGAGAGGCGTTGAACAGACGGGACGCAGAGAGGATAGTCAACGAGCGGCTGGATCCATACTCGGGCAGGTTTTTCCCGCGAGAATCCCGTGCTGAGGCTCTGGCTGCTGTGCTGAGAAATGAAAACGCTGTGGAACAGATCGTGAGGAGGAGGACGTGGGGTGTGGTGCAGGAGAGATGCGAAGGTGTTGCCGAGGGGTCGTGGGATGAGGCCCTGGATAAGTGGCGGGAAGGTAGACGGTGACGGTGACGAGTCTGTCTGTACCAGTACTCCACGTTGAGTCTCACATATCAAGGAAGTGGTTCACCTCAAGAGATGAGAGTGACTCGCATTGATTTCGCTGCAAGATCCCACCCGCCGGATAAAGGGTGCCTTTCATGCGATTCACGTTGTCCTATCTGGCGAGGCTATCTGCACCGCTCAAACAAAATTCACAACATTGAAGTCGAATGGAACCTGACGCCCCGTCTGTTCCAATGATTCGCCAACACAGGACATATGCACGTCCTATTCAGGCGTTACAAAGCCTCATCTCACCTCCATCCATACTAACCACTTTTGAACTCTCTTCTCCGCCAAAACCGAAGCTCCTCTCGCTCGTGGCTGGGGCTGGACTTTATGAGAAAAGAAACTTCTCCCCAACTGAATCCAGAGGACAAGCACTGTTTGATCCACGATTCGGGCACAAGAATCCCCGGGGCAAGGGAAGGCCAGCCCATGACTGCAACTTCCCTTTCCTCCGGACGAACGACAGTCCTTTGTGCCAATGGAAGGCGCAGACTTATCCATGGTGGCCAGGCGTTTACATCCAGCACCTTACTGGATCATTGAGCTAGTGGCTTCATGGGCACGTCTACAGCACTATTTACACGTTGACAGTCTCGATATGTAACATGTACATAAAAGGATTAAAAGGCACAGAAAAATCTTATGGGTTATTTGTACTTGGATCCAAAAGAAAGCATATGCCGGCAGAGCTTAGAGACATAGAAATTATGATCCAAATGTAAATATGTACTGCATTCACGCACAGAGGTCAGGCACACTTGATTCTCTCTTGGTATATATTTCGGATTCCCAGATATCTTACATCCTGAAATACAGAGCGGCTTCATCTGTCGTCACTCTGTACCACGTCACCATTCATGTTCCATATAAGGTTCTCATATCATATGTTTCATAGTACACATTCTCTACGTTCGCTGGAAACAAAAGATCAGCACTGGTTGTCCTGGGTGGCTCACCAACCTCCACCACTCAACCCAGCAATGCTAGCAATCCGCTCTGTATCACTCATCTTACTCGCGGGCTTGTTCTTGCCCACGTCGCTTTCCACGGCCCTGAAGGTCGTGTGCGTTAGCTTGGAGAGAGGAACACCGACGACGCTGGACCAGTGCTCCAGAAAGGCGTGTACCTGCGCCGTGTCGATACCATTGATGATTTCTGTGTCTTTCGTGTGTCCGTTTGTTTTCGAGTGATCCGCAATGCCGTTAGCCATGAGCACGTCTTGGCCTTCATCTTCTTCGCTCCCCGACGAATCAGCCGAATAGTATGCTTCATCGACCCGATTGAGCCATTCCTTCTGACTCTGTGGGCTCGATGCGCTCAAGACCTCCTCGCCCCTGGTTTTGGGTAACAGCTCGACCACGTCGTCAACTTTGATCTGTCCACCCCCGTTGGTGCATCCACCTGGACAGGCCATGACTTCCACGTATGCGTACTCACCTGCGCTGCCTGCGCCACCCGCTACTGGAGTCATGCGTCTCACTGCGCCAGGCAATTTGCTCTGTCGTGCAGGTTTCAATTTGCGGACTAGGTTCTGAATGTTCCGGAAACCGTAATACCGCGCGCATTTCATTATCGGGACTCCAGAGGATGACAACAGATTGTATTCGACGACGTCGGCATTACGCCCACGTTGGACGGATATGGTTGAGTCAGGATTCATGGCTTGTTCGGTCAAGAGGATGTGGTAAAGGTAGCCACCAGAGGATCCTGCTGGGAGGATCTGCTGTATTCCGCGCCTCCGAGGCTTAGGGAACAGGAACTGTGAAATGTGAGAGTCGGGGAAGGGCGTGTATTCGGTGGAAGGGAATGGCTGGAGTGGGAGGGAGGAGAGCTGGATTTCACGAGCTGAGGCGAGAGAGAGTAGTTCGCGAGAAGTTATGACACAATCAACATCGCGGACCGGTGAAGTAGATTTCTCGGATGGATTATACCACCAGCTGTCGGTAAGTTCTTCTCTGCTAGCTTCGAGCTTCTTGTCGAAGCAAGGCATTATCGCCAGATGCCAAATCTGCGAGGGATAAATGCCCAGTGTTCTGCTCAACACGGACTTGAGGAGCGTCCCTGATAAGGCCTGTGGAGACTTCAAGGTCGAGAGATGAGGGAGAACATGGGGATGTGTTTTTTCAGCGTAGCAAATCCATCCGGGGCAAGCAGAGGTTAGAATCGGTTTGAATTGCGACTTGGTCGCTATCGAGGCCGCCACCTCTTCCGCCCCCAGGACCAGACATGCGTTTCTGACCTGATTCGTATCGACAACATAGGCAAACCCGTTCTTGTGTTTACCACCTATCCGCAAGCCTTGCGATCCACTGAGAAATTGCTCGATCATAAACCCAGCCTTCTTCTCCGAGATACCATACGTAGCAGCTAGGCTTGCCCGAACCTGCGGGCTTACACTAGCAACGAAGACTTTCGCCTCAGGTGACAGGGGAGTGTGCCCGTTGGCGGTACCATTCTGTTTGTTGATCAAATAATGTACATCCAGCGAAGGATAGGAGTCGAGGGTGTTTAGGACTTCGGTGTGTGACTGGAGGGAAACGAGGACAGCCTCCGCAGAAGTCACGCAGCCGGAACAGGCCAGACAATCGGTAAGAGATATGGAGGCAGGGGCAGGATTCTTTGCCTGTATTTTGTCTTCGGTGGTGACTTCGTAAGGATTGAAGTTGTCGTCTTTTGGGAGGGTCTCGACGGGTTTGATACAGGCGACGCCGGGCGAGATGAAGTCGTTCAAGTCGTCGGCAGAGAGGATGGCGCTCATGGCGGCCAGGTGGAGAGAGAGGGACGCAGAAGTGTGATGCTCTCAGTACCACTACTTGGGAGATTGGATCACTTGCTGAATTTATGGTCTGTATGCTCTCGTGACTCAGATGTTGAGTTGACTTGAGGCGCTGGCATCAACTTCAAGTTGCATGGCAGGAATTATTAATGGCGGGACGCTTGAACACTCCGACCATCGGCTTCGAAAAAATCAAAGTTCCAGTCCATCGGGCGGCGTCGCCCACCGTGAACCGCGCCATGCCCGTGACGTCGACGAATGACTAATGGTTTATGTAAGACAGCTCTAGGTTCCTGCCTCCGTCAATTCTATGTAGCCCTTTCTATTCAACAAATAGTACCTGCTCACACCCTCTTCTCCTGGTATCAGTCCATTTATACAGTCTTGTGGTAGAGAGCTGACTCCCCACACATGCAACTTTATCTTGGATCCTTCTCTTGCCCTAGCTGCACCAATTCACTCGGTGGGGTAGCAATCATGCTTGCATCCGTAAAGTCTTTGTGAGTAATCGCGACAGGAGAAGTCGGCCTTGGTGGTATATATGCACTTGAGAGGCGTGGGAAACAAAAGCCTGGGTGGAAAACCGTTTGAAGGATTGTGGCCAAAATCACCATACTGTCGTTGCCACATATCAATCAGTTTCATCTTCGCCATCACTTTGCAATAAGGCTATGTGGGAATGGGGAGGCATGGAGTCTTACCATCCGTCGAGCGCAATAAACGCTGGTTCAAACTGCATCACAGGGTTCGCCCATCCACCAGCCATCTCGACAAGACGATAGATACATCGAATGACAATGGCAAAGAAGGCAATCACTAGCCCGTACACAAACAAGCGGAATTTGGTGTCTCGAAGGAAGTTTGAGGCTTCAGTTGAGAGTGGTACGTCGTGTGCTCTCCGCCGGCGAATAACATACCATGAGGCTGCGATTGCGAAGAAGATCAAGGTGACCACTTGCCAAGCGATACCAGCCATCATCAAGTTGTCACCAGTGTCCTGTTGAGATTGGTTGTCGTCAGCGGTCGCTGCCATACCGCCTCCAATGGCCTGCAAGATCAGCGAGAGCAAATCGCCGCATATAAAGATCCAGGTATAAAGATTCGGTCGGATGCGAGAGTATTCTGGGCCAAAACATAGGGTGACATGCTTGAGGACGAGGTAGATGGCAGCTGAATTGAACGCAGGGCCCAAAATCAGGCAGCAGATCTGAATTTGAAAACCAATCTCATCGAATGGGTTGTTGTGAAGAATGACCCGGCCTATGTAGCCCAGTGCTTGATCAACGCACGCCAGCAGCATAGCTATCAGGTAGGTCCAGGTTTTGTATCGAATGCCGAAGAGCAGCTGAAGAGCACCGCACATGGCGAAGATGGCCACAAAGAGGGTATTGGCAGCGATGGACGGATAGTATCCATAGATGGAATGTTCAACTGGACATCTTGGTGTGACCTCGGTGCAATTGGCCAAGGGCAGGTAATACGTTGAATTTTGATCACTGGCCATTGCGAAGGAAAGCCAGCGGCGTGAAAGACACAAGAGACGTATTGCTGAGCCTAGACCAGGAGTCAAGGCTGGAATATGAGAGAGGTCCAACTTTTTGCAGCGCCATTTTCCCAGGTTCACTTCCCATGTAATGCCCACCTATATGTATGCCACCCCGTTGAGATTGACCAGGCATCCTCGAATACAGCTGATGACACATTCGACAAATTTTCAGGGCGTTGCCGTTCGTGTCGTTGAGTGGAACCCGAATACGACACGTTTCTTGGGTCAATCGCGGCCGCATCGACTAGATAGACCGGGACGTTTTGCCGCGAGGCTGGCTGGGCACCTCCGGATAGGAAGGAATCCTACCACTCCGTCTGCACTTTACAAGCCATGATTCCACGAATGAAAACCTGGGACAGGCCAGGCAGCGGTCCGCATCTTGGAGAAGCTTCTCGGACACGAGTATTTTGACGCCGTGTGAAGGCCAAATCGATCAAAGGGTCTGAGAACTGTAAAGTCAATTGGCGAGAAAAATTATGGGCGGTGGTGGAGTGATCTCGCAACCCAACCCTCAATCAGGCTAATCGGTGCACGCAACTTGAAGGCCATACCAAATGCTGTACGTTGCTTCTATGGACCTCATGTTCCAGCTCGCTGTTAAGGTTTCAGCCTGAATCCCAGATTTGGTATTGCATATGGACGGGTACCCGTAGCGGGTGGATTTCTGATAGAAGGACCGGTGGTTCAGGGGATGAATCCAACGTCTTGTCAAGTCCCAGGAACTTCGGGCGAATAATCTTTCCGTACCGAGGGAAGAGAGATAATCGAAAGTGGCATACTGACCGTACTCTCTCCCCTATGGGCATGAGTTGGAACCAAGGTGACATGTCCATCCTCTGCTCTTCCTACTGATCCCTCATCGCTGTTTGCTGACTTGAACGTCAATGAAGGTGATATTCTGCGGTGTTAGGAGGATTTAGCTGATACCTCGCGTACCTCGTACCGAGTCACGAAATACGAGACGAAGGAGCTTGCGTCGATATTCGTCGGCAAGTCCAGAAACAAGAAGCTCATCAAACGTGGCGCGTCTCGTGCATTCGATGCCGGTCCTCGACTATATTTGACTCGGAAAATACCCTGATCTGCTCATCGACCATGACAAGAATCCACTTGATCAGCCATAGGCCATCTCTGTCAACGCTCAATGGAAAGCAAGAAATAGCCAGTGGCCTAGCTCTCGGCGTGACAAGACCCCATGTGCGAATGTGTCTGGATTGACCCCCTGTGAAATGGAAACGGAAAACGAACGCAGACGCTGTGCTGAAATTGCAATAATATTCTGGGGAATGCAAAGATGTTTCGCTCAGGCCCCATGACTGTACAATTGTTGAAGAAAATATGGACAAAACTCTTTCCGGGATGCATGTTCACGTCCAGTCAGGCTTGAGAAACAGCTTCCTAGGCGAACAAAGTTATCATTCCCTGGCACATTGACTCAAGCAAAAAGGCTGGCCCCTCCGCTGGTGACAGCCTCAATCTCCTCTTCCGACCATGCCTTCCGTCGAAACCGCTTGGGCAGCTCATCCCTGTCAAAAAACTCGCCCTCCTTTGCCTTGACAGGTCCGAGCGACTTCCCAGCCGAGCCTCCGATAGCACCGTACGTCATGGGACTCGATGTAGGTGCAGAAAATGAGGGAGTAGAGCCGCCGCCGCCATTGCTCTTGCCGCCTCTTAGGGGACCATGTTGCTGAGCCTTGGAGCGATACGACGCAAAGCTTTCAGGAAGAGAGTGTGTGGGAGAGGCGGGATGGGCGTGAGGAGTGTGATCTATGGATTCTGCGAGGTGCCAATTAGTGAAACTGAATCGAACACTGTGTATTGTAACGCACTAGGCGGTGTTCGCTTTCCAATAAATTTTATAAGAGGTGTCCGTTGGTTGGCTGCCCGCAGGACGAGCGAGGGGCGCATGGTGGGCCGACGATAGTGCTGGAGGTTGTAGAGCTCTTGATCACTGACTGCGGCGATCGCAGTTTTCCCTTTTCGGACCGAGCTTCGAGCAGCTGGCAAATGCGGTTGTCAGGGTAGAGATTAGCTCTCTAGAATATATGGCTGCTTCTGAGTTGGAGCTTCAAATTTTATTGTTCCTCAATTCCCAAGCGGAGACGGGCTCGTACGAAGGTCAACGATAGCGGAGTACGAAGCGAGGGGCGTAGAGATAAATGAGTAACTGTCTCAACGGACGAGTGTAGGACGTGAGTTTCTTATGGGAGAAGGAGCTAAGCGCGGTCAAGGTTGGATCATGAGAGATACATGAACTGTTCGTACCTGGGGCAGGTACGTGGACTGAGTCTGCAGAAGCTTAAGAGCTTCAAGTCCGAGCCGGAGAAAGGCTGGCAGCCTGACTATGTAAAGTGCCTAAGGAGCCTATGAATTCACGTTCGGCGCGCCCCGAAGGCTGAAGTAGTGCATCATTTTACCGCCTCTGCTAGACCCGAAAGAACCAATTTTTCTCCTTGCGCCGCAAATCGCTTCCGATCTGGTTCGACCTCAACAATTCCTTTCACGCGTTCCATTAACCCGCTGCCAATGTGGACTCGAATTCGGAAGTCCTGAAAATATGCTTCTCGACCAAATCGGATAATTCGTGTACTGGTACCATCCTCTTTTGAGCGAGCTGGAGATGCGCTGCTTGAGCAACCACAAATCGAATGCTCGTATCTAGACAACACAAGGGTCTGCCACACAATTCTCCAATTCAAGGTCGCTCTTCATGCACGAATTTGCCTTGTATGGTCAAATCCGAAAGGATGACCACCACCAAATCCTCCAACAATTGGCTGGCGTGACACGTATGCAGCCTCAAGACGCCAGAGAGATCCATCTTGTCTTCAAAGCTCGTCAACCTGCTGGTCTGGACCACGTTCAATCAATAGGTGCCTCCAATCTAGCCAGTGGGCATCAACAAGAATTGCAGCGTGTTAAGAGCTTGCTCAATGCCCCTCTTTATTATGTCCAGCTCATCGGAGACGTTCAGCAACAGGCTTCTGTCACGGAAAGTCCCACGGTGAAATGGACCTTCGAATTCAAGGACACGCCAGACGCTGGCAAACAGCCTGTAAGCTCAAGACTTATCTCAAGAACACCAATGGAGGATGGTAACTTCATGATGTTTCTTGACAGCTTCGGTTATGAGTACGTCTGCTCTAAACGGAGATGATAGCTTTGCTGACCAACGTCTAGATACATTTCTCGCTATATGCTCCTGGGGTCGAGATTCTACGATAATGACACTACCGTTTTCGTTCATAAGGTGATGCGCCTACCCCAAGTAGCTGCCACCGAAGCATGTGCAGACATTTCTTTTTTGTCCAACATTGACGACTTATCTGAACTCGATCCTTCTGGTGGATATGTCGTTCGGGCCTCGATCGATGTAGTGGACGGGAACAACGGAGAGCTCAAGGAGAGGGCAACTCGCCAATTGATGGCAATGAAGGAGACATTGAAGCAGGCTGTTGATTTGACTCCGGGAGACCGTCTAGCATTAGATACCAAACTTCCAGCAATTTCGCGTAGAACTTGAGACGACGCTATAAAGTCGTACTACCACGCACCATTGAAGTGTTTGGTGCGTTTAATCAGTTGAAGATACTTGAAATGAAACTTGAAGTGCCAATCACCATTTTCTGACACGTGATCGTCGTCAGCACGCGTCGTCGCGTGTGTCCGCTGCGACTTCCCTCACCTCGACTTGTTGCCAATGCCACACTGACAATGGCAGCGGACGGTGACTGATCACAAACACATCAAAATAGTCTTGCAGGTGAACCTGGCTTCTCGTATATGGCTGTCCCTCGTGGGTCGCCAGCATCGCCCTGTTCCCTCCCTCTACTCTCGATATTTTGATGCTTGTAGCCCGGGCCGGTGGTACACCATGAAACGCTCAGGCCCTCCGTCAGGTTCCATATCACCTCCCTCTGTGAAACGCAAGTTTGAGTCCACCACCACCAGTATGATTGAGATGGAAGTGTGTGGTGGTCAGTACTGATGTCCTGTAGATAAAGCGGTGGCAAGCTTTTTCAAGCCTGCCTCACAGAAAGAGCCAAACAGATTGTTATGGCGAACGGTCGAGAACAGTCTTATCATCGGCAAATATGCTCACTCCAATCCATCACCTCAGCAGCGCGTCTTGCCTGTGAGAATCGCTGCCTTTGATCTCGATGACACGCTCATTGTGCCCAGTACAGGGAAGACCTGGAACAGATCCGCAACCTCTTGGAAATGGTGGGATGCTTCTGTACCTGGTCGACTCAAGTCCCTTCACAATGATGGGTATCTCGTCGCAATTTTCAGCAACCAGTCCACCGTCAGCTTAAAAGACAACAAGAAATCCTTGCAAAAGGACATGGCCAGCCTGACTAATTTCAAATCTCAACTTGATGCCATCTTCAAACAACTCGACTTCCCAATCAGCATCTATGCTGCTACTAGTCAGGATAGATATCGGAAGCCGCGTACTGGCATGTGGGATGCGCTGCTAGACGATTACGATCTCCAAGCCGATGAAGCTGTTGACATGACTAACTCCTTCTACATCGGTGATGCGGCTGGAAGAGAGAAGACGGATAGTAGACGAAAGGACCATGCAACCTCAGACAGGTATTTGCCACTGTCAAACTACAAGTTCTGCTCTATAGTGACTGCCAACAGAGACCTCGCAGCCAATATTGGCATAACCTTTCAAACACCCGAAGAGTTCTTCCTCAAAGCAACGGCTGAGCCTTACGATCATGTCTTCGAGCCCAGCCGATATGTCCAGTCCACTGATCATGAGCACGCCGAAAGCGAAGGGGCGGAGGTCGCCGTGTCTGCTCCATTCACGAAGAACAGCCCACAAGAATTGATCGTATTTTGCGGTAGTCCAGGAGCTGGGAAGAGCACTTTTTACTGGAGTGGTACGTCCCTTGCCAGCCGACGAAGATCCTGTGTTCTTGACATGTTTGTTCCTGGAGTAGCTGACCCACTCTAGTCCTTCAACCTCTCGGTTACGAAAGAGTCAATCAAGACATTCTAAAAACGGTATGTTGGGAGCTATAACCGATAGCCGGCACCCTCGTATACTGGATACGCGGCATCCTAGAATGGACTGAAGCTGAGACAATCTAGCGCGACAAATGCATCAGAAAGGCTAAAGAGTTGTTGCAGGCTGGGTTGTCCGTTGCAGTAGGTATGTTATTGTTCCTGTGGATCGAGACGTTCTATTCCACTTCCCCTGAATTTCAAGACTTGGCCTGAGCCTGCTCAGTCTCCCCTGGCTTTCGATGCTGTGCCACATTCACTGTTAATATACGGATGCGGATGAAGATGCCGCGAAGATGTGGCACACTTGCTTGACCGTGATGCCCAGTCCCATGTCACTTCTGTGAAACATAGCACAGCGCCTTCCTCTTGCCACCCCTCTAGCCCGCTTCCCCAGATTCCATTGCAACCACCACCATCTGTCATTGCATTCTCTCCCCTTCCCGTCATACTGACACGGTCTGACACATGCTAACATAAGCACTCTGACAGACAACACCAATGCGGACAGAGAAACTCGGGCGTATTGGATCAAGGTTTCCCAAGAATTCAATGTCCCTATCCGCTGTGTGCGTTTCACGGCCTCGTCTCGGTTGGCGGAGCACAATGACGCTGTCAGAGCGATGAATCCCAACACGGTATGAGTGACTCCTATTGACGACCAATTACTCTGGCAAAAGCCGGATAATGAAGCCAAATCGTCCTCATATGATGCGGACAGGAACTAAATCTGATTAGATGAATCCTGAAAATCGAACTCAACTACCGGGCATAGCATTTCGCTCGTTCTTGCAGAGATTCCAAGAACCAAGTCTGAGCGAGGGATTTGAAGATATTTACAAAGTGGACTTCGAGGTACATTCTTTGTCAAGCACCGGAGAGAGCTTGGGCGATAGCTGACGTGTTCATATGGTGTAAAGTTCAAAGGAACCCAAGAGCAGAAGAAGCTGTGGTCGAGGTACTGGGTATCCAAATTCTCGACCTGATTCCACCGGCTCGCGTTGGACGAGACCGATATGGCAGCATTCCCCTCGTTCCCAGGCTTTCTTACGCCTTGGCCCAACGAACTCTCACGAAACCACGCGGTATAAAAGGACCACTGTCACTGAAATAATACCATGGTATGGGAAAAGGAGCCTGGGATGAGTGAAGTGGCTGAAACACCATGACAAAAAGAAGTCGAGCGATTCCAGCACCCACCTCGAGTCGAACAGGGCCGAGATCGGAAAGGTCGACTGAATCCTTGCCCACGATGGAGGGAGAGTTCATGATACCTCGATACAATTACTACTTACGCTCACCACAAGTTTCCGCGATGCTATCTTTCACCTGGTCTCTTTCCATGGGGACCCCACGGGATGACGGTATCTTCGCCGGAAGCTTTACCCACCGGGCTGTTGTTCCGCGGTCAGTATCAGGGTGAGTGATATGGAGAGAAAAGGTTGAGTTTGGTGGCTTTAGGGGAACCGGACTACCGATTGGACAGGCATGATAGGCTCGTTGGCGGACCAGTGCCGGTCGCTTGAATTCTCCCGCTCGTCTCGAGGAGAACAAGTCCCTGCACAGGATGCTTTAACTTTGTGAACTGTAGTCACATAGCAACACTTGTATCGAAGAATGACATTGTCCTTGTCCACAGGTGATGAAGGGGCTGTCAGGCCCGATTCTAAAAGTCCGACACGGTTGTTGACTAGCAGGAGGGACGCTCGTATTGCCCTGGACTTTGGTTGAGAAATGGCTATTGAAGACAATTGCCGTTGGGAACCAGGATGTTTTGTCATGGGTGATTATTACCAGTCTGTAGTTGGTAGTCCAGTGCCAGTGCCAGTGCCAGTGCCAGTGCCAGTGCCAGCGCCAGTGCCAGTGCCAGCGCCAGTGTAGATCTGATACCAGTCCCGTTCCTGCAGGTTGAACGGCAGTGCCTTGCAGTAAAGACCAGCCTTCAAAGGCGCGGGCGGAAGCATCAAAGCGGCACGGATGAATGCACAAGCGCCATGTCACAGCGCCGTTAGATAGATGTGATACGGTTGACTGCGAATGGTGACTGGGCCCTTTGAGGTGGTACAAGCCACTGACACACAGTCGTTACAGTTTAGATTCCACAAAGCCTGGCACATAATGCCACAACCCGGTCGTTGTACCTGGGTCAGAACTGCACAGTCAACTTGAACAAGGAGACAGACAGTGGTGAGTTGTAATATGACAGCGAATGCGATGCAAACAATAGATACTGGTCACTCTCCATCTTGACCCTTGCACATAGATGCAGAGATTTCACAAAAGCTCAGACATGTCGCAATTCAAGCCAGTGCAAACCAGCTCTCTTCTCAACTTGCTCGTGTGGTTTCAACTGACACGCCTTTCTACGTTTCTCACATCCAGCATTGACGGTGGTATTTGTTGCCCTTCCAAGGTAAGGCTCTTCAAGCTCGCTGCTTATTAGGCTCTCAGGCTCTCAGCCTCTCGAGCTCTTCCCCCCCGCCGCCGGCCGTTGGTGTGGGCTGAAGAAAGAGTGGGAAAGAGCAGCCACTTACAGGGTTGCACCCATGTCGGCACCTCGTTGACCTCGGTCGGATTGGAACGATTGGGCCTAAGCGACGGCGAATGGGGTTTCCCTCTGCGTGCCGCTGCCACACAAGTTTTTCTGTTGTCCATTCATATTTCTTCTCGACCTGCGACTTGTTGTTGTGCCTGGGCTCTGACTTGTCAACACTTCAATTTCTCTGCGTCTCGCTTTGCTCGTTAGATACACATGGCACTCGACTGATGGAACACTAGCAAATAGGGACTGCCCATTGTCTCCAGCCTCGACCAGTCAGTTGCTGTTTGGTCTGAGCAACTGGGCATCAACGCACTCGAAGCCAGCATTCACCTGTCTCTCTCTCTTCTCCTCTACACTGGTCTATACCTTACAGAGTCACTCTCGAGTCTTCGCCTGCTCTCAATTCACTGCTGAAACACCCATCACCGCCCATCACCACCCATCATGCGCCCAACTGTCCGACAGTGACGCGCAGTTCGACTCTTATTCCCTCCTCTTCCCAGACGCTCGTTCAGTCTAGAAAATAATACCTATTCTTAACTTTTAAATCACCATGGACCATCCAGCTGTATGCCCCACCGGCGCGCTTGAGCCTGCCTCTCGCTGTTCCACTTCCTCGGTCAATCTATCCTCGCCTACTGCTTCCATCTTCTCCAAAGGCCATTGCTCTCGAGGCTCAGGCTCTTCCATTGCATCCTCTCCTACGCCTCAAGATTCGTTCGACATGTTTGGCACAATGAAGAGACTAGAAGACGTGACCGAAGAACCTCATGAAAGAGACGAATTCGAGGGCTACACTTTGGTCAATGACAGAACTTGCGACTGGAGCGACTACGACAAAGCTTTGTCCAATGATTATGACCACCCGTCACCTACTGCCCCCGCCGTCCAACCTGAGTGGAGCTTGGGTGAACCCGACGACTGGTCATTAAACACCGGATCTCATCAGCCAAAACGACGAAGGTCGCTGGAACAGCCTCCATTCAACGCCCACCGGTTTGGCAGCAAGCTTGGTTCTTTGTCGAGACGCTGGAAGAACAGATCGGCTGCTGGGCCTCAGCTATCCATTGTAACTCACCACAGTACTCCCACTTCCCGATCTCGATCTCTAAGCTCTTCACAAATTCTCAGTCCAGCTCTGAGTGCCATTTCGAGGCATGAAGATGATCTTATCATTGCGCCCACCGTTGCATTTTCACACGAGCTTCCCTCGGATACCGATATCAGACCTATAGATATCAATCGAGGCCACGAGGAAGATGACACAGAGCCATGCCAAGCGACAACGCCACTTCTCCCCCCTCTTCTCTCTGAAATGCTCAAACACGAAGAACCCGTCCAATCGCCTCTTCAGTCTCCTGCGATGGCACCCACCACTGCACATGTCGGCTCGAGAACTTCCTTGGACAATTCCTTATCTTGTTTGCCCTCACCTCCTTTGTCGACTCGGCCGTCTATGGTATCCATGCACAGTCGCTCTCGTGCAAACACACTGACCAACTCTCCCTTCGGCGAAATTCCTCCTATGCAGCTCTTTGAGGATCCCTCCGATCCATGGGCAGTACGACTTGGTCATGCTAATTTCAATATTCACCCCGAACCATACACGCCCGATTCGCTGGATCTGGATTCATACACTCAATATCGTAATAACTGGGATCAGGCTCGGACGAATTATACCAAACACATTGCCAGAACTGTCGAGCATTACGGATCCACTTCCAAGGTTTATAGACTGACTGAAGAGAAGTGGGCATCGATTGATAGTGTTTGGAAGCGCCAACACGATCTAATGAGGACTGCCTTAGCCCCGACTTTTGCCCGTCTAAGCGACAGCAATTCAGAGATGGGAAACTCAAGTACATCCAGCGCCGTTCTTGAGAAACCGTTGACCAAAGTCATTGTCCCTGTCATCGATGATCAGACCGGCAAATTTCCACAAATTGGTGACGGAGAGATTGTTGGTCCAATGTCAGTCGCTCGACCTCGAGTTCCTATTGACTCTGATAGGGGACAAAGCCCTGGCAGTCCACCTTTGTCACCGCACAAGCGAAACCTCCTCAAGTTTCTCTCTGACGTTTTCCGCCACTGAACATAACAACACTATTCACAATCCTTACCACTGTACATAAGCTTTCCTTTCCGACCTGTATGCACCTTTTCGGACTCTACGGTACCACCTCATTACTCTTTCGCCTGCAGGAGTTCTCGAGAAAAGTAAAACAAGCAAGACGAACGACGACCTCGCGGTCTCCAAAAAGAATCTCGAGATCGGGAGCAATCCCTTCTGCAACACAAACACCTACTGTACATCTTATTCTTTATGACACCAGCGCCCTCGATTGAAATCTTTTGACAATTATATCAATATTTCTTAACGACGATTTTACGACAAGATCTTAAGACATTCCTTTTCACAAAAATGACCTTTTCATATGGATAATCATGAACTTGCAAGACTTCAGCACAACGAAGCAAATTACTCTGGAGAGGCTTTTCACGGCCGAATCTCCTTGATATTTCTAATGATGTGTTCCACGGGAAAGACTAAAAGACAATTTTTCGGGGTTCTACACTGGGGGTTTCGCGGGGATTTTGAGCAAGACTCGGCTTTTCTTTACCCAATATCACAATACTACGTGGCGGCTTTCATACATAGAGTGGACACCTCACATCTGGCAATGACGGGAGGTGTTCAGCACGATCCACAGATGATGTATGTCAGCGCAGTCGGATTTTCTGGTTGTTGTCTATCTCGGGAAGGACACGATATAGTACTCGGGGCGATTTCGGAGAAGTGGAAAATGTTGCACAGGAGTCAAGGAAGTCGGAGATCAAGAGAGGGTGATAGCGAGGAAGGGAAATCAGAGGCGAGACGGCATTGAGATAGGTTGATAACGTAGATGAGTGCGACGAACAAAATGAGATGCGAATTCCGCCGAAAGAAAATCTTCAACAAGCGAAATGGTTTGGTCCAGTGTTCATTGCTTCCCTGCCCAAATAGTACGATCACACGTGCTGCACCTAGTATCCGGCGGACTCCCGCAAGAAAATGTGGCCTAGTTAGCTAGTAATATAGCATATACATCTAAGGGGACCTAGATACCTCGGGTATTTACCTATAGGTAGATAGATAACTACTTGATGCAAGCAAGCAGACTAGACCTATAAAAGTGTGCATGTACCGCGCGTGCTGAGAGGGTTCAATTTGAACAGCAAGCGCCAACGCTTTGGACGTCACGGTCGCTATAGTGCGGCGCTTAGCGCATGCACGTACTACCTACTTTGTAGGCACCGTGCACCTACCAGGCGGGTAGGCTTGAACTTACTTGTAGGTACACGTACAGCGTGCCTCTCAGCCTGGGAGGGCGAGCACCACAGGGACTCGCTCACGCCTGGAAGTTACAAAAGCAATGGGAAACTCACGCTCAGATAGAGTAATCTGGATGTCCCTCACGAAACCCCCAAAAATTGGGCGGTAGAAAGCCTGGAAGCATGCACAGGAAGAACTTGAGTAAGCGTGAAGATAGGGCACAGGGGCATCCTCATTGAAAGTCTTGTACCTACCCAGAAGTGTACGCAGCCATATAAAGGCTTTTGCCTACCCAAATACCTACCTAAGCATCCAAGTCGCCTCCAAGCCTGGGAGGCCCAGTACCCATGTCACCCCGGGTAGGCATATCCCCACGAGCATTCAAGAAAGAACACAGCTCTCGGTTTCGCCACCTCCCTTTCCCCGTCCAAGCCCCCAAAGGAAGGAAGGAAGAGGGCTCTGGCTACTCACACTCCGCACCGACGAGAAGGTGGCTGTTTTGTTGTTCGCGGAGCAGTCCTCTCTCTTCTGATGACTCGATGGTGGTCCTTCTGCCGAAAAGAGTCCCTCACCAGCCCATTTGTGCCTCTAGCGGCACTGCCTCCTCTGTGTTTTATAGTCTTTTTCTTCTTAGGTTTTGCCTGGTTTGTTCGGGAGGGAGGAAGGAAGGAAGGAGGAGGAGGAGGAAGGGAGGAAACTTCTGTGGCTGTCCCTATGGTTGGGTCAGAGCTTGGCATATACAGTCCCGGTGTGGTGTTAAGTTGGAGTATCGAGACGGAGATCTGGACCGGAAGAGAGAAGAGGGGAGGAGGGGAAGGCAGAGGCGCTGTCGATGTTAGTAGCTTGGAGGCGTTCTCCTTGCTGGGCTCTGAGTGCTGAGTTGTTGTCGAGACAGAGCGTGAGAGATTGCTGGACCGTGGTTGTTCTTGTGGTGTTGTTACCTGTACTGTTACCTGTGCTCTTACATGTGCCGTTGAGGGGCAGAGTCGTTGAGAAAGGAAATTCGTGCTCGAAGCTCTGGTGCTTGTTCTATTTCTGTTACCTTCGAAGCAGATACTGTGTGCTTGGCTTCGTGCAGGGTCTTGTCGTTGAATTCGTGCAGAAGTTGTTGTCCTCGTTGTCGTCGCAGTTTGTACAATTCGGAAGAGATGTCCAGTGCTGTTCCAATCAGTCGTCGAGGGGTTGCTTTGTCGTTCAAACCGAGTCGGAACAGCTCTTTCATGACGTCTCTGCCGTTTTGCTCTAGCGGTAGGGCGAAGGTATTTTCTATTGCTACAAGTGTGTAGCGCGAGCAGTAAGGTCGTGTGGTGGCCAATTCCATTGCAGCGTTCCTGTAGCTACTGCCAGTGTTCGCCAATATTTTTTGAGAAAAATCAGGCAGACACGTGAAGGAAGTATGGTCGCCATATCAATTGCACTGTTAGTACTGCTGCTGCTGCTACTTCCCAGTGCTCACTGATCTTTTGAGAGAAACAATGAGCAGAGCTGTGGGTGTTTCAGGCTGCCACAATCCAATGTTGGTGTAGCAGACAGAGTGATTTGTGCATTTCTTAGCTCTGATTGTTTGCTGATATTCCCTAGGCGAAACATCGAGTAGAGCCAATAGGTTGTCAAGCCGCGACAGTCTGAATATAGTGTAGCCGCAGGACAAGTTGTGTATGTCTTGAGTCTGGAGGTGCATTTCTGATGCTGAAGTATACTTAGTCGGACCAGAAAAGATGGCGAACTGCGCTATCTTAAGTCTAGATGTGTCCGATACTGAAGAATACTCGTTCAAGCCAGAGAATTCGGTGAACTATACTGTCTCAAGTCTGGAGTTGTCCGATGCTGAAGAGTGCTCAGTCGGGCCAGAGAAGACTGTGCACTGCGTTTGTCTGGAACCCCGAGTGTGGTTTCCGATGCCATGACAGTTAGGTCGGGCTAGAAGACATTATGTCCAAGCCCAGAGGATTGATTTCCGAAACCAAAACTGTCGACGGTCGGGCCAGGAAAACGTTGCAGTGGATGTGCGTGCGTGAGTGAGTGCGTGTCAGCAACCTAGAGTATAATTTCCGATATCAGGATAGTCCAGTCGGGCCAGGAAGACAAGATGCCTTTGAACCTGGAGAGTTGATTTCCGATACCGAGGCTATACAAGGTCGGGCCAGGAAGACATTGTCTCGAAGGTGTCTTGGATCTGAAGATTTGTTTCCGACACCAAAGGTAGTCCGGCCGGGCCAGGAGGACTAGAATGTCCTTGTACCTGGAGGGTTTCTTTCCGCTACCGAGACGAACCAAGGTCGGGCCAGGAAGACGTTGACGAGGAGGTTGTCCCTGTTGCACTTGGAGAATGTTTTCGACGCCATGTCTGATCGGTCGGGCCAGGAAGACAGTGTGTCTTGAACCTGGAGGGTTTCTTTCCGATGCCGAAGAAAGATTATGGTCGAGCCAAGTAGGGACACTATGTCGGAGACAATGCTGGAGGCGTGCACCGTGACCAACCGCAGAGGAAAAGACAGTATCTCAATCTCCAGCTGAAGACTAAGTAGAGGCCTAATTCACTCCAGTTGTCCATTTTGCTGCCAATCCACCCATCCCAACCACTCCTCATCTACCACGAGTGTGTCGCTGCGAGCCTCGCGCTCCTTCCGATCGTGGGCGTCCACCGGAGTATCCACCCCCTGGGGAGGAGGCGGAACCTGCCCATGAACGGCCCGAGGCCAGCCTTGTTGATGGAAGTAGTGCTGTTGCATCATTTCACCCACGGAGGCCTGCTGGCCAGGCAGGGTAGCGTTGGGAACGGGCTCGATCCCGGAAGCCACAGGAGCGGCGATTGGAGTGGCAGGAGCACGCTGGGCAACTCCATGGCAAATGTGCATGTGCCGGTTAAGATTGTCGCGCCGGGTGCAGCTGTAGGTACAGCCAGGGCAGGCAAGCTTCACCCCCTTGTGGTCTTTTTCATGCCTCCGCCGATTGGAGGGGTCGGGAAACGGCTCCTGGCCACAATGTCTGCATTGATATTGTTCATGTCCCTGGCGGACGTGTTGGCAGAGGGCGGTGTGGTTCGCAAAGGTCTCGGTGCAACCCTTAAACCTGCAGACACACCGTCCTACACACAAATGCAAGGCTGCCATTGTGTCTGAGGAGTTTCAAGCCGCTATAACTGTCAGTATAAAGTATTCTTCACAACACAAAGACTTCTAAGTAAGAACCTACCAAGTCCAACGAAATCAAGGTATTGTGATGTGTTTTGTGTCTGAAATTGGCTGTCGAGAAAAAAGAAGCTGTGGTCGATCAAGTCTCTTGACAAGGAACTGTGTTGTGAATGTGATGTGTACAAGAAGGGAGGGGGGACACCAACGAGAGTGTAGTATGGTAATATAAACGCACTTTCAGATGGGGGATGCTTTCTGATCAGCGGCCGTCACACTCACCTTGAGAACTCACCGTTGGGACCGTATCATCTTCGCACTGGAGGATCAAACAGTCGTCCTGTCATTAACTTTGGAGGCCTCCGCAGGTAAAACAATCAATGAGATGGAACATCAGGCCGGTAGGACTTCGGGCAGTGGATGCATGCTGAAGGGAAACGCAAACTATGGAGACGAAGTACATGGTGGAAGCCGATTATTTGACATTTCCGACAACGAAGGAGCGCCATTCCTGTACAATGTGAGGCTCAACTGCTTTTCTCAAGACCCGACATCCAAGGTAGGGTCCAGGGCAACACCAAGTGCAGATGGAGTCGCCGGAAGGCTGTGCTCTATAGATTGTGGCTCCATGGCAGCCTGTTTCTAAGCTTTGAGGACATCTCTGACCCCGAAAGGCAGTCTTTTCCTCCCAAAAGTCACGCTTGCCTTTAGTCAAATTGAAAGGGTCTTGAAGTGTTGGGGCGGGACAGAATTGAAAAGACGCGTGAAGTGCCGAAGGGGTGGAAAAGTGAATGAAAATCTTAGCTTTCTGTAATTCCTTGGATACAGGGGAGAGCTTGTCAGGCTGAATGCATAGCTTTCGCCGACTTGAGTGTCGCTCTGTGTTAGAGAGTGTCGTGGCATGGAATCGCAAGCTGTGGAAGTTGGGTTTAGGTTGACGCAGTGCAGAAAATACGAAGAAACAACGTGGGGGACAAAGACACGAGGCGAAGAAGTCTCAGATCTGGAGAAGGCCAATCACAGATGAGGGTGGGGGCATGGGTTACCGCTAGGTACTACTGTAGCAGTGCCTAGCGGCGCTCAGGAAGTAAGTACTACGGTGAGGGACGGGCACTCTACGGGTGCCTAGGTAAACCTCTGACGAAGCTCCAGTCTGGGCATTGCCAGTGGGTGGCATCTCGGCATCCGCCCAACTTTCTCTCTTCCCACCCACCACCACCACCTTTCACACCTACCTACTGCCCTTCCTTACAATCCTTATTTGCCCTCCAGTATCAATCCCCATCACCACCCCTTCTTGCTTCATCTTGGAGAGTCTGACACCCCAACGCAAGCGTTGCCTCCTCTTTTTCCCGACAGCTTCGTCGTGTAGATCATCCCATCACAACCCCGCCTACCATGGGAAATCTCTGCTCGAAATCTGCGAATCAACCTGACAATTTTTCGACGCCAGGGCGCACACTTGGCGCCGCCAACACTCCCAAACCGGCTTCGGCGCCGGTCCCTGCGAAACTGACAGCCAGCACCCCCGGTCGACCTCTTGGCGGAGCTGAAGCATCTTCAGGCGCGGGTGATGCCCGAGGGGCTGCAGCCAAAGCGGCAGAGGTGAGTCATCAGTACTCTTGATCTCCCCGATTAAAGAACTGCGAGGTCCAATTGAAGAACTCGCTGCATGACCGGCTCTCATATCGTAGTCTTGCCTACACGAAATGCTCCCGTGCATGCTCTGACAAACGGATCCCAGGAGCGAGCCGCGCAATCCAGCAAGCCTGGAGGCAGGCTAGCCTCTCAGTTGTCAGCGCAGAAGAAACAGACTCAGAATCAACTTCTCAATTCGGGTTCAGAGGCCGAGCGGCGGGCCAGGGATGCTGATCAGAACGCTGAGGCTCGGAATTGGAATTGAAGGTCAGGTGGCTCGTTTTGAGTTTTCTGCAGGCGGGTCTTTCTATATCGATTGTACAGTTCCAGAATTTCAGAAAACCGCGGCGATCAGGCATCAGAAAAATGAAAAGACGCATGGGACTCACTGCGCGCTGTGGATCCGGAGGAGTTTTTTTTGGGGATCCATTATCCTCGCAATGGCCGGGTGAACATGCTCTCGGCTACATCGCATACCTACGGAAACAGTTCAATCAGGTCGACAGAACCCACGCTTGCCGCAAATGTGAAGGTAGGGCGAGTTTGGCATATTCTCACCACAGGCGTCTTACTCAAATCACGGCTTGGGACAGAGAGCACAGGCCAAATTTCTCTTCCTGCCCGCAAAATCAAATCTGTTTGCGCAAACATGTCCACATCGAGGCTGGTCCGCTCAGACTATCCGATGTCCATACCATTCCCATTGATTTTCTGGTTCGGCCCACAATGTCAAAGCTTACAATCCTGCATGCTTGCCACGTTCCGAGCTCATCATGCAAAATTTCCTAGGCTGACCTTGCGGTAAACATACCCGTCGCTGGTGGGTCTGCGGAAGAACAGGTGTTCATCGTGCCTCCACATGTCCAATAGTCTCTGAAGATCTCTACCGAAGGCATTCTCCCGTGACTCACGGATGGTAGAATTTTTAATTTTTTTCCCCAAAAAATTGATAGTGACCATGCTATAACCCTACATCTCTCTTCAGCCACGGAATTCAGTTCCTTTGGAGGCTGGCTTGATGGTTCGCCGAGTTGGTTTTCGGCGAAGGCGGTTTCGCCTAGACAGGAGCGAAAATCCGGATATTTTCGAGCGCAGAGATGCTCGATTCAGTGTTCCTCAGGGTGTCCTCGAAGTTTCCACGAGCCTGAGGCGCAAGCTCGTGCTACCCAAGACATCGAAACGCCCAATTTTCGCCCGTCTGTCGTACCTCGCATGGTTTTTTTGAGTCCTTTTGGTGATGTGTAATGACTTGGCTAAAGGCATTGTAAACCTCTTTGTGAGGGAGCCCGGAAGCGATAGTTATGAATTAGGACCTTTTGTCTCAATTTATCGAGCCAGGGGTAGAATCATCAAGGGTGACATCTGTCATGCTCATCGAGCTGCAGCGACAAATTCTGACTGTTCCAGTCATTTCTCAAATACGATTGTTCACGAATTTTAAGACTATCGAGATTTCAGGGCACTGTACATAAGTCTCTCTGAGGAGCAAACGAACTGGCTGTAATCTAGCAGTTGACTTCGACATACTCTTGGGGATGTGAACGCAAGCTCCAGCAGCCATTTTGGGCACACAGTTTGTGAGTTCTGTTCTTGCGAATTCGCAGAAGCTAAGAAGTGCTCAGTTCTATCAAAGACGGCCGCCGCAGCCCAAATGCTCGCCAACAGACCGAACGACGTTCAAAAAATCCTATGAGCCAAAGTGCTGCACGTCGAGAAAGAGTTCCAAGCGGAACCCGTCACGAGATCTGTGAACTCTCTCACACGTGGAAAGCGCTGGGCTTCCAACGGCCGTTTCCTCCTCTCCATCGAAGATCAAAGGAGACGTCGTCCTTTAGAAGGACAGTTTGGCCCTGATGTAGAGATATCTAGGTAAAGATTGCGCAAATTGGCACAAATGCAACGTCGAAAGCCAGTACTGTACTGATCAGACTCCTCAGCGGTACACCCCTCTGGGACGGAAAGAACTTGACCTCAAAACTTTCCTGTCCGCTGATTCCTCTACTAGCAACGCCTACAGTCGCCGCAAGAGAATTCTTGGAAGGAGGTGGGATTTCCAACGCGACTGGAGCCTTGGAGCAAAGAATGCTACCGGAAGGGTTTCAGGCAAGAGAAGGGGATGAAAAAAACCGCAGTTGGGCGATGGCAGTGCTTGAACAACGCAGGCGCAGGGCAGACGGACCAAACACCGTGCGGGTTCGGCACATGGCGATTAACTGCGCATTCGCAGTGGTGAATTTCATTCTTGTACTCCAAAATTTACAACACCACAAAACATCTGGCACGTCGGAAATCTTCACCTCGACCAGAGAAAACCGAGTTGCGCCGAATATTCTGCAGGTAGGCAAGTGTGCAAGGCTGCGATTTTCAGGAGATGACAATGGTGCAGGGTATGCCTTGACCGCCTACCAGGCCGGAGATTTAATCCACCTGCACGGACAACACTGGAAGTCTACTACGTAGTTCAAAAGGGATACTATTTTCATCTCTAGAGACGTACATCAAGGGTGTTGAGCTGGAAATCATGGCTTTTGTTCATTTTGCGCATCCCAGGCGTACGCCGTTCCAATGAGGCTGACTCTACCGGTATGCTAGCTATGTACTGAAACCGCTGGTCTATGCTGCAGACCACATCTTCGTCAGCAGAATGCTCAATACTCCCTGTTAAGCCAGCTGCAATCTCCTTCACCAAGTATGGACCAAGAGCTGGATGGAATCTGCACTATTCGGTTCGGTTCTAGTCATGCAGCGACGTGATTTCGATGGGTTCGATGTTGGAACTGAGTACATTACCGGCGCTGAGCGTTGTGCTGGCGTCGGTGACTCTGTCAAGCTCGCGTCGACAGGGTGAATGCCTTGATATTCTTACAGCTGCATGACATCACTCCTCCATTCTGTAGCATTTGGCCTTCGTTGGGGTATCGTAGTATCCTTTCTCTCGTTCAGCTCGTACCAAATCGTGACACTCAAGTCATTTGTTCATTCGGGTCTTGAAGAGCCGCCCTCGGATCCCTCTCCGGGTAACAAATTTCCTCTGACAGCGAACATCTTTCCAGTGGTGCTGGCCACATATCCGTCGACCTGTCTTGCGTATTGCTCCACCTGTCGGCTGTTTAACATGCTCTCCAACCGACTGGGCTCAGTAGGCAGCTTGAACAGTCTCTGCCACTCGTCTTCAGGCAACGGCGGTTGTTTAGAAAGAGCTCTCGCCGCGTTCTCGGCCTTGCGCTTCTGCTGCCACTGCTGAATCTTGGCTTGCTCGCGAGCTAGCGCCCGGGAGTAGTACGAGAAGTTGTTAGCTTCCACGTGGTGGGTCTCGATGGCGTCAAGTAAATTGTCGCAGGTCTGTGAGAGGAAGGGATCTATGGAGATCGAGAGAGAATCGAATGAAGGGGCGAGGGTGTCGTTCTTGAAGACTGCGTTGTTTTGAATCTCGTCCACTGATGTCGGGGGTTTCATGACACCGGATGCGAGCATGCGGGGAATCTGGTTCAGGAAGGTGTTGACTAGATGTGAATTGTGGATGGTGACAGGGAGTTCAACAAGGATATCGGAGTATTTGAGGCCAGACTTTAGAAGGCTGCATTTAGAACGTCAGCACCAGTTCTTCAGTCACAGGAATGGATTGCCAGTACTTCTCTGTGGTGAACTTGTTCTCCTTGTATGCGGTCATGAATGACGGAGAGAGTCTGTAGGCGCGGATGCTAAGTATACCCTGGGATGAGCGGCTGACATCATGAACCAGGGCGACTGTCTTCTCGTTCAACTCTTTCTGGTAGTGATATTGGTTTTCAATGAAATTGGCATTCACAAAATTGCCTAGGTTTGCGCTGGTGTACCATCCTACATTGTTCGCGTCTATATTGACCTCGCGCAACATACGGATCATCTCAGCTTGGTATGAAGTGTTTGCCTTTGCTCGAGGGGCCGAGGCGGCAGCGTTGAAGTGTTGTGGCTGGGTTTCGAATTGTGCCTCCGGTGGGAGATCGACAATCGGAAACGGGAAGGTGTTTGTGATTTCCAGGCTTCCTTCTTTGTCCATTCCAACAAGAGATCCGGTCGCAACGGTTGGGAAACGTGAGGCGCAGTGTTTGATCACTTTCATGACCACCTGTAGTTGGGGTCAGTCATTGTCGCAGCCATCTGAGGAACAAGCGAGAAATTTTGGGTGGTCTTACCAGCGCCTCGAGCTGGACCGCCTTTAACGGCGTCTCTTTCCTGTAAAAAGCATGGTTAGCAAGACTCAATAGGCTCTCAATGGGCACACTCACTCAGGAATCGCCGCCATGGTTGCGTTGTTGTTGGCGTTGAATCTGCGAAACTTGACACAAGCCCAAGGATCGATTGTGGGGAGCGACATTTTGGTGGTGTTCATGGTGAGGAAGGAAGGTGAGGCGAATCACGTGGATCTTTCAGCGGACTTTGATGCGGTGCTGGTGGGCGATAGGCGCAGCGGAATGACTTCTTTCTTGGCGACGACGGCGACGGCGATGACTCAACTGGAGATGAGACTGCATGGATATATGACACGCCTGGACCATACATTGTATCTTCCTTTGCAGCTGGCGACAGGCTGGTCACCATCTCAGTCTTCAAGGCTGGAGTTCAGCCTCGTCGGAGATGATATCCGCAGAGCGAGCATTGCATGACGCTATTGAAAAGTCCACCAACTTTTTTGCAAGTCAACGAGGGTTTGACCGTCCTCACTCTTCCTTCTTACCACTCTCTTCCTGTACATAGATTTGGGCTTTGTGGGCTTTGGAGTTCGTTCGATGTCGAATAATACCAGCCTTGACATTTGGTTTGTGAGTTGCTCTGGACCTTTCCACTAGCTCTCCTCTAAACAATCAACAGGCTGGCGCATTTGCTGCGTTCACCGTCGATCTACTAGTTTACCCTCTCGATACCCTCAAGACACGCTTCCAGTCCCAAGACTATCAAAACCTCTATAAAGATGCCAGCGGCAAGACGAAGCCCTCGTTATTTCGTGGCCTCTACCAAGGTGTTGGGTCTGTCATCCTCATCACGATTCCTTCCTCGGGCGCGTTCTTCACCACCTATGAAGCTCTAAAATATGGGATCAATGAAATCATCCCCCCTAACTCGACTATATTCTTCCCCCAGCCTGCCATACACGCAGCTGCAAGCGGTGGTGCCGAGCTAGTTAGCTGCGCTATCCTGACACCCGCTGAGGTGCTGAAACAAAATGCGCAAATGCTTAGCAGCCAAGGAAAACGAACATCTACATCCCTTCAAGTACTCAGGCATTTTCAGAAACATCCATCGAGGTTATGGAGAGGATATACTGCGCTGGCTGCGCGGAATCTACCCTTCACCGCGCTACAATTTCCCACATTTGAATATCTAAAGGGCTATTTCATGCGAAACCGCCAGGAACGCAGCGGCGGCAGGCCCATTGATGGAATAGGTGAGCGAGCAGGAATCACTGCAATGAGTGCAGCCATCGCTGGTAGTGGATCCGCTTGGATAACTACTCCCATTGATGTCATCAAGACAAGAATCATGCTGGCTGCAGGCTCGGGTGAAGACGGCTTCAAGGCCGAAGCAAAATCAAAGGCATCCAATTTTCTATTCGAAGGTGTTCAGGGAACCCGGAAAAGCGGCTGGATCGTGGCTAGGGAGATTCTCAAGGTCGAAGGCGTTCGTGGATTGTTTCGGGGAGCACTACTGCGAGCTTGCTGGACATCTCTGGGAAGTGGACTATATCTCGGCTGCTATGAAAGTGGTCGGCACTACCTGGAGAAGAACAGAAGAGAAGCGAAAGAAGGTGATCATCTGATGCAGCGTGACTGGTCAAAGGTCCAGGTCGGCATTGGAAGATCCAGGTCTCAGGATGTGGTCAAGAAGAGCGCATGGCAAGACGATTAGGTCGACACTCTTCAAGCATCCTCCTCGTTTCGACCAGAAGTTTCTTGAGCCGGATAGATCTCTGAATCTGACCTGATGATTGAGTTGACTGCTCGACTGGGTGGGATTAGTCATGATGGATCTATACCAAAGTCCAAATCAGGCAAGAAACAAAGAAACGTGACCTGAGGTACGGGACACGGACCACGGTTGTGTACAGGTGTCACATCAGCACATCCCTCATCCTGATCATCTAAGCGGACGATAGGTTTCCACCTTGGACGAATTATCAATCCTGCGTCAACAAATTCTACTCCTCACGGAGGGGTTCGCCGTAAAGCCCGCAATGGGATTGTCATGAACCCTGAAGACTCAAATATCGGGCAAGCTCAACCCGGGAATGGGCTTGACATCGCATCTCTCCCTCACTTCAACTTCAACTTCAACGAAAGCTATTTCAAGTTCCCTCAATGGCAGATGTTTCCGTTCTCTTAATCGGCGCCAGTGGAATCCTGGGAAAGCCTCTCCTCGCCGAGCTGGTGCATCAGAGGAGTCAGTTCAAACGTGTTGCTATTCTCACAACGCCTGGTCGAGCTGCAAAGTTCAATGACGCAGCTGGGGTAGAAGTCGTGGTTGGGTCCCTTTTTGATGGAAAATCATACCAGGGTCAGTCACTATTTCAAATACGGGCGTTGGTGCTGGAACCTACCAAGGAATCATCGCACCAGATCGTGCCAGCTGTTTTCACACTCGACTCGCTACACTTTGTGGTTGCAAGCTAACTGCCCTGTCTTCAGGCTTTACGCATGTAATCTGTGCTCTCGGGAATGCGTCCATGATCCTGCAACCTGCTATGGTTGAAGTTGCAGTCTCCGCCGGTGTCAAACACTTTTATGCCTCTGAATGGAATAGCGATATTGCTCAGCCAGAGATCCAGAATATGCGCTATTTCCGTGACAAACAAGCTGTTCGAGCCTACCTGCGTCGGAAAGCCGCCGAGATACCTGGGTTTCAATTCACACTTATGATCACTGGAATCTTCACAGAGTGGTCTCTTGACACCTTCTATGGGTTTGATCACGAGAACTTGACGGCTCGATTGTACGGGCAGCCCGGCAAAAGAGTTGGAGTTACGAGCATACCAGATATTGCGAGATACACTGTCAACTCTCTGCGGTTGACCTTTACAGGTTCTGGTCGGACGGTGCGAGTTCAGGGGTGGACTGGCAAAATCGAGGAGTTGATTGCTGAGCTCGAGCAAGCCAGGGGTGCCAAGTACCAAATCACCTGGGTTGGTCTTGATGAGGCCAAAAAGCTGGAGGAGCAAGCAAGAGTCAACGAAGAAGACTGGCCGGAAATGATGTACAGCATCAAAACATTGCTGGCCAGCGGACATGGTGTTGCAGATGGTGTGGGCAACTTGGACGCCGAGTTGATCACATTCAAGCCAGAAACTCCCAGAGAGACTTTTGCGAGGGTTTATTCAAGGGTGTAGAAACTTGCGGCAGATGTCAAAGGGAACATCATCTCCCATCCTTGCTTCCCCAGGTCTCTTGGCACAATACCAGATGCCATGAATGTCATTACTTTCGGTGTTCGCCTAGCCATTTTTACCAGCCTGTCCACCTACCACAGCCTGCCTTATGCACGGCATCCCAACTCCTTGTTTCTCGTCTGCCTACGACTACTTCTCGAAACCATGCTGTGATGCCCTCTTGACGGAGTCGAGCGCAAAGCTTAGTCTATACAGGTTTGAAGCTGATTTATTGCACTCTTGAACTTGGTTTTAATGATTTAACGCAAGGATAACTAGGCTTGCCGCGGCAGCATCCTGGTATCTTAACATAGCATCCAAAAGTGGGTGGTGGCGGTAGGCAGGTAAGTTTTCGTCTGCCCCCAAACACCTTCATCACAATGCGTCCATCCAAGCCACCACAGTCGTCGGCAAAATGCTTGGAATTGGCTTGTAATGTGTACCTGCTCGATCTGGCTAGAATACACGAACACTGCCACATGACTTACAGGACTTTCAGGCAACTGCAGAGTCAGCTCGCCATTCACTTGACAGCCTTACCTACACGAATTGCGGCTGAGGATCGCTGTTCCACGTGTGACAGCCTAACGACCGAGAAAGAATCTATTTGGCCAAAGTGCGAGACTAAAACGCCTGCGACCTATTTAGCTAACCGGTAGCCTTATTCTGGAAGCCTGGCGAAGTGATTTTGACAGCCATCGCCCTTCTCAATGGACACCATCTTGAAAATCCGAGCTTAAATTGTGCGAGTGGTACCAACGGTAGGTTTTAAGAGGAAGAGAAATCCCCTTCATGCCGGGTCTTTCTTCAACTCGCCTGTGACAATGTGGCAGACAATGTTGCTCCTCAGTCTTCTGTTACATACGCTGGTCTCAGCCTTGCCAGCCCATCTACAGGTACGGGATGTGTCGGCTTCTTTCGTTGCTTTTCCTTTCACGAGGCATCTATCTTCTACTCCAGCACTGCATAAGCGACAATATTTCTCGTCTTCAGTAGTGCCGTTGAACTCAGCATCATACTTTATCGATGTTGCCATCGGCATTCCACCCCAGTCCCTCAGCCTCGTTTTGGACACTGGGAGCAGCGACATATGGGCATACAGTCCTTCCGCTTCTGACACATACTGTACATGAACACTCCCATCATCATGCTCTATGCGCTGAACTGTTATTGACCATGAGAGCAGATGACCCTTCTCAATCATCGACAGCAAATGAACGCCCTGATATTGGTCCTTTTAACATCACCTATGTCACGCCCGACTCAAACGTGCTCGGGGACTACTACGCTGATGTCCTCGAAACCGGCGGCGTTTCTGCAACAGTCATTCTGGCTGTGGCGACTCAAGCTGGACCCGGTGCTCCTCCTGGTGGGATCATGGGTATATCCTTCTCGGCTGGAGAAGCGAGCGTGCGGCACAATGACATTCAATACGACGGCTACATTGACACTCTATACAAGCAAGGTCTCATTAACGTTCGCGGGTACAGCATCTACTTTAACGAGCAATGTAGGTCCCGGCCTTTTCTATCGCTACCGCTTCTTTCCTCCTGCTTCCTCCTGAGTCTCCAACTGACGTGGCCTTCGTTCCTCCAGCATCGACAGACAAAACCTCTGGCACCATCATCTTTGGCGGCTATGACAACTCCAAATGGGTCGACGACCTGATCTACTTCCCGCTCGTCGAGCCCTCTCCGGAGGGCGTTTGGGAGCTCGACATCGGCGGTCCAACCATCGAATGCATCGTAAACGGTGTCACTACCGCACTGCCTAACGACCAACAATACACCGTCCTGCTAGACACGGGCACCACTTTCTCCCGCCTGCCAGAAAGCCAGTTCTTCGTAGTCGTCACCGCCCTCGACGCCACTCTCGCTGACGCCGACTCCAACATCTACACCTTGTCGTGCGACTACGCCACCGCACCCGGTGGCCTGGCCTACACGTTCGCCGGCCCTAATGGCCACACCACGATCTCGGTGCCGTGGGCCCAGATGGTCATCTTCGCAGACGGCCTGCCCGAGGGTACATGCGCCTTGGGCCTGCAGTCGAGCCCGGACAACGAGGGCTTTTATATCTTTGGCGACACTTTTCTCCGCTCTGCGTATCTCTTGTATGATTACGACAACTTGCAGGTCGGTTTGGCGCAGGCGAGTTATGATGATAGCTGTGATGATTGTGTCACGGCTTTGGAGCCGGTGTCGTAATGGAAGTTTCCTACGGTAGGAGAAGGGCGCGGCGTTGGTATAACAGAGCTGGAAGAGCATGACGGGAATAGGGAGATTATCTGGTATCCGTGCAAAGGATGCCAGTTTATCTAATTAATTCTTAATTATGAATCACTCCCTTCGAGCAAGGCCGAGTTCAAGTCATTTCGACGTCTCCGTCCGCGGACTGGGCACTGGCATGGCCGTTGGCCTCGGTCTCAATTTCCAATTCCACATCTCCGTCCTCTTCATCATCATCATCGTCTTCCTGTCCATCCATGTCTTCCCACTCTTCATCTTCGTCTTCGTCCATCTGACCCTCCGCGACAAGCTCTCTTTTCAATCCATTCACCAATTCGACGGCGTGATCGCGCAATCTCTCGTCCTCGTAGTCCAATGTCCGATACAGTCGAAGACAATTCTCCAGCCATGTCCTCGCGGTCTGTTGACTTTTGACTTTCGCTTCAGGCGAAGAAGGCGTGTCCGCCTTTTGCGAAATGAGAACCTGGCACCATCCACCGAGATACCAGCATTCGACGCTCTGGTCGTCTTCGCGGATGAGGCCCTCCAGTACGGTCATGGCAAGGTCTTCGAGTTGGACTTCCATCAACAAGCGTGTGAGTGATACGCGGGTTGCGAAATCGGGTTTGTGGTCAACTTCGGGATCTTCGTTTGTGGCAACATCTTCAGCCGGGGCGGACGGAATTTGTGCGCCTGGATTATTTGATGGCTTCTGCCAAATCTCCAAGCTCCTTCTCAGAGCCGTTCTTGCATCCTCGATACGCTCTTGACTGATGCGCACGCTTGCCAACGTCTGCAGAACTCCGGCGGCTAAATACTCGGGACAAACAGCTATGGATTCCGTAACCAGGGATTCGCACCGCTGTTCTGCGTCGGTCTCCCAGGATAGGTCGGTCATGTATACCTCAGCCATGGCGCAGAGAGCATCTGCCAACTTGCCTTTCTTCTCGTTGAGTACCGTCCTTGTACTCGCAGCGGTCTCTGGATTGGTGGTCGCCATTTCATCAATGGCATCCTCGAGAACCTCGATCTCATTTCGGAGCACGTCACACGCTTGCTCAAAGTGGTGAATACTACCTCCGCCGCCTTCATCACATAACTGTGCGAGCCAGAGCCATGGTTCTGCTGATATCAACGCCCCGTCCTTGTCTATCAGTGTCGCTCGTGTGAAATTTCTTTGTGCGGAGTCAATCTCGCCCAACGCCACATATATTTCTGCACTCAAGACGAGGACGGTAGGGAGGGTAGGTTTGCCCTGCGCGGCGAGAAGAAGGAGGCCGTCAATATCGGTCTCATCTTCAGGGACTGACTGCGGTTTCTGCTGTTGACGCTCGCTTTCAAGTCGTGCAAGTGCTTCTTCTGCAAGTGGGAGGGCGAGTTCCGGTTGCGACTGCTCGAGCAGTTCGGCAGCCTCGGTGAGGAGATCTTCGATTGATTTCTGGGACTTTTTGAGGGTGGATTTGACGAGCGGCGCAGAGGTCGAACGCAGAATATCTTTCTGCTTCGTTGACTTGGCTTTTGTTTTGGCCATTTTTAGGGGTTGAGTCGGTCTCAATGGCGTCTTATACAAGACTGGCAGAGCAGGATTTAGAAATCAATGTCGACCTCAACGTCGCACTGGAGGGCAACGAGTGCATTATCCAAAACTTTTTCTGGCGGCAGTGGGGTTTCGCTGTCACGTGGCTTGCAACTCCGCAGTGCAAGCTATGATAGGTAGGTTTACCGAAGTAAGCAGCCTTGCACGGGCCTTGCCACTCTCGACGCTGCAACGCACAAGGCTGAGAATCTTTTGCTCCTGAATCATCGAGCCGACAATACTTCATCAGATGCGAAAGCTTCCTAAATGGCGATACGCCTTATCATAGGACAGGAATCTGAGCAATTATCATTGCCATGACTGAATCTCAGCATGAGAGCCGATGCAAGCGAGCTATCACTTCGCCCGAGTCACCGCCGAATCAATACCCGAAGGAAGAAGTCCAAGGTGTTCTGCCCGATGCTATACGAGAGGCGACCGCCCAGAACCTTCATAATATTTACCGTTCGATTGTAGAAAATATGGCTGCGACAGATGAAGAATTTCGGGACGTCGAGGCCAGTCATTCCACGCGTACGTGGGACTTCCTGCTCGAGGACTTCAAAGAGTCCGCACGTGCCCATGCGGATGATATACCTCGCAAGCTACGGCTCATCTCTTGCTTTCTGGCACCTTCTAAGATGACCGAGATGGCAGGAGTCAAAAGCAGTTTTGAACCAGAAGAGCTGGAACTCCTGGCTGAGGTCGAGCATGACCGATGGAATGCCGAGCGGCTGCAAAAGCAATGGAGCTTAGGCGAGCGAAACGAGACGGTTCAAACGACTCCTTTCCTCGTACTGTGGAAGGACCTGCCTGAAAAATGGAAGCATGTCGATCGCGAAATGGTGAGATCGTACTGTGAGATCTTGCCAGACCAATACAGAATATACCGCGTCGAGAATACCGTCAGCGGTTAGCCTTCAATTCAAGGAGTATGAATCCGCGTATTACTTTAAGCTGTGGCTGCTCTTTCATCCGTGCTAGTCAGTGTTGCCAGTCTCGCCAGTGTATGGGCGGCTGTACGTTTCTCATGTAGCAGCTTAGTAATCGTCGTTCGATGAAGCTGAAGAATAACCGACTCGAACCGCCTACAATAATATTGCAGTCGTTCACACCTTCTTCCACGCTACGATTAGCTGATGATGGATTCGGATTCGGATTGGCCGCAGCAAGTCTCTGGAGCTGGCACAAAGCGTCGGTCTCGGGTGCAGTCAGCCTGCCAGAGATGTCGAAAGCAGAAGCTCAAGGTAGGCTCGACGAATATTTTGCAAGGCGCCGACTTACACACTTCGAACCGCAGTGCGATCAGGAGAGACCGTGTTCATTGTGCCAAAGAGCAGAAGTTGATTGCATCTCTGAATCGCGGCAAAGGTTTGTCTCACTAGGAAGTGCTTGCGACAATTCATGCTAAACACGTATGCGGCTCGATAGGCGTAAGAAGATTCCCAGACTCGATCCGCCAGATGCAGAGAGCAATGCAACCTCGAATAAATCCACATTTGGACACGCGGTATCTTTTCACGCGAATGAGGCTTCACCACAATCTCGTCTCAGCCACGGGGATGACCAAGATACAAACTCGACTCCGATCAGACAGGCGGGCACACCAAAAACGAAGAAAATTAAACCCGTAAGCTTTGATCGAGTTCCAACGACAGACCGTGAAGCCTTCAATCAAAGGATCTCCTCCGCAGGGCTGACCCAAGAGGTACCATCTCAACCCAACCGAAGGCGCTTCCACTAAACTTTCCGCCAGATAATTGACAGCTTCAGCCCAGAGACTGTTTTCGAGGGTTCGACATCGGCATTACCTGGAGGAATTGGTCGCTCGCAGGGAACTCTAGAATCACCGGATGATCTCATCACAGTCGAACAGCTACTTGGATTCGAGCTACCTTCGAAACGAGTGACTGACTACTTCTTGAACACCTACATTGATGCCGTTCACTGGTTTCTAATGCTCTTCCATGAGCAGACATTTCGCTCCAATTATGAGAACCTGATGACGTCGAGAAAATTCCCTAGATGTCGCTCCGGTCAAGTCATGTTCACGATCCTCGTGCTGTCCATGGGAGCACATTACGCTTCGGATGAGGAAGTAATGCGAAAATTCCCTACCTTTCAATTGAAGACATTTCGAAGCCTATCCCTCAAGAAAATCGAAGACAATTTACTCTCACTATACGAAGGTGCCGAGCCGGAGTCGGTGCAGGTCTGCCTTCTTCTTGCGTCTTATTATGTCTACCATGGTCGACCGAACCTATCTTTTGTCATGTTGGGTGTTGGAATGAGGTGCTCTGAATTGCTTTTATTGCATAGAGAATCTTCCTGGCGTGGACTGTCCGATATAGCAAGAGAAGAGCGACGGCGTATCTTTTGGGCTCTCTTCGTCTTTGACAGGTAAGAAACATGTCCTAAGAACAGGCTCTGGTACTAAAGCACGTCTTAGGTTTGCCGCAACTGTGTTTGGCAGACCCTGTGGCATTTCCCTCGAGGGAGTCGATGTCAAATTTCCACAGAACATCGGCGACACAGCGGTGCAGCATCCATCTTTCCGCTCCAAGGCAACAATGCCCGACGGAGCCATTGAGCCAGTCACAGCATTCTCCTACTTCAAATACAAAATCAAGCTCTACCAGATCTCGTCTCCCATAATTGGTGACCTCTACTTCCATCGAAATTCCAACGTGTCGGAACTAGCATTCAAAGTGTACCGAATCGACAAAGAGTTGTCCGACTTTCGCCAGGCTTTGCCGCCTGAATTGAGGTTGGAGGAGTTATGTCGCAATTCGGGCGAGATCGTGACTCCCAATACTCGACCCTTCATGCTACAAGCACTGGCCCTTCAGATTGCCTACGATAACGTCCAGATCCTATTACATCGACCACTCCTGTCTCAAGACCTCCAGATATTCAAGGGCGATTCATCGCAGGCAAACTCGAATCATCTCTACTCCCCTTCACAAAGCAATATCACCAGCGGCATGCAATTATCCTCTCAACACGTCCACCAAATCCTACTTGCAAGTCGCGATAAATGCTGGGAGTCGGCGATCAGATCATCCAGACTCGGGCAGTATCAACAATGTCTTGTTTCGGCTCGTGATAGCCATGCCGCCGCTTTTCTCGGAATCAACCTCTTCACCGCCGGTATGGTCCTTTGCATCGTGGCATTGTCTAGACCACTATCTTCTGAGGCCCAAATGGCCAAACAGGCCGTTGCTCGAATCATATCTCTGTCACGATTTCTGTCGAGGAAAGCCCTTCTCTCAGCTCAGGCAACCAAGATCTTGAAGGACCTCGTCCGCCTGATCGGCGAGAAGGAAATCAAGGCCATGCTGGCGGAATCTGAACCGGCACAAGAACCTGCTAATGTGCCGGCCACCATCAAAGCTAGAGATTCCGCCCTTGCGAACATCGATTTGACTGCCGGCATCAAGGAAATATATGATCCAACGGAGTACACGACCACGGCAGCTTCGATTGCTCCTGCCACCAGCGAAACTACAGCTTCACAATCAAGAGACGATTTTGCGCTCACCGAACTTGACATGGCTGCGGCTACTGAGGACTTTGACTTTTCGGGCTTTGAGAACGTTGACTTCAACAACGGTCTCTTGCTTATGCAACAAGGTACGTCCGAGCCATCGATCACCATCTAGCAGTCTCGCATTTGAAATTTTCTACCCGTACTGTTCAATCATTCTTCTCTTCTCGAGGAAATAGGCCAAAGCTAACTCCCGAATCTCAACATAGCCATGTTTCCTGATGCATCCATGTTGGAGAGCAGTTCCACCGTAGCTCCGCATAATGAATACACGAATAGTGACCCTGGCGACCATCGCCGGACGACGACTTATCTTCGCGATTCTATGGGACCAGGAGACTACGACACCACGACAATGAGTAACGATAACAATGCGAACTACGAGAACGGGCTGCAGATGGGCGACTTCAGCGCGATGAACACGGTAGGGCAGACGTGGTTGTGGGATTCGATGGCGTGGTAAAGAGAAAGGGAGCGGTGAAGATAGGGGGGAATTCAACGTCACACAAAATACTACTTCTTGGACAATATTCCCAGACGACTGAAAGATTTTGTATTGGCCCATTTTCCCCCATCCCCAGTGCTCGAGTACGGGGAGGAGGATACAAGGCTAGTAGTATTGATACACAGAGAAGGACCCAAGTTTCTAGTCCCAGTTCTACATGCAATTGCTCTACGCGTAGCCTCTCCTCCGCCGACCTTGGTTCCTGGGCCGTTGCGTAACGACCAGCGGGTTGACCTTGTGCTTGTCTCTGGTCTTGAAGCCGGATTTGGCCTGTAGGAACGACGGAAGTACGTCAGTATTGAAACAGACATGAAGGTTTCAAGAGCGAAATAGAGAAGGCACAAACTTACCGGAATGCCCCAAGGACTCATGGGGATACGGTCTCCCTTTGATTTACCGCGGCCACCACCGTGAGGATGATCCATGGCGTTCATGGCCAGACCGCGCACAGTGGGACGGATGCCCAACCACCTGGCACGGCCGGCCTTACCGAGCGAGGTGTACTTGAAGTTGACGTTTGAGGCGACACCGATGGTGGCGACAGCGTCTTTATCGATGAGGCGCACCTCGCCGCTGGACAGCTTGACCGTGACGTAGTTGGCGGCCTTTTCGAACTTCTTCAGCTGGTCGAGCGACAGCTGCGACAGGTCGACGTTGGCGCTGTCGTCGCCGAAGATCTTCATCATCTCCTTTTGCACGGTGTCCTCGCCCTTGCCCACGATGATGCCGTGCGTGCCGGCGCTGCGGCACAGCTTGCCCACCTCGTCCTTGCTGGGCGTGATGTTGAATATGGGCGTCCCCACGGGGATCATGCCCAGCCGCAGGCAGTTGCCCCGGTGCGCTGTCTTGGACGCCAGCACGCCGTAGTCAATCTGACCGCCCATTTCGGCGATCAGCTCCTGCGGCAGGCCCGATCGGAAGCTCTGCACCACGTCGCCGGCCCGCAGGCCCTCGGCCGCAAGGATGTACGTGCGCTTCCCCGTTTCCAGGTGCTTGATCAGCGCAATGTGCGCGGTGCGGCCGGGGTCGTGCTCGATGCGCTCGACCAAGTGCTGGCCCGGCGCCTGTCTGTAGAAGTCGACGGTGCGAATGCGTCGCTTGTGCCCGCCGCCGCGATGCCGCACCACAACGTGCCCTGTGTGATTACGCCCGCCTTTTCCATGGCCCTTTTTAGGTAATGTGAGCGGGAGATGCGGCCGGCCTTTCCAAATGTGTTCGTTCAGCGGTCGGATCAGGTGTCGTATGCCAGGAGTCCGCGGCGTATATCTGCGGAGACGGACTTCAAATTTCGACAGCGAATTGCGGTCATCGGCTTGGGAGAAGGCGAGGTCGGAGGATGGGGCAGAGGAGGAAGGAGGAGGCTCCTGTGTGGTTATGGAGCTGCTTGAGTGCACTGTCTCGATGACTTGTGCGTATGTCCTCCGCAGGCCGGGCGTGCGTAGTTGACAGGTCTGGCACAGCGACCGTAGAGATAATCGTGGCTGCAGCATGGTGCACTGCCGTATCAAAAGAGATCTTGGGCTCACCCTCGTGCCCGCAAGACCATCTATTTCAGTGTGCGTAGTCTATGGAAACTGCATTGATTGAGCGTGTCTGCGAAGCTCTAAATTTCTAGAGCAGCCGCAGCGTAGAGGAGTTGGTCTAGTCTGAAAATGGGATAGCTTAGCCTCGCACAAATCCGAGTCTCGTGCCTGGTCACGATGAGGAGAGCGTGGACTCTGCAGGACTATCCTACTAATACTACGCTGAGAATCAGAATGATTTTGCTTCTTTATCTTGAGATACTCGCTACTGAGATAGCGCTGAGATATGGTTCATGCTGCCGAATGTCCCTTGCTCATGAGCATACATGGTGCAAAGGACCTGCTCAGAATGCAGTGCGCAAAGTCTCCATGAGCGCTGTTCCTGCTGTCTAAAACACGCAGAAGAAGTGGTTCACGTTCGAGAAACATCGGGGGTCTCTTCAAAGCACAAAGGTCCTCGTTTCAGCACGCATGAACTGCTCAGCGATTCGTCTAATTCGTGTCCGCGTTCCCTCATATCAATTCCGTCAAAACCGTCATGATTTAATTGTATGCGTTTTCGTTCGGTGAGCAAGTGTGGTCGAACAGACGTGTTGAGCAGAGGATCATCCCCTTATTTCCCCTTTGTGATCTTCTCAAACACTTCGACCCCGTATCGTCCCAGGGCCGACGCACAAGCTACTGCATCAGCTCCGACTGCTTTCATTCTCTCAGCGCCCTCTTTGTCTTCCACACCGCCGACACCAATAATCAAGATCTCTTTCGTCAGCGGATCTTTCTGGAGTAGAGTTCGGAATGTAGCAACATTGCCCAGCGCAAGCGGATGTAGAGCGGCGCCTGCCAATCCGCCAAAGCCAGTACCCGACTCGCTATTCAAAACTGGCTTCATGGAGGAGTTCAAGAGAAGACTGTTTCCTAGCGTGTTCGTGCAGGTGATGAAGTCAATGACTGAGCCCTCTCCCGGCTCGCTCGACTTGGCGTTCACGAGAGAATCCACGACCATTTCGAATTGTCCATGGTAGGTGTAGGGTGGAAGCTTCACGCCGACTTTGGGAGCTGACTCAGGTGTAGCCATTCGTCCACGATATGTGGACTTGGAATCCGAAATGGCTTCCAGGTATTCGTCAAGTTGCTTCTTGTCGTATGCTGGAGGCGGTGCGTGCGCAATGTTTGGGCATGAGAGATTGACTTCCATGGCGAGACGCAGGTCTTCGTCCATCTCGGCGGCGTTGGCCACAAGAGCATAAGCCATAGCGATCTCGTCTGGTGTGCCGGTAACAGAAAGGATGAATGGTTTCTTCGTCGGCGTGTCCGTGCCCAGGTGACGTTGACCAACGATCTCATTGATGATGCCCAAATATTCGGACAGGGTGAGGGGTGAGTATCCTAAGGTGTTGAGGGTTGATACGGGCTCGGAGGACGTGGGTTTTGAGTCTTCGCCTTTTGGTGCATCGCCAGAAATGGTTTTGCCCGGGGTGAAGAATGTGTATTGATGTATTGAGTCATCGTGGCTGAAGCCTTCGAGCAGAGAGGTGCGGATGGTGACTGCGCCAGTGTAAGGACTGTCGTAGAGGGCTTTGATGTCTTCCAGTGTCGTAGCCCAAGGGCAGGCCGAGTTGAGCAGCGGCGGGTTGATCTTGAGTTTGATTGCCATGGTGGTGTTGAAGATGTGAGTAGTGGGCAGTGAGGTTGTCTGCTCAGAGTTGTTGAAGTTGATGTCCAGCACTTTCTGTCAAATTGCTGCTGTCCTTGGCTGGCACTGGCAGGCAACGCCAACTCGAATTTTCAGTTCTTGACCAGATACTCAGGGTGGCACCCGCGGTCAGATTCAGCTTTCTTCTGTCAACTACAACGTTTTCGCTAAATATGCAAGTAGCAACCCGGCGTATTGGAAAAACTCAGCTTCGGGTAAGAATGATCGACGTAGTCAACTGCCCGTTGAAGAGCGTCGGATCGATGCTCTTTTTATAGTCATCAGCGTCTCTCCTGCGATTATCTGCGATTAATAACGGTCAAGCTGTCCAGAGTCAAACAGTCAGTGGCTGATCGAAAAGTCCGGATCTAATTGCAATACAGCAAATCATGAGCGGCCAAAATGTCTCAGATCTTGATAAACATTGGGTCGGATTCACTGCACCATGCTCGAACGAGGCTGTCTAGGTCATACCAAGATCTCTGCAATATTGATTTCTACTTCTCACATGTGGAAGGTCGTTCTTCATTCTTTCGTTTTTGATCATCTATCATGCGTGCTGCGAAGAGCAATGCTATCCTTCTAGAAAGGCATGAAATTTGTCGTTAGGCCACCATTCGAGACAAGGCTGGAAAGTCCTTAGCACTCGGCCGTTTTCGAAATGTCTCTCGCTTCCAAGGTGTTCAGGTGTGAGACAGAGCACCCTCTTACAACTTCATCATGGCCACGACATCGGTCGACTGGACATGGTCCTCATCCTCCTCAATCGTCTGCTGCAGCGCGTCCACGGAAACTTTCTCGTCCTCGACGACAAAGTTGACCTGCATCTTCTTGATGCCGAACCCGACAGCAACCAGCTTGTGCGCGCCCCAGACCAGACCATCTTGTTCAATCTTTAACACGTTGGCCACCAGCTCATCCATGTCGGTCTCGTCATCCCAAGGTTTCACATCAAGAGTGATCATCGACTTAGCGGCGGGCTTGACTTTTCCTTCCTTCTTCTTCTTGTACTCTGCCAGTCTCTTCTCACGTTCGGCGACGACTTCTGGGTCTTCCTCTTCTTCGTCAGAACCAAAGAGATCGACCTCGTCGTCATCTTCAGCCTCTGGTGCATCCTTGGGGTTGTGTGTCACAGCGACCTCCTCTGGACCGTAGGTGGTGAAAGGCTTGGATGGGTCGCCTGGTAGGGTAGAGAAGTCGGCATCGTAAGATTTGACATGGTTATACCAGCGGTAGGCGTAGGGGTACTTCTCAACAGCGGGCTGTTCCTTTAGGGCCTTGAATGAGACCACATCAGCTTGAGAGGGTGAGAATCTGTAGACATGTGGTCAGCAACAGCTATCAAGATCGGTTTATGCAAATCAAGGTGGTTTCGCCTTTGCTTTCAGAGGTGCAATTGCTTGCGATTGGAAGTAGTCATATTGCGGTGTCTTAAGCCGCCTCATCAACACGGACCAATTTGTTCTCATCTTCAAAAACTAGAAGTCAAGGATGGATGGAAAAGATTGACATACCCAGCGATGTATGAACGAGTCTTGAGCCAGTTGTTCAGGACTGGAATGAGTCAGTCCCTATCCATGGAGGGGCACGTTGACGAAGGAGACATACTTGTAAGGCCACCATCGGAGACAAAGTCGGTGAAACCCATATTGACTGACAGTTGAATATCAATCAAGTAGCTTCGTAAGAGGAGAGAGTGACACTGTAGGGTGTTGACGAGGATGGGGGGTTACGAGGTCAAAGGTGTCTCTGGTCAATTCCCAATACGAAAAAAAAGATGCACTGCACAAGATGCCAAGCCCAGCAACCGTGACTTTGCTGCTTTAACAGCCCCCAGCCTTGCGTTTTTTACCATTGTGGGCAACCCAAAGCAGAGAACCTACGTCCAGGTCTTTCATACTAGAATTAAGCCGAACTTGAATGACAGGATAGCCATACTCAATCAATTACTATAATGAGCTGCGAAGACACAACTGGCGTACCTCCAGCTTGACGAGCTTGACTTGAAGTATTCGCTCTGGCACTGGCACGTCTGATTGGCTGAGGCCGACATCCAATGACATAAGCAAGGCTGCTATCCAAAAAATGAAAAATGCGGCGCGATTTTTTGCCTTTCATTATCATCCCGCCGCAGCATTTTTCTCATTCCCAGAACTCTTCGACACTCTCACTCTCTCAAACAAAGCGTCATCCTTTTCGCTACACTTGACTGACCAGAACACTCTCCTCTGTCCTACAAGGAACACCTCAATCCTCCAACACTCAACCGCCACAATGTCCTCTCAGTCCTACCAACTCCCCACCCAGGCAAGCAACGCATTCGCAACGGCCACCGCCGCCGGCGAAGGCTCCGCGGGCCCCCTCGTACAATACATCTGCGGCGACTGCGCTTCGAAGGTTCAGTTGACCAAGGGCGATGTGATCCGGTGCCACATGTGCGGACATCGTGTGCTGTACAAGGAGAGGACGAAGAGGTAGGCCTTTCGAAAAAGTTTTTTGTCTCATTGCAAGATGGAATCCCTGCGAGAGAAGCCGTACATACTAGGAATTTACAATCCGCTGACCGAGAAATTCTAACAGGATGGTGCAGTTTGAGGCGCGGTGATCTAGAGACTAGTCTTAAGGTCAGGACGTGAAACTACGAATACTATGAAGATCGACGACGGTCTGGACAGGAAATACCGCGGAAGTTAAAAAAGAAAAGAAAACAAAGGACCGATTCGGTTTGATTCGATGTGTGCATAGCTTTGGCGCAGGCTTTTTCCGGGTTTCAGAAGCGAAGGCGCAAATATTTTGGGAGATGCCACGAACGGATCGTTCACGAGCGATGAACTCAAGGCGCAAGCAAGATCATTGCGGGGCGGTCCAGGAGAACAGATTTCCAGAGGAGCAATAGCTTTTCTTTCCTTGAGATATGCCCAAATCGTACACCATCCAAGCTCTACCTACTTTTTGTTTTACTGCCTGTTGGTGAATTCTATGAACTTTTCAAACTCCTCCAGCGCCCGCCCGCTTTCTATGCACCAGCGCGCCTTCCTGACTCCTTCCCTCCATCTGCCTCCTGCAGGCCCTCGCTCTTTGATGACCTCACCGCTCTCGCAGGTGTCCGCGTCGCAGATACCACTCACAACCAGGAGCGCAGCCACGTTCATCAGCACGAATTGCAGGATCGGGTCCTCGGCGGGGCGCTGGTTGCGCAGGATGCTCATCAGCACGGCGGCATTCTGCTTAGGAAGACCGCCACCGCCGACCTGGGAGAGCGGGTGCGTGGGGAGGCCGAAGTCGGCGGGCTCGAGCTCAAACGTCTCGAGCTTGGAGATGTATTTCGGAGGCGCCTCGTCGTCGCTGTCCTCTTCTTCGCCCTCTTGATCCTCCTTGCTGTTAGCCCTGTAGTCCGGGTTCTCCATCTCTCGCAGCAACCAGCAATTCGTCTTGCCCGCACAACTGATCTCGTCGAGATCCTCCTGCCCGCAGACAACCATGGCCTTGCTTGCACCGGACAATTGCAGAGCTTGTGCGAACACAGGTCCCAGCTCTTGGTACGCCACGCCCACGACGCGGGCTTCAATGTGAGCCTCAACAGGGTTGGCCAAGGGGCCCATGAGGTTGAAGATGGTGCGCAGGCCCAGCTCGCGCCGCACCGTTGCTGCGTACTTCATGCCCGGGTGGAAATTCGGCGCGTAGAGGAAGGTGTAGTTCGTGTGTTCATAGGCCTCAGGCAGCAACTCGGCCGTCAGGCTTTCGATCTTGGGCGGACGAGGTGGAATGGCGTTGAGCACGTCGGCGGAGCCAGACATGGAGGTCTGGGCTCGATTGCCATGTTTGGCCATCTTGAGGAGAGGCGACGCTATGATCGACGCCGTCGTCGAGATATTGAACGTCGAGTGGCTGTCACCGCCCGTGCCCACAATGTCACACAATCCACCACGGTAGCCTCCCTGTTCGCGCTTCCTTTTCCGCACCACGGCGCGCAGTTTCTGATCGTCGACGTGTACAGCAGCGTGGCGCATGGCCTGGGCGCATTTTGCGATCACGTCTGGATGTCTGTCCTTACCAGTCGAGTGGAGGAGGGTCAACAGTGCGGCAAGCTGAGTATGGTTCAGCTCATTCTCGAAGGTGCGGGAGAAGGCGAGGGCAATGTCTTCAGCCTTTACTGTGTTGTCTTTCGGTGGAGGCACTGAGAGGAGCTTTAGGAGGGGTGCAATTGAGACTTGCTTCGGCGGTGAAGTCGTCATCGTGCAGAGCAGGGCAAGAGAGGTGCGAGAAAAGGAAAAACAGAGAGTGGCTTCAGTCAACTTGTCAATGGGGAGCTCGAAAAGATGGTTCGAGGTTCTTGCTACACTACTGGCAATAGGCCTACATTTTTCGAGTGTGAGTCAATAATAAGCAGCTTTGACTCTCTGGCCGCGGGGTGCAGGTCCAGGTACGTCAGGGACACCGCAGCTCAACTTTTAGGTGGAGAATTCGATTTCTGCCCCTGAATGCCCAGGCACTTAGACTACAGGTGCTTTCACCCCTGCCATGTACAGGGACCATCTTTCTTACATCTACTACAACCACTTGATCTCGAATCTCTGTCGTACCCTGAGTGCCGCCTTGTCATCACCCGCCAGATCCAATGCTTCCGCATATTTGACGGCCGCCGCCATAGTAAGCCCCTGCTTCGCTCCCAGCATCCTCTCCATGCCATCGACGACCGCCTTGGTGTGTGCGCAGGCCAGTCGGTATTGCTCCTTCACCTGTAGCCCAGTTCCTGGCCGGCCTTGTAGCTCCACAGCACGATCTATTGCACATTGCCCCAGGCTGGCAAGGCAGATCCATGCAATTTTCGCAGAGGCCACCCCCAACCTCTGATACGGCTTGGAAGTCACGACTTTCAGTACCTCTTGAGACGCCTTCTCACTATCATTGAAACGGCCTAATTTGCCATTCACCGCCGCAAGCCTCGCCTTAGTGATCAAGGTATCTAGATGATCCTCGCCGAGAGCGATCTTCCTTCCTTGAAAAACATCTTCGAGCATGGCTTTGGCCTCGCGGAATTTCTGGTGTCCGGCGCCAGGACCCAGCATGTTCTCATCATCTTTAGCCCAGTCTTCTCTCAATGTGCCCAGGGAATAGCGCAGAATGTAAGCATAGTTGTGGGTCTTACCAAACCCTGGCCTCGTCTCTGCCTCGACCAGGAGCCGTTGGAAGATTTCTTGGGCCTCTTCCCACCGTTTCTGACCGCACAAAGCAAGTCCAATTGCCCAGTAGGCCTTCAGGACATCCGGATGGCTTTTCTTCATGAAACGTTGCCGCATCTCGTAGACTTTTCGTGCGTTCTTTTCGGATTCAACGAAGCTGCCCATGTCTTCCTGCAGCCTTGCTAGCGCATACACGCAATCGATCAGGACGGCAGTATCGCTTTCACTTCGCTCGTTGTAGCCTTGGATGGCCTCGCTCAGCAGTGCCTCAGCTTTCTGATACTGACCAAGTGCGGCGCTACAAGTAGCGGTCCGGCGTTGACAGCGAAGAACGTCACGGTGGGATAAATCGTCCTTGTGCAACTCCTTGTACCCTTTTAGAGCCTTCTCGCTCGCATCCAAGGCATCGTTCCACTTGCCCAAGTCCTGGAGAGTTAGAGAATAGATGCGATAGCTCTCGATGGTGTCTCTATGCTTGGGCCCAAGTTTGGCTTTCCGCGCACGCTTCAGGTCTCGTGCATACGTAGCGGCCTGTTGGTAATGGTCGAGATAACGTAGAAGGTAAATTAGCTTCTCCTGCGACTTCAACGTCAAGTCGTGCATGGTGCCGAGATCATGGCGATTGGAATCGACGGCATCCCCCAGGTATCTCTGAGCCGTGGCATATTCCCCTACTTGATAATAATAGAAACCCACCTTCGTTTTCAAGGTTGCGATTGGAGGCGTGTCTGGTTTTCCGTAATTTGAATCAGTTGATCCGAGGCTTGTCACCGAGGCGGAGGGCCCGGCGAGTTTATTCTCGTCGACGCCTTCTTCGGCTAGGCTGAGGAGCTTCACGGCATGTGGGAGCCAAGCTTCGCAATGCGGCCAGTTCTCAACAATTTCGGGATCCGGAAAATGTTGCGAAAGTGTGCTAAGGACATGCTGCTGGGATTTGGCAACTTGGGATGTTTCCTCTAGCCATCGCTGTGTTGTCAATTGGAAGAGTCGGTGCAGACTGAGCCTGGTTCTGTCTTTGTCAAGCTCAGCGAATGAATACTCTTCCAACTGTACAACGGCTCCCTCAATATCACCCATATCATGGCCAAAAGCCTGGACAAGCTCGATCGGAATCACTGTGGCTTCCAAGAAGGATAGATAGCCAAGAAGCTTCCCAGCTTGAGGTGTTTCGATTTGAAGTCTCTCAAACGACGTCCTCCAGGCAGAATAGACTGGTGGTGAAGCGCCGGAAGTGTAATTCTCTGGTATGTGGTTTCGGGACAACTGTTCAGACAGCATGGTTGGATTTGAAATCTTAGACCGATAAAATCCAACTGACACCGAATTCTTATTCATGAATGCAACAGCTTGAGCAATGGCCAGAGGAAGAAAATTAAGCTCTCGGAGAAGCCGGTTCATATCTGCCCTATCCACATTGGCCAGGAGATCAGGACGCAGACTGGAATGGACGAGATCGACTGCTTCATTCGGGTTGAGGGTGTTGAGTTCCAGCACGAAGTCTGGAGCGCGCGAATTCGTGCTGGGCAGTCTTCTCCTGGATGTGACTATCACTTGCCCGTGAACGCAGTGAGGGATGAATTCCGAAATGGCCTGATAGACTGTCACATCATCAGCAGAATCGAACACCATGATCCAGCGACCTGAATTTGGGTGTTCCAGATAGGCCTTCAGGGCAGTCAACCGACTGCTTCTGTCATTAGTGCTCTGGATGCCAGCACGTGAGGCTATCATCTGGAGGCGTGTGAAGCAGGTCTCCAATGAACTCGCGTTTACCCACATGATCGACGCATCTGGATTTCTTTCGCGGAACCAGTAAAGGAGATGGATTGTGGTTTGCGTCTTTCCTGCGCCGCCAACGCCATGCAAGACTATAGATAGCCCTTGGTTCATCACGGAAACGATCTGTTGCCAAATTTCTGACCGATTTATGTAGGAACTGTTTTGAGGATATGGGAGCATGACTTGGGATTGTTCTCAGCATGCGATACAAATGGTTTACTCTGAAGAATTGAGACATACCCATTGGCCATGTGATTTGGACTGGCTCTTCAGAAAGGGGTTCGTCTGACGAGGCCTTACGAGCTCTGATGATCGGCCTAGGTGAGGCTGATCGAAATGGCGAAGCAGCCCGTATGCGGCTGAAGAGTCCACGAGATATCTCGTCACCATCGCTCGAATCACTCTCCACGGAGCCTTCAGAGAGCTCTTTCCCTGGGTGCTTGATGTCTGGTGTCTCATTCAAAGACGCATAGGATGGAGGTGGTTCGATTTCAACCCTTTCGGTCCCTTCGGTCGCTTGGATGACTATGGAAGGAAGTGATTCCACTGCCACGGACTGCATGATCCAAGTCAGTAGCTCAAGCATGTGATCCGCTACACGGAGGTAGAGGTCGTCTGTTTCCGACGCAAATTTGCAAATTGTGGTGTGACTGGCTTCCATGAGCACCTGAACTTCATCGGGTTCGGGCAAGCCAAGCGCAGCAGAAGTTCGCGGGACCACCTTGAATGGTAAGTCGAGATTCTTTCTTGGGGTGACTTAACCTACTAATCCGAAAGATTTCAGAACCGGGAGGTCTGATATAGGCTGCGTTTCGATGAAGTTGACGATTCGAAGATTTTTGGCCCTTCTGAGAAAGTTCAGATGTAAATGGTTCGAGAGAAAGGAGTCTTTGCGGAGATTCTCCATGATGTCGTTTCGGACATTACCTGTAAGAGCTTGGAGCACACGAACCATGCTGTCGCCGAGTTGAGCTCCATGTCCACCTCTATGCGGAGTGCCAAAGAATGCGATGCCTTTGGTCGCCTTCAGCGTCGCTCCATGGATCTCGTCGGCGTTATGAGCCTCAACCAGAGCCTGCTTGACAACTATGCCACCCAGACTGTGACACACGAAGACAATGGGTCGATCCTCATGACCGAGACGTTTGAATCTTAGTTGATCTAATAAGTTACTTGCCGCCCCAGCCACACCCACGGTCGATGCCTTCAGGGCGGCGCTCGAGTTGTAGCCAAACAGCAAGACACGCAACTTGGGCATCTGAGGATGGTTGGGAAGAAAGTCCCGTAGCCATAATTTGCCGTTTAGATCGTATTTGTGCTGTCTATGTGTCCAGGTGTTGTAGGCGTGACCGTCCTTGTTAAGAGGGTCGAGACCATGGACGGCGACGAGGCTGTCGCGCCTTATTAGAGTTGGAATGACTGCGCCAGGGAAGAAAGACATACTCGATCTCGGCATTTTCAGCTTTTCCTTCCAATGGATATATTTGCCGGAGGAAGCTCTTGCTGTCTGGAGCCATGATCTGCCGCTTTCATCGTGGCCGCGTAACTACCACTCGATACGTGGAGTTGAATTGATGAGAGATTGGAAGGCAGTAAGGGCAGTTTACTGGTGCACGCACGATGTTTGCACCTCAGGCTGGCACCAGGCTCAGGACTGACAAATGTCGTCAGAGGCTGAAGTTACAACTGCCGTTGTCGCAGAAAGAAATGGTAACTTGACAAACACGCCGAAGCCACCAATGCAATACCGACTTTGCAGAATTGGCAGACTCCGACATTGTATGACGAAACTGTCTAGATAGGATACACATGTGATGCTTGGATGGTGGCTCGCTAGGCGCCAACCTAGATAGTCATTTGTAGAACTGAGGGTTGCACTGTCTCAGCTCTGCGTGGGAGGCCTTATTTTTGAGCCGCATATCACGTCCCTGGGTTCTTACGCTGACACGCATCTTAATCATTACTTTCCTCCAAGATAGGCCACTGACCTGGGTGCCTGGATCAATGCGAAAAATCTACTCGTGGTCGCGTAAAGCATGAAGAAACAGCCCATGGCGCCAAGATAGAACTCTTGCCAGCTTGTTCTCATGACTCCTGCCTCTTGACCGTTTCGGCCCCGGACTCACATTTCCTTGGCCTTGTCGAAGTGACAGGCGTCACGAAATTCGACTCCGCCACAGATCGAATGTCACCCCTTTTGGGCCTCGTCGTGGTCAAATTGAGAACTGACAATGCATGCACTGGGCACTTCTTACCGCGCTGACAAAGCAGATCCTGAGAGCGGTGTCCAGATGATGAGGGTCTTTCGCAAGAGGTAGTTAAGTGGCAGTAGGAAGAGCAAAAAGCACGGAGATCTAATACTCTAGCCCAAATACCGCCCCCAATTTCAAGCTGTCCAAGACTAATATTACAAGACTGATATCGAGTCGACATGCTCCCTGAAACTGCAGTCCAAGTGTGTCACCACCTTGGCATTATTTCGATGCGAACAAAGCCAACTCTCGACGGAAAGAGCGTGCTAGCCCATCAGGTATCCCTTCGTGGACCGCAAGTCTGTAAATGTCAGACTTGGCATCCTCCATGGCTCTTAAATCATCCAACGTCCACATCTGGAGGAGAACGGTTTGGTGAGCCTTTTCGACAATGTTCCTCTGCATGGGAAGCTTTGTCTTTTGCAATCTCCATTTGAAAAACTCATCGATCATCGCGTCCTCATCGTCCCAGCCTGTGGCGCAACCAGTATTCTCTGCGCTCAAGGTGAGCTTGTCTGCACATTTAGAGTGCCTGACTTGGCTCGGTGCTTGGGTACGAAGTAACGTTACGGCTAATGATGGTTCTACTCTGGAAGAGGTGGGCGACTCAAGATCGGCAGTGTCTGAAGTGCTGCAGGGATCTGCTGTCTCCTGTCCATCGTTCTGCGGATTCTGGTGAATGTCATGGTCGCAATCTGTTGCGCTGGAAACGCGTCCATGGTCGGCACTCATCTCTTTCAGCATGTCCAGCTCAGATGGGTTGATTGCTCCTAGCTGCGTCGTCAATAACGGCAAGTCTCCTACCGGAGCAATAAGCGAGCTGTCCTGAGTAAATCCTCCAAAATCGATGGATCGGGGAATCGTCCATTCTTGTGACGGAAGAATGTTGAATTTGAGAAAGGCGACCTCGAGTTTTGAAGGAAGCAGGACCTCCGAACCCCCAACTTCCCCTAGCTCATCCAATGTCTGCATGCAGTCATGGTATTTGTCGAGTCTGCTTCTAGGGTGAAGATCAACCGCGGGAGTCACATCCTGGAGATGAGCGAGCATGATGGGGAGCAGCAAATTCAATCCTCTCGGACTCATGTGTGTTCCCATGCGGAGGTTCCTGATGGAGATAGCCACATGGGCGATTTCGTCGGCAGCATCATGCAACTTGGTCCTCGACAGTTGCTGATACGTTGGTGGCAAGGATGAAGTCGTATTCATGGCTTGAGGTCGATGAAGGGCGATCAATGCTGACAAAAAGAGCAATTTCAGATGCGCTCGGTGCATGACCACGAGGTTGGAGATCTTATCAGAAGCAGACTCTGCGGGACGTCGAAAGTCGAAGGATCCTGTGCTGGACAGATCGTAATACCACTCTCGCAGTTCGCGATCAAGCTCGAGGATCTCAAATGCATTGGCAGGAGCATGTCTAGGGACAAGTATGGTTGTCATCTGGTCGCCAGATTCATATCGGAAATTGCAATATCGCATCTGTAAAATTTCGTTGATGCAAACACACAACCTTGCTTTCGCCATACAAAGAGCGGCCAGGTGCAATCTGGTTTCTCTGTCAGTGATGGAACCCCATCCTTCCAACGTGTTCAGAGCAGTTGACGAGAATTCGTGAACCTCAAAGTCCTCCAACTCGAGAGGAGGTAAATGGCGATGTCGAGAACCTAATTGTGGAGGAGCCCAGATCATGAGAGCCACGAATTGATCCCTCATGAAACAGCACCACCAAATCCTTTTCAACAAACGTTGTCGTTTTGTGTTACAGAATTCGAGGTCCAAGTCCAAGCCGATGTCTTGAGCAATGGTTACACTGAGGCGGATCCAAAATGTTCGATTTCTATATGTCTCTTTGGCATCGTACCAGTAGGTTATCAGCACGAATGCCTGCACCAACGATATTTTGTCTGGCTCGCAGTCGAAATCGTACAGCAGCTTTATGACATTAGTCGGAACTCTGAGCGTTGGAATCAGATACGCACGCGTGCTCGCTCGAAGAATGTTCTTCGGGCGGCTTTTCTGGAGGTGAATCCCAGTTCCCTCAATACGCGCATATCGACATGCCCAGCTCCGCCGCCCATAACAGCGTAGAAGAGCATCAGGCTGACCTTTTCTGCTCCATCGTTCTCGAGAATCGGAACAAGAAAAGTTTCCACATCGAGAAGAGGCAATAGAGGATACACAAAGAGGAAGTAGTTGCGTAAAATTTCGTTTCGGCAGTCAACACCAGGGAGGTCGAAAACGCCCTTGCGTTCTAGATATTCTAGTTCTTCGGCAGTCAAATTTGGTGGTAATGGCTTAGCGAAGTTCGGTAGACGAGGCAGGACATTGGGAACAGCGTTTGCAGGAATTGCTCGAGAGCTCGACAGACTGGCCTTTGTGGATCGGCGCTTTCCTTGTCGCTGAGGCTTGCTCTTGCCAGGCACACATGGAACACCGTCAAGGCGACAATTCGTACAATCTGAACCCACAATCCTCCTGTCGCATCTGCTTTTCTTGCTCTGGCAGTGCTGGCAGGCTTGAGTAGTCCTTTTGAAGGCGGGCGTAATTGATTGGGGGCTGTTGTGCATCGACGACATATTCGATTGATTTCCGACGGTTAGGAGAGCTCATCGGGATAGTTGTCAGTGTCTTGGAAGATAAGGAGTAAGAGTAAGTGGTCTGAGATGAAGGTGTGCTTTCTTCACCACCCGACAAACACTCCACCTTCAAAGCCCCGCGTGATGAAGAAGACCCTTTGCGGAGAAGGCACAGGCGGGAGGGGATCAAGCAGATCGTGCCCCTGAACAGCGGTTTCGGGATAGCGGCGGGTGCCTGGAAGTTAGCGCTATTCGTCTCTGGCCAGCGAGGCCCCGGCTTGCATCGAGGCTGGTGCAGGCCTGCCTAGAATACAAGTACCAGCGCCGATGTCGTGGCACCTAGCCTTGGACTCGGGGCCTTCCAAGCTCGCCTGGCGAGAAGGAAAATTAAAAGAGTCTGACCGGCCACTTAGCACTCCACCACCCCCCAGAACTTTACCCAACGGTCCCTAGATAGAAAGCTCCATCTCGCTCCTCGCCCAAAGCTGGATGTGTTCTCAGCCTGGTGCTCCTGTCTGACATTTGACAAGCTGCCCACTCTTGGCAGCCTCTTCAACCTTCCAATTTTCAGCGCCGCCGGCGTCAGCATGCGAGATACTGTTCTCGAATTGGACAACAAATTTCGTAAAATTCATCTAATCCAGCCTTCTGGAATTCCAGTCTCCCTTTGCCGATTGCAGCAAAATCTCTCTCCCCTTCAACAGAGCCACCCGTCCGTCATCTCATGTCGTGTCCGTGCAAACCCGACTTCAGGCGCCAATGTTTTCGTCGGCCTTTAAGTCCTTCTCCTCGAACATCACTTCTAACTATGAATTGTCTAAGCAGCCGTCGGCTACAGTAGGAGTCTGGACTCTCTTTGATGCAAAGAAGAAGAACACCGGCGCTCAGGCGTCGGTCTTCATCTTCGAGCGAAAATCTCTCGAGGCCACCGCTAGTGGGTTTGGAGCACGTGCCACGAGTGCTACCTCAGTCCGCAAGATACAAGATGAAGTTGTTGAGCGGCTGAAGAAAGAGGCCAGCAGTCTTGCACGACTACGGCATCCATCAATTCTACAACTTGTGGAACCGGTGGAGGAGACACGCAGTGGAGGCTTGATGTTCGCAACAGAACCCGTCTTGTGCTCGTTATCAGCAGCGCTAGCCCAAAAGGACTTGAACAATGGTCGGAACGGTAGAGGCGTCTCGCGATCTGCGTCCAACGATGGCACTGTCACCGCTCGAGTTATGCAAGAGGTGGAAGTTGATGAATTGGAGATTCAGAAAGGCCTCCTCCAGGTGGCCAAGGGGCTGGAGTTTCTGCATGACTCCGCTAAGCTGGTTCACGCAAATCTAACTCCAGACGCAATCATGATCAATGCAAAATCGGATTGGAAACTCTCGGGTCTGGGGTTTTCAGGTCCTCCTGATGGCGTCGAGGGTCATCAACCCATCCCACAAATCTCGCTTTCTGAGGTGCTATATCACGACTCTCGAATCCCGCGCTCTGTGCAACTAGACCTCGATTATACCTCCCCCGATTTTGTGCTCGACTCTAGTATCAACTTCCTGGCCGACATCTTCTCGCTAGGCCTAGTCATACTTGCATGCTACCGACAACCGCACAGGTCACCTGTCGAAACTCATGGCAATCAGTCGACCTATAAGAAGATCTTCAGCAGTGCATCCACGGTGCCCACTAGCGCCAACAATTACCTTTGTGAACAATCCCTACCACGAGAGCTGAATGTTACCTTGCCTCGGATGCTGACGAGGCGACCAGCGCAGCGCATGACAGCAACTGAATTTCAACAGTCACAGTATTTTGACAACATTTTAGTGAATACAATGCGATTTTTGGATGCTTTCCCTGCAAAGACTCCGGCCGAAAAGACACAGTTCATGAAGGGTCTCGGTCGCGTTATGCCCCAATTTCCTCCTTCGGTTCTTGGGAAGAAGATCCTCAGTGTGCTGCTCGATGAAATGAAGGATCGTGAGCTCCTACCTGTGATCATGCAAAACATTTTCCAGATTGTCAAGGCTGTTCCGGCGAGCAAAGAGATCGTTTCAGACAAGGTGCTCCCCCGGATGAGAGACATTTTCCTGGCGAAATCCAAATCCGAAGAGAGAGACAGTAGTAAAGAAGCAGCTTTGCTGGCCGTGCTCAGTAACATTCAGCTCATTGCCGATAACAGCTCTGCAAAACAATTCAAGGACGACCTCTTACCAATCATTCACGTCGCCATGGAATCCTCGACTCATTCACTAACTGATGCCGCTTTACAGACGTTACCTACGATCCTTCCCTTGCTGGATTTCTCAACGGTCAAGCATGAACTCTTCCCAGTTGTTGCTGGGGTTTTCAGCAAGACAAACAGCTTGAGCATCAAGATTCGTGGTCTCGAAGCACTAAGTGTGCTGTGTGGTGTATCGGTTAACCAATCTGCGAGCGGTTCTGACGACTTTTCGGGTAGGGTTGAAATGGACAAACAAGACAAAAATGTGTCGAGTCTTGACAAATTTACGATGCAAGAGAAGGTTGTGCCGCTCCTGAAAGCCATCAAAACTAAAGAGCCAGCGGTCATGATGGCAGCTCTGAGGGTGTTCCGCCAGATTGGAACCGTCGCAGACACCGATTTTCTCGCTCTCGACGTGATGCCCATTCTTTGGAATTTTAGCCTGGGTCCTTTGCTAGACCTTTCGCAGTTCAAAGCATTCATGGATGTCATCAAATCAATGTCGGGAAAAATCGAAGCCGAGCAGCTTCGCAAACTGCAAGAACTTTCATCGAGTAAAGCCGGTGATCCAAGAACGATGTCGCCGACCCATAATATGCCGGGCGGCGTCACCACTCATTCTAGTCAAGTGGCGGGTACAGAAGATGATTTCGAAAAATTGGTGCTGGGCAATAAGAATGCCGAGAGGAATGATGTCTTTGAGGGAGCTCTTTCTGAAGGCCAGAGATTGACACAGAATCCCCCTTCTTTCTCCTGGGCTCCGGCAAGTGCTTCCATCACCTCGAACACTACGTCGACTCAGAGTTTCGCGCCTCTGTCTACTCTTCAACCGCAACCATTGTCTCGCTCAATAACACCGGATGTCAGCGCTTCGGCTTTTCCAAGTCTGCAACCCATGCAACAGTCTTCGGCCTCGGTTTGGGGCGTGTCTGCACCCACAGCTGCATCTGCGCAAAACAAACATCAGGTACTACAACCAAGTAGCTTTCTCTCTAACCCCTCTGGCTTGACGTCTCCTCCAGCTTCATCTTCAAGTACGTCTTGGCAACTTCCGCCGCCTCCAGGGGGGCAACGACCGCTCAATTCAGGGTTCTCGCCCAGTATAGCACCACCCCTAACGAATAGTGCGCAGGCAAATGTTTGGCCGCAGGCGAATTACAACAATCTCGGAATGCCTTTGCAGCCAGTGTCTGGTATTAGTGGGTTCACGGGATCCATGAATGTACTGCAACCTCAGAAACCACAACTGCCTGTGTCTCAGCAAAAGAAAACAGGATTGGATAAGTATGAAAGCCTACTTTGAGGCGTCACTCTTGATGGCTATGAAAATACCATTTGCATGCACGAATAGACGAAGTTGCACAGTGGATTAAATGCAATCGTAACGGACTGGACCTTTTGATACCAGGACGTGGGCTCTATCATTGGTACCGAACAATGACTTCCCAGATTTGGTCATTTTCTTCCTTGCCCGTAGCACCACCAATGGCACGGTTTGGACGCGCCGCGCAAACGGAATAAAGCTAACAAGCCCATTGACGACCTCGCCAAAGTCGGCATAACCGGCAGATTGTGTCTGAGAACCCCACAGCCAATCGCGTGGTTCACGAGGCCTGTTTCAGCCCCCTGTCGCGAAAAGAAGCTTCAGAAGCTTCCAACTCTCCGGCAGAATCGAAGCTTCGGCTCGGCAACGATCTCGAAAGCTCAACCTGGGCCAATCGTTTACGCACGACTTTGCACACCTTTGACTATATTCACGAGTATCAGTACCCTATGTCCGCAGGCAGGCAGGGTGGAATGGCAGCTCCAGCGCCATAGCAGTGGATAATGACCTCCAGCGACGAATAAACCTACCTGCAAACAATGTCGAGGTGATTCTGCGTCCCACAAAATTATGACGAGTACGCATAGCTCCCCCAGGCTAGCAAGGAGAGCTTGAGCTATGAGGAATATAAATTGAGGCTCCCTCCAAGCCTAAAAGTCCCTCATATTCACCAGCCTCTACCATATTTGCCAGCTTCATCCCTAAGCATATGCGTTGGGTAGCTCTTGAATGATTTCGCCATGAAGTTCTCGCTTTCGTTGGCCGCCACTGTGGCTTCAGCATTCATCGGTACCTCCTCGGCCATTTCAATTCTCCTGGGCAACGACGACGGCTTTGGAAGTGCCCAAGTCCGAGAATTCTATCGCCTGCTGAAGGAGAGCGGACACGAAGTTGTTATGGTTGCTCCGGCCGACAATGAAAGTGGTCAAGGTGGTCGATCGGTTTTTACTACCAACAAGACCCTCGCTGTTAATTCCGAATTCAATCTCGTCCCAGCTGGTGCTCCCTCGATTGGACGTGATCCCCATGATGCCGATATTTGGTACTACAATGGAACCCCTGCCGCCTGTACATATGTTGCCCTTGACTATGTTCTCCCCAGTTTCTATGTCAATCGGACCATTGATCTATATGTGGGCGGCCCGAACTTTGGATTGAATGCCGGCGCATTTTATTACACTTTGTCAGGAACCATCGGTAAGCGTCCGCCTAGATTCGGTAAATTAATGAATGTGCGTCGCTTACAGGAGAATAGCTGGAACTTACGCAGCTATTCAACGAAATCTTCCCGGAATTGCTTTCTCGGGAGCCAACAGCGAACAACGCTCGTATACTTGGATCAATGAGACAACACCGTCTGGATATCCTGATCCTGCAACAATTCAGGCTCAACTTGCGACCAACCTCGTGAACCAGCTTGTCAATGCTACTCATGGCCGGAAGCCAATCCTCCCTCTTGGATACGGACTCAAGTAAGCTGAAAGTATCCTTGAGATGGGAAGAGGGAAGCTAATGATGGGTCAGCGTCAACACACCATTCATCACATCGCTAACGAATGACTCTTGCGTCAACCCGCCATTTGTCCAAACCCGGATGTCGGGCGGTGCGACAACGGACAAGGCAGTGTGGAACGCGACTTCGGGAATTTTCACATACCAGAACCTGATTACAGACGGCACCAACGTTTGTATCAACGGGAACTGCGCCCTGCCTGGAGAGACTCCTGTTGTCGACAACGGCTGCTATGGCGCGGTGTCTGTGTTCACAATTGATTACGATGCGCCCTTGGGACATGCTCAAGCTGCAATCCGAACATCACTCCTACCGTTGGTAGCGTTCGAGAACCCCGACTCGAAAATGACGCTGAAGGCCCGAGAGAGTATGAGTCGTAAGTGGCGCCCAGATGCAATGACGCCTATGCTAACCTTGGCGAAGGAGAAGAAGCTGCGGCACGCCATCCCCTACGTGAGACATAGATGATGGCCCCGAAAGCACTGCGGGGGAGCGAGTATGCAGAATACACCGTATGGGGGCGCGTAAGGGCTTCACACGATAATACATAGATTAGAAATGTACATAGTAATGATATCCGCGTTTTGTGCTTAAAAAGGATATATTCGGCTCTATCTTGCAGCGTCGGTGAAGGCTCGAGGGATCCTTCGGGGGATGATAAATGACTCCGGGCGTCTGATATCAAAGCTATGGCGGCTATTGGCGGAAAAGATACGCGAGAGCCAAGCTCCGACGGCCGATGTCGCTGAAGTCGCTGATGCCGCTGGCAGCATTGGCAAGTCACCCAGTCGCTTTTGGTAGCAGTACCCCTACCGGTGCCCCGTTACATACTCCGTACCTGCTTGTCAATGCGGGTGTGGATTTTCTATCAACTAAATTTCTGGCTGACTTCAGATAGGCCGCCCTTCGACAGCACCTCCAAGGAAATTAGAGACCGACTTCTTTTAGACCTGCAGTCGGTCAGAGAGCTCGTCATATAGAGGTTTTTCCCATCCCTCGACCCTCTCATGGTCCCAGCATAGACAGTCAAAATGTCACTCCCTCGATTACTCCGCACGCCCTGCGCACGCGCTCTCGCTTCGCCTACAACTACATTTGAGTCACTACGGCTTCTGCCCTCCTTCAAACAGTTTTCGACTTCAAGAAGACGATTAGAATCACTAGCTGCCGAAGATGACCTGTACTCGAGACTACCGGGTATTGACCCGTCGAAGCTCGCTGTCACCAACACCATTACTCCCAAAGCCCTCGTTCCCAACCAGGATCTTGTATTTGGGAGGACCTTTACAGGTAGGCTCCATGGTCTAGCGGGCGCTGGATGCTCAAGCTAACCTACCTTTGCATCAGATCATATGCTGTCCATCGAGTGGACAGCTTCTGAAGGCTGGCTGCCACCTCGGATAACGCCATACCAAAACTTGTCGCTAGACCCTGCCACCTGCGTCTTTCACTACGCATTCGAATGCTTCGAGGGCATGAAGGCTTACAAATGCGAGAAAGACGGCTCGCTGCGGTTGTTCAGACCGGATAAAAATATGGAACGCATGAACAAGTCTGCCGCCCGGATCGCACTACCTACCTTCAACAGTGACCAGGTGATAGAGCTGATTGGGAAGCTCTGCAAGATGGATGAACGCTTCATCGCGTCGGAGAAGGGATACTCATTATACATCCGGCCGACACTGATTGGAACACAGCGGACGCTAGGCGTGGGCCCTCCGGGGTCTGCACTGCTCTACGTTATCGCATCCCCAGTCGGACCATACTACCCTACTGGCTTCAAGGCCATTTCACTAGAGGCAACAGACTATGCCGTTCGTGCCTGGCCCGGAGGCGTGGGCGACAAGAAGCTCGGCGCAAACTACGCGCCATGTATCGTGCCACAGCTTAAAGCCGCCAAAAAAGGACTGCACCAGAACCTCTGGCTGTTCGGGCCCGAAGAATTCATCACCGAGGTTGGCACTATGAACCTCTTCGTGTGTATCAAAAACAAGGAAACGGGCCAGAAAGAGCTGCTTACGGCGCCCCTCGACGGAACGATTTTGGAAGGGGTGACGCGCGATTCGGTACTTACTCTCGCGCGAGAACGCCTGGAACCACAGGGTTGGAAAGTCGTCGAGCGGTACGTCAAGATGCAAGAACTAGCCGACGCCGAGAGTGAGGGCCGGTTGGTTGAAGTGTTTGGTGCTGGAACCGCCGCAATTGTGGCGCCAGTGCGCAAGATCGCGTGGAGAGATCGTGTCTTGGACTGCGGCCTGAAGCCCACCGAGGAGGCCGGTGAGATTGCGCTCAAGATGAAGGGTTGGATTGAGGGAATTCAATATGGAGATGAGGACCACCCGTGGAGTGTCAAGATAACGTGAACGGATGGGCATTTGTAGCCGCAGCTTCTATGTACAGATATCCCGCAGCGTACGGTACATTATTGTACCCACCATATCCAACCAGGCACCTTCTCGTTGCGCGTCATTTAGGCATTTGGATAACTGCTTTCTGTAGCAATCGAGTAGTCAACAGCTTTCGGCCCTCGAACAGCGATACTAGCATCCACGCTTGCACGAAACTCCTTGAGAACATCCAATACCTCGTCCGGTTGCTCCAGATTCATCATGTGCGTACCCTCCGCCAACTCAGTGTATTTGCCCCCAGTCGCATTGGCAATCATTTTTAACAGCATCGGCGGACTCGAGACATCTTGTGCCCCTGCAACCGCCAAAACAGGGACTCTGATTCCTGGTAATCCCGCCACCAGATCAAGGCTGGCCATGACTCTCCATGCACTCGCCCAGTTCTCGACTTTGGCCCGCCGGACACAGCTCCTCGCATAGCGCACGGCCCAGCCATTCTCGGCGACCGCCTTGGCTGTAAACCAGCGATTCAGACTGGACGCAACCATGGCCTCCATACCGAGTTCCTCCGCCGTCGTCGCTCGGTCAAGCAGCACGGGCGACCCCTTTGGCGCAGACGCGAGAACACCGAGTGATCGAACGCGCTCGGGGTGTCTGATAGTGAAGGCTTGCGCGATCGCGCCACCGTACGAGATGCCGTAGACGTCCGCCAGGCCGATTTCCAACGTGTCCAGCAAGACTTTCAGGTCGTCCGCGAGTTGATCCATGCCCGTCGTCGTTGGGGCGTCGCGTGCGAACCCGAATCCGCGAATATCGTACATGACCACGCGACAGCCCATATCTCGGGCCAGGCGCGGATAAATGGCTCGCCACATGCTCGCGTCCATTGACAGGGCGTGTAGCAGCACAATGGGCACGCTCCCGGCGCCCGCGCTGCTCAAGAACCCAGTGTCTCGCACCAAAGTGTCGTGGTCGACGAGCTTGACAACGCTGGTCTTGGGCAGTGTATCCCCGCGAACCTCGCTGACCAGCTTGGACAGTTCTGCGGCCCTGTCGCGACGACCTGCAGTCCAAGCGAAATTGACCACGTCCTGCATCTCGTCCTCGGTGATGTCGTGGTCCAGCGCCGCCTTGACGGCCGTTTCAAGAGGCATACTGAGGGTCAAAAGCGTCATGCTCAGATTGACCAGGGCCTTCTCGGGGTTTCCTAGAGATCGCATGTTTGAGAAGTCTTCGTGGCCGTCCACGGTCAAGGCGGAACAGCGTTGCATCATTCGTTTATGGTATTTTTTACTGAGCCGAAGGAACAAGAGTCGAAGAATGATTCGCGATAGATCTTGTTTCTGGTTCAACCTTTGCTGGTATTGCTCTCCTTCTTCTCTTTGGGCGCGTGTTGTTTCTGCTTGAGCTCCTCCATCTCTCTATGCCCTGCCGCTGCCCTCTTTATACCTCTCACGACGACATCAAACAAGGCGGCCATCGGGACAACATCTCACCGTTTGAACAGTTGCTCGAGAAAAGAATCTGAAGTCACAGCATGCTTGCTGGCATATCTGATCTCGGTCATCGAGACGGCCGAGAGTTTTAGTACACCCGAGTATGTACTTTTGGCGCAGGACTTCGGCCGACCAGCGATACGAGCGTCAGCTGTGAAGGCGCCAAGGTAGAGCTTTGTTAGCCAGTTAAGGCCTTCTTTAGCTAGAGCTAAGGAATAGGAGAAGCAGCCTGGTGACTTTTCCAAGTACAGGTACCTAGGTAGCTACTCGTAGGTCGTTACTACGTGTCAGCCTGGTGAGGCTCTCAGACGAGAGCCTATGGGCCTAGGTGGTACCTACCAGCTCGCCACCTCGCCTAGACACCCACTAGATACATAGGTGGGTGCCGAGGCAGCCTCTGGGGCCCCGGGTAGCAGTGAACATGCAAAGGCTCCCGCGTCCCTGGCATTTTCTTGGAACCTCAAATCGCTGCTGTGTGTCGTCGAGCATCTTCAACTGACTGCGCGCAGTCTGGTGATCATTTGTGTTATTGGCACTAACCAAGATACCAACTGATGGTTGCGTTCAGCCCTGCATCGAGCCTGGAATCATATCAGTTATACGATTCTAAAACGAATGGTCACGTAGGTCCAGTTTGGCCGCTGCCAGTGCTTACCTGTTGTTTTCATTAGAGACTGCTGTCTTCTTTGTCCTGCGCTTCTTCTCTTTGCATTGCTCTAAACAAGCGTCTCAAACGGTATCCTCTACTATGATGAGGCCAACCCAGTCTCTCAGCCTCGACGAGCGCCTGTTCGTTTTGAGACACCCCGAAAGAGAGACGCTTCGCTTCCTCACCGTAACCCTACCTCCAAAAACAATATCTTTCACAAATCTCTCTCCCTGCTCGACTCTCCACAAGAAGTCTTGGACAGCATCTACCAAAACCTGTACCCTGAGAAGTACAGGGTCGGAATCAGCATTTCAAGCCACTGGTCAGAGAGCAAGAAAGCTACGAAGGTGGAATTCAGCTCTGCACTCCCAAGCTACGGAATTGAGCTTGTTTGTCGGTAGACTCGACGAGACACACATTTGCTTCGGAAAAAAGCCTTCAGCGGCGAGCTTGTCATTGAGTTTACAGACGCGACAGACGGGGAAGCCCTGAAGAAGTGCTGCTCGGATCTATTCCCCTGGATGTGTGGTCAAGTCACCTCACTCTTACTTGATGGCTTCTCAAAACAAGGTCTGAGCGACTACTATTGGACTGAGAAAACATGGAGGACCCTTGACCTCCTCACTTCATTTCCCAACATCAAGCAGGTACAAACAAACTTCAATCTTGTCAAAGAGAAAGAATGGCTCATGTTACGCAGGGGGATGTACCAGACATCTTCTCCGTTGACCGTCGCAATGCTTATTTTGAAGCTCCCGCATACATGATCAACCGGTTCGTCCTGGCCAGTTACATGATAGAACGATCGAGCGACTGCAATATCTATCTGAGTACTACTATTCAGTGGATCTCTAATCGGGAATCTAGATTACCCCTTCATGAAGATGTGAGTAGCATGGATTCGGCGCGAACACTGTCTGAATGACCTGCCTGTAGGAGCACAGAATGCTAGTTTCAGACAGTCTCTCATGTCGGACAGGTGAGTAAGCATGTTTTACTCGTCTACGGGTACCAAGCCTTCTGGAATACACTGCCGGTCGCCGTTCAGCCGTTCAGTCGAGTTGAGTACGAAGCTCATCTTGCAGATATCTTGTTCCTGGGGGGAGAATGTTCTGCAGGATTTGTCAAACCCATTCATCCGGCGAAGAAGACATTCCGAATCCAGTAATTTCGTGGTCAACTACTTCAACCCTCAACGGATTGAATTTCGGCCTTGCCCGGATTCGTACGGAAGTGTTGACTGAAACCAGTAGGGCACATGCAGCTAAATGCTTAGGCAGTCAAGCCAGTCCCAGCGTCGGCGTGTCTCTTGCCGAGTTGACTTATCAACAAGACATCGAGGCCAGGCGATATGCAATATTATCTAAGGCATTTAGTCGTCTTACGGTGACAAAGAGTCCGCCGACAGTCGGTTGTGCCTGCGTACATATGATGGAACAACACTGTGCTCGCAGACCAGTTCCCCATCCAATCCAAGACTCATCAAGCTCAAACCTGACTGTGCTCAAGAACTGGATATGACCGAAAAGTCCTTCGCAGATGTGACGACAGGTCGGGAGGGGTTGGAAATCAAAGACTCGTTTGTCGGATCTACTCCTGTCTCTGAAGGCGATCAAAAACCGTCTCTGAACTGGAGATTGAAATGGAAGAGAGATCTGTACGTGCTGGGCCCTTTGACGGTGCTCTATGTCTTCTGCTTCCTCGACAGGACAAATATCGGATCTGCTGTTGTCTTTGGCCTCGCCGAGGACCTTCATCTCACTGGCACGGAATACAACAGCGCTCTGGTTTGCTTTTTTGTTCCATATGTCATATTTGACATTCCCGCCAACATTCTCCTCTTGCGCTTGAAGCCACATATATGGTGTAAGTGCGCTCCTCGACTCATAGTCAATACATCGCCATGCTCATCAATGTGTCGATGGCTCTAGTACCCGCTTGCACCCTTTTTTTTGGTATCATGACTGTCCTTCAAGGTGTGACGCAGAATTTGGCAGGCCTGGCAGTCGTGCGAGTTCTGCTCGGCACAGCAGAAGCAGGAGTTTATCCTGGGTGTGTGTATACGATATCTCGCTTTTATCGGCCCGGAGAAGCGCAGTCCCGTTTCGCCATATTTGTCGGTTCGACTACTTTGGCAGGGGCATTTGGAGGCCTTCTTGCTAGCGCGATTGGCAACATGGATGGAATACAAGGGCTTCGCGCCTGGCGCTGGATCTTCATCCTGGAAGGATGTCTCACCGTGGTTGTCGCTTGTATCCTCTTCTTCCTTGTTACCGACATTCCGGAGAAGGCGCGATGGCTTCGCGAGAGTGAACGGCAGGCGCTGTACACTCATATTGGACACGACAGTTCGTCTCTCGACCCTGATAAGAAGGAAGGCACGATCAGCTTGAAGGATGTCATCGCCGCATTCCGAGACCTCAAGATGTGGTTGTCAGGATTTATGTATCTTGGAATGACAATGCCGGCAAGTTCTCCTTTCCGCGTCAATGGGCCCAGGAGGTAGCTGACTCTCGTATAGTCCAATGGCCTCAGTTTGTTCATCCCCAGCATCGTCCGCGGGCTCGGATATTCACCCATCAGCACACAACTGCACACAGTGCCAATATACGTCGCCTGTGCCGGATTTGCGTTCATCGTCGGTCTCGCGGCGGACAAGATGAAGATGCGAACACCCCACACTTTGTTCTCCATCATAGTTGGAATTGTGGGATTCTGTTTTCTTCAATCTCATCTGCAAGAAACTCACGCGAGATATGGATTCTTGTTTCTCGCCTTGATGGGTGTTTTTAGTTCGATCGTTGGTGAGTGGATGCTGTTCTGAGCAGAAATGCCATGCTGACATGGTGCAAAGCGATCTTGTGCTGGTACACGATGAACTGTTTCAACCCCAAGCGTATGTCATTCAGACCGTCTGGTGGAGGTACAGCTTTTGCTGACTGAGGACACAGGACGAGCCATTGGCGCTGCATTTCAAGTGTCGTTCGGCAACCTTGGCAGTATCATCGCGACATACTCATTCCTCAAGACTGACGCTCCTGAGTTCCGCACGGGAAGTCGCATCTGTATCGGGTTCCTGTGCTTGGCTTTTGTCAGCTGCATTGCATATTGTTCGGTGTGCGTTGCCGAGAACAGAAAACTGGCGCGGCGAGAAGGAGACGGACGAATGGCACCTGGCAGCATACCACGATTGATGATATGAAGCTGAATGGCTGTGGTACGAAATCAAAAGCTCGACTCTACTAGTAATGTGTTGCTGCGTTGCCAAATAGATAATCGGGTTAAAATGGACCGTCATGTACCTTCCGCGTCTTCTGCGTCCGTCGTTTCTTGGACCTGCGATGAATTTCCGCCAGCAACTACGGTAGAAGGAGGACGTGCGGCTCGCACCAGATGCGCCCCTGACAGACATACAGTCCTGACTGACGGCAGAGAGTTGGATGGTCCCATCGATGCTCCGATGAAGTCTACTGAGCAGGATTGGCAAGGTCGCGGGCACGCATTCATTAAGAGCCATTTACGGTCAGATCAAGCAAGCGTCGATGGAATCTACCTGCCTCCCACTACCGCGATAGCGACAAGCGTGAGGGACGACAATGTGTTGTGCAGGGTTTTCTCTTTGTTCGCGAATAGATAGAATTTGGTGATCCTACCCACGCAAAACAAAGCAATCATGAGGGCTATCGCTAGTGACGTGCGGAACCAAATAGAGGCAGTCCAACGCAACTGTGTGAAACGCTAGATCTATACCAACTCGGCGTAGAATGGCGCACTTTGCTAAGATGTCTAGAATACTCCCTATCGATACAGCCTCGTCTATATGAAGCTTGACGGGGGATTAGCTGAGTGCGATCCAGCTGGACAGGCCTCCAAAGGAGAGCCTAGGTTTCATAGCAGCAGCAGCAGCAGCATGATAGTGACACCCTTCGCGGTAGACAATGAAGCATTGGAATGAGACTGAAGCCGCCTTCTGTAAGTCGATCATTTCCCTGTCTGCTTTGTGCTACACTGTCGAGACTATTTTCTATTTTCTATTTTCTATGCACGAACGTTCGAAATTTCGACGGACTCGGCTGCGCTGCGCTCTGGATTCATGTAACACATCACTTTGCCTGTTTCTGGAAAAGACACCTGACGAATCATGCCTGGAACCATCTCCTCTCGGTTATACACCTAGTAACAAACATATGCCGGAACCCATTTTCCACACAAGTCCTTCTTCTAACTACCGCACATCGACTGGTTTCACGGCCGCTAAAATCTTTTTCTTCGCAGCTAGTCAGGCACACGTCAGAGTTATTTTATCGTCTTTTCTCGTGTGTGAGAATCTGAATTGACCACCCACCCCCTCAAAAAACACTAAACAGACATGGTTTCTGCGGATCACGAGAAAAGATGGCCATCGCTAGCAGTAGCAACAATAGCAATCAGAGCCAAGCTGATGATGCGCCGCCAGCGCCCTTGACCTTTATCTTCCAAGACCAGCCTACAGGGAAAGTCTCAGGCCTGAATCTGTCGGAAATCAACTCGCATGTCGCGCGCCACTCGCTGCTCCGGGGCAGGTTGTTTGTCCCTCCCCCACCACCGACGCCCCGCCCAGTGCCGCCTCCGTCACTGTCGTCGCGAAAGCAGCCCGTACGCAATGTGGAGGACTTTATCAAGGAGAGGAAGAAGCAGATTCGTATGAAGCGGAGGATGGACAACAGGAACGATGATTTTCCTAACGACGACAACGACGGTGACGCGGTACGTGTCGTCGTCCCTCCCCCGACCGTCCTGGCAGGAAATTCCGATCCCTTCAAATCCACCACCATCGCCGTGACGCCGTCGGTCAACCACCTTCTGGTCTTCACGCGGGATTTCATTCTACCGGCCAATCACGGCAACGAAGCCACCTTCTACGGCGGCAGGTGGCACATGCAACGGTACTGGCAGGACAGCGTGCGGGGGCTGGACGATGGCGGCGCTGACGGGTACGCGTACCTGGCGCGCTCGGCCGCCATTCTGGCGGGTATCATCAAACCGTCGGCGCAATCACCCCAGGGTGGGGGATCATCCCAGACGACGCTGCTGGCGCTGCAGTACATCAGCAAGGCGACGAGCAAGCTGCGCGAGGCGATGCTGCAGCGCAGCGATCTGGAGGCGCACATGTGGGAAGTCTACGCGCTACTCGCCGCCGAGGTCGCGGCGCACAACTTCAAAGCCGCCACAGTGCACGGGCTCATGCTGCGGCGGGTGCTGCAGCCCGTCGGAGGGAAGACACTACACCCGGAGCCACGGTTCCTGATGGTCGCGCTGCTGCAGGACATGACGCGGGCGTGTCTGTCGCTCACGAAGCCGGCGTTCGACCTGTACCGCTGGGATAAAGAATACTTGCCGGTGCACCTGCGCGACAACATCGCCGAAGCCGAGCATGGTCCACCCTCGGCGTATCCGTACTACAAGGACACGCCGGCCACCTTGCCGCCGTCGTTCCGCAGCATCATCCTTAGCGTGCGCGAGTGGCACCACACGCTGGGCATCAGCATGCTAGACCGCTCCATGGTGACCATGACCATCTTCACCAACGCGGCCATGAAGATCATGGCGCTGACGGGGTTTTTCCTCAACCACTACCTCGAGGCCCTCGAGCTGTGGGACCTGATCGGCACGCCGGACATGCTGGCCGACGCCTGCCTGGGCCTCGCCTTCACCTACTGGGTGCGCCGCGCCGTGCACGACCGCATGGACCGCGGTTCCAAGCTCGAGGAGGCCGGCTCGTTCGCGTTCGACATGAGCCCCGTTGTCGCGGAGAAGTTGCGCAATTTGGACACCTTGCTGCTGCGGACTGAAGCCGGCGAAGTGGAAGAAGAAGGTGGCGGCAACAGCAGCGGCGTCTACGACCACCGCATCTGGTGGCTCTTCGCCGGCACGATGGCCGAGCGCAATGTGCTTCTGCGCCCGGACTACCCGGACTATCGCGAGTACCACGGCCCGCGGTTCCTCGCGCTCACCAGAGAAATGGGCCTTGAGGGGTGGAAGGATATCGAAGTCGTCTTGAGGCCCTATCTGTATCTTGAGCCCATGGCTCATAAGGTCAAGATGTGGTTCACTGCCATGACGGCTGTGGCCGCCGCCAAAGCGTCCTCGTCCTCGTGGAGACCGCCGGGTCAGAGGCGTGAATGAGTTTCAATGAGTTTGAAGGAAGGCTAGTGCATTATTTCTGCGTATTTTAGCATGGCGAAATGTGAATGAACCAGGGAGGTCGAAGGGCGAAACCAGGCTACGGATTTCAAGGAGCAAATCTCTTTTTGCCAGCAGTCCATGTTTATCGATTCGCATTATATCCCCTCTCAGTCAATGATTTCCTGCCAAAAGAAGCGTATTGCGTCGTATATATGAACACTAGGTGCCACCATGTCAATAACAACGATTAACTGTCCTCCCATTTCTCTAATGTATTCCCTATAGTAAACACTGACTACATACCACTGTTAGGAAGTAGAATGCACAAGACCTCCACTTTGCCATTCCATATCTCTCATCATGCCGAAAAAGGTTCGGTCGTTCAAACTCCTGGCTCAAACTCAAAAAGGAGACGAAGATGATACCGATACATCATCCACCCTGGAAAACTAAATCTCGCCGCGCTTTGCTTAAGACAACAGACGGAAAACATCATGAACTCAACAAGTCCCGCACACTCATACCTTTACCGCGGTCTTTACTCTCGCCTCGACTGCCACTAGCGCCACTGTCCATTACGACGCCTTCCATGCCTGGACTATTCAAGGCGGCAGATCTTCCCTCTGCACCACGCCAGTCGTTCGTCAACATCATCAATGCTGCACTAGCAGTTGCCTCGGCTGTACCTGACGCGTCACTCACGGCGCCGGGGGACTTGCTTCGGCCACGCCCGTCCCGCTCTCGCTGTATGGCCGCATTGTAATGCTGCTGTGGCGAGGGCAACTGCAGTCTCGTAATGGCGGCTTGGGGTAACGGGAGACCCATTCCCACCTTCGGGGATGGGAGTGGTTGCATGCTTGGGGAAGGGTTGGAGATGGAACCCGACGGAGGGTTGTTGCTGTTTACCGTAGTCCAGGATGTGGCCGTTGAGGGTAAAGACGGGAGGTTTGAGTTGCTGGACCGGCCGATGCTGCTGCTGCTGTTTGTCGGCGTACGAGACAGGTCTGGAGAAAAGTGGATCGAGTGGAAAGCCGGGGAAAGCATCGTCGGCGTTGGAGTTGCGGAGGACACAATGCCTCCACCCATGCCTGAATGTCCCGACTGCGTCTGTGATAGAATATGCGGGGATGGGTACGCTGAAGAGCCACTCAGAGAAGCAGTGGATGATTTTCGAGAATCGCGCAACGACCACTCATGTGGAATTGTTGCACTGGTACTATGCCGACTTGTGCGTAACTTGGTCGGCGGTGCCGCATCAGGCAACTCGTCAATAAGTTCATCTTGTAGGCCATCTTCGTCGTCTTGTTCTTCATCTTGTTCTTCCATCCCCGCCTCTTCCTCATCAAACTCGTCATCCTCGTCGTCTAGACCGTGTCCTCGTCGGTGCATCTGAGCGACCGGGTCTGATCGCATCTTCCCGCCGAGTTTGGCATTCTCAGTCTTCAACTGCGAAACGCAGCCCTCAAGATATCGGACATATTCGATGCCTGCCTGTAAAATGGCTAGCTTGTGCATCTCCACGCCCTCGCAAGCCGGGATCATATCTTTAAGCACGCCAAACTCTTCGTTCATCTTGCTTCGCCGGCGTCTTTCTATGATACTGTGGGCGGTTTTGCGGGCCATTTTTCGGCCCGCGGCACTAGTCGCCGAAGGCTGTTTGCGCTTCGAGTTTGCAGACGCAGTTGCGGAGGCGGACGTCGCAGCGGCCGCGGACCCGGCCGATGTAGATGCCTTGCTGGAGGATGCCGCTGCTGTGGCCGCCGAAGATGCGGCAGTCGCGGACCCCGGAGGCACATAGCTGGCATCGCTGGCGGGAGATGAGTTGTTTGTAGCCTGCGATTTGGGCTTCATCTGGATGATCTTGCGGGCTCGGCTGGGAGGCGGAGGTAGGGCGTACGAATCGCTCGCCGGGCCTGAATCGGTGGTCGGTTTGACCACACCAGAAGCAGTCCTCTTGTGTCGGGGGCTGCCCGTAAGTGGCTTACTCTGGGGCGAGATGGGGGGAGAGCGCTGAGCGAGCATATTGCCGCTCGCAATTGCTTCCCGATGGTAAGAAGACTTTGAATTTCGATGCTGTGGATGGCCTTCACTTGAGCGAATTGCAGGAGGAGGCAGGGCAAAGATGGGCTCCATATCATTAGGCTGGAGGCCTTTGAGATTCTCAGCGGCCTTGAGATCTGTAGAGCCGGTCGGAGTAGGAGGCGGTTTTGGTCTGGGCATAGTTCTAGAAATAGAGACGGCAAAACAGCGATGAGCAGGAAGAGAGGAAGCAAGAGCGAGATCACGCGATAATAGAGGGACCGTTAGATGCCAGATAAATTGACTGAAGGCATGGTGAGTGAAGAGTTGAGGGTAGAGGAGAAGGACAATAGGGAAATGCAAGAAAACCTAGCAGAAAATGCATTGCGAGAGCGACGGCTTCAAAGCGTTCGAGATAGTCGGAAGTGAGCACGTGGAGGGATGAGAAGGAGAAGAACGAAGCACGCGACACTCGTGTAGGAGGATAGAATCGGCCTCGTGTGGAAGCGCTGGTGGATGATAGGAGGATGGATGAGGAGCTCTTCCCCCCAGAAACTCCCCGGGCCTCCCTAAACATACCGCACGTGCCCCCTGTGATTGGTTGCCAACACTTAAACCAACCGCCAAACCTCCCACTACGCCCACGGCCAGTGGCACCGAGAAAAAAAGGCATGTGAGGATACTGGCACTGAGTGACTGGCATTGCGCATTACTAGATTATCACTGGACATTCGGTGTTTGTCGTTGATTGTTTCATTTCATTGCCAGTGGTAGTCCAGCATATACATCTGTGTACAGTAGAAACGTGGGTGCATAACTCTAGTGAGGACCAGCAGCTAACCATTACGCCGGTCGCTTGAAATGCACCTTCAATGGCTCCCATGAATGAGCATTGTACGTCTGAAACACTTGTTAGCATTGCCAAAATCAGTGGCCAGGGAAGTAGCTTACCTCTTGCACTTTTTGGCAAGTCTTTAGACCCCATTCGGTAACGCCAACCATCAAACAACTCTCAAACATGAACGCCATGCTACCCTCGCCCACCTTCTGGGGAGGCAAGTCCATTGTTGACGCCTTTTCAAACGTCTGCATGTCTGGTCCATGTCCGCTCATTGTATTATGTAAACTTGCCCCGGCTGGCTGGAATCCTCCCTTGCCAGCTCCCTTGGCATCGTAGTTACCCATGATCAAGCCCATGAACTCGGACATGGTGTTTCGGTGATACCAAGGTGGGCGGAAGGTAGTCTCTGCAACCAGCCATCGGGGAGGGAAAATAACAAAGTCTGCTACCGCCGTACCCGCTCCATGGGGGTGAGACGGTGCAGTGAGAACTGTGAAGATCGAAGGGTCGGGATGATCGTAAGAAATACTGCCGACGGGATTGAACCGGCCCAGGTCGTACTTGTAGGGAAAATAGGTCCCGTGCCAGCCTACAATGTCGAAGGGGGTGTGCGACTGCTTGGCTGAGAACAAGTTGCCGCCAAACTTGCCATAGACTATCCATTCGGTGTTTTCATAGTCTTCGATGAAATCGGCCACTGGTGTCTGGAAGTCACGCGCGTTGGCCAAACCGTTTGAGCCAATGGGACCAAGTTCGGGCAATTTGAAATGGCCCTGATACAGCTCCAAGATATATCCTCGAACCGGTTCGTTGTCATGCAATGTAACGTGGTAGCGAATGCCGCGCGGAATGACGCAGATTTCGTTGGGTCGCACCAAGATCTTGCCAAATTCGGTCCGGATGTCAAGGACTCCATGCTGGGGAACAATCAAAAAGTCTCCGTCTGCGCTGTAAAAGGCCGTCTTCTCGGGCATGCTGGAGCCACAGGAATAGATGTAGATGCCCAATCCTTGCTTCATGGTGGGGTCGCCCGCACCAGCCACCAAATGTAGAGAATGGATCCAAGAGACCTCCTTATCGAAGTCGAACGGATCCCATCGTAGTTGATTTGGGATCGCGTTGAAGTGGGTGCCAAAGCTCGGGGTAGGGGAGATGAGAGACTGGGAGGAAGAGGAAGGGACGGCCTCAAAGTTCTGGTGGCTGGCAGACGGCAGAATTCGATACAGCCATGTCTGCTGATTCTCGTCTCGAGGAGCGGTGAATGCAGTGCCAGAGAGCTTCTCGTTGTACAGGCCGTGCGGGCATTTTTGTGGGGAGTTTGCCGCGAGCGGCAGGGTGCCTGGGATAGCTTCACTCCTTCAGGACCGTCAGTGAGTGGAACAGAGACTAGATTCCATAACTGCGTACTCTTTGTACCCCCCGAACCCATTCAGATATCCGTACGTGTCGGTCACAGCGAATTGGGTTACAGGCATCGTCGATAGCTTGTTCGTCGGTAAATGTGTTAACGTTGCGAACTAGAAGAGTTCAATGTCAGTGTACGCGTCTTTGAAATAAAAAAAACAAGACTGAGGCTGACAGCGGGCAGGCTGAGGAGAGCGGCGGCTAGACTCACTGGTGAGGGGTGTCTTGTATTTGATGTTGATGTCCTTGTTCTCTCTATGCCTTTCAATGGCGGACTGCAAACGTTTGATTCCCTGCATGAAGGGCGGTATTGTTGTCTGATGGCCTGAAGCGAGAGTTAGAGAGAATGAAAGTGCGGAATGCAGTGGTGAAGAAGTGAGGGACTGATTCCGTGGGAGGGGATTTGAATGAAATGAATGAAACCCGGCCGAAGTCTCAGCCCAAGCAGGATGCGTGGGTTGCAGACCTGGCAGACATGGAGTGCAGGGAAAAGTGGATGCTCGAGACGCAGGCCAAAACAATAGCCCAAACTGCGACTGCGCTAAAAATTCAACTTTTGCTTTTGCCTGCCCGACAAAACGCGAAAGCCGGTGCGAGATGCGGTGTGCCGAGAAATCGAGTGGGATGCTGGCCACAGCAGTGCGGGATGGTCTAGGGCGGTGATTTGCACACGGCAATTTAGCAGCGGCTCTAGGCGCAGCTGGCGACCCAGGCGTACCCTAGAACGGCGGTGGGGCGACCAAGAGAAGCGAGAGGCGATCAAGCCAGGACAAATCGAACGCCAGAGGGGCTCCAATTGTGCACCTTTACTGTCCCTTTTTCTCCAATCTTCTCTGACTGTGCCGAGTTTCCGCTACCTGTACGAGTGCAATCCTGTGCACCCCCATCATGCTGTCGCGTACTGTGAATGCACCCCTCACCACCTGCATATGTGATTGAATGTGACTCGTGAGAATGACTCTGACGCTGTCGTGGTCACTCGTCCTCGCTTGCATCCTCGAGGGTCAGCGTTCAGAGTCCAGCAGTACCAGCGCCAGTGCCTGACGCTCCCGCTGATTTCTGCACATCGCCGTTAGACTTCTGTTAAGCCGGCTGACGAGACTGACTCTCTCCCGAGTCCAGGGTGAAGATCGGCGGTGGCCGTGGGCAAGTGAGGCTGCAAAAGCAACCCATTCGTCCTGCCTGTGAGCTGCCGGTGAGATGCAGGAGCCAAAATTGGACCTAGTGTGTCTAGCTCCAACCATCCCACCAACTTTGACAAGCGACTATGTCCGGATGACGCCAGCTGATCGTCACTTGTCTGATCGTCCCGGTTTCTTTTTTGTTCTCGAATATTGACCGGCGACGAGAAACCTAGCCAGAAACCTTGCCAGAGCACGTTGTCGACTCGGAACATGATGACGATCAGGACGATCTCACCACGTCTAGGCCGGCAAACAGCCTGAAATCAAGACAACTTCAACGGTCGGAATCCGTTATCGTGCTTCTTGTCTTGTTTCCCGAGCTGGGCTCAAGCTCCAGCTGCGATGCGAGCAAAGTTGCAATGGGTGGCGAAAGCAGGTGTCGAGATCTCGGAATCGCGGTTGAGGCGAGGAAATGCCCGCTTCGGGGTGAACAAAGGGCGACAGGCACACCGGGCAGCTTCATGGGCGTTCTCCAGGCGGTTATGGCGGGTATTCCGGGTTCTTCGTCCGCGGAATACTGTCCGGAGCTCGTCCGATTAAAGCTCTTGTTCGAGTCTTGCTTGACCTTGCTCGGTTTGCGAGCCAGTCGCCCAAGTCACCAGTCTTACCAGTCTGCCTTCCAGCTGTGCCATTGATCACTTTTGATGCGTAGCTACCTAGTTAGGTAGGGTCTCCCTGCCCGTTGTCATACCACCCAAATCTTGATCCTGCCCTCCCACCTTGGCACTATCAAAAGAATCACGCATGTCTGCGCACGTACCAGGACTCGGATCTCATGTGCGACGACATCAAAAACCCAAAAGAACACAAATATGCTGACATTGACTTTTATCCGAATGTAGTCATGGGAGGCATTGAGCAAAGGTACGAAATCTTCTTACCATGCGCGATTTTCTTTCTCTTCCACTGTTCCAGTTCATCTTTGATTACTTGGATCATCTCATTACGACGCCACCAGTGTACGTATTCGGTGGCATGCGTGCATGTGCGAGGCGGCATTGTAGATATGTCGAGGTTGCAAAGCTCGAGAAGCGAACTATTAGTCGAGAGAGAGGCTGAACGTTGCAGCGGTTCGGTCTGTGTTTTCCGGCTGGCAGAGGCCGAAAGATGTCCGTTGAAGTTTCAAGGCAGATGTATCTTTTGCAGCCCAGATTGTCGATTTGGGGGTCTCGAGTTGCCGATGCTATCGCAATTTTGTCTGTGAGATCTGCCGTTAGCTGTTTGATGCTGAGGCTGCCCTGACCTGAGTGGACGTTGGACAGGTCTCTCTTACTATGTAGGTTCGATACTTCGTATGAGTTCTACGAGAGTCGTGAGTCAAGAGAAGAACAAACCCGCGAATACCACCACAGCGCACTTGCTGTTGTCTCTTGCACAGCTGCATTGCCTTGATGGAGAGCGGTAGCTGAATATTTATTCTGTACTCCAGCCCACCTTTGTCGATCGTGAGGATTTCAGAATTAACTTCGTCAAGGCGGTTTGCTTTTTTCCACGCCCACATTAGCAAACCAGAAATCACACAGCCAAGCAAACAGCAACGGGACGGATGTCGAATGTTTGGTTCACCGTGTTGATTCGAGGTCAAGCACCGAAGGAAAGCAGGGAAAGCGAAACACAGTCAACTGGGCCTTGTTGTACGTACCAGGGAGCTATTTTCGCATAGGTACCAGTACCTATCTCTGCAAAATAGCCCCGTGAGACCAATCTGTATTCTGATTACACACACACAGACATCCAAGGACCTGTTTGAATTTGATTTCCCTCCTCGTAGGGTTTCTCGAATCCGAACCTGATATCGACTACACACCCGACCTGAAAATATTGACTCCATACTTCTGTATGTCCAAGTGGGTATCTGGCTTAACTCCAAAAAAGTGCGCTTTGAAATAACACAGAGTTGGACATCCATTCGCGTTTCCAGTATTTTTGCTTTGGTTCCTGAGTGAGGTAAAATCCACTCGAGACCCGCTGTCAAAACCACTCTTTTGTCCTTGACTACAAAGTCGATATCATGTCAACATCCTCTGTTCACAAAACTGCGACCACACCGGCAATTGCAATCACTGCAGCTGCAAAGCTTCCGACCTGCTTAGCGTCAGCGGCTGCATTACCCGTCGCGGCAGCACCTGAGCCAGATGTCCCGGAAGCTCCGTTGGAACCCGTCGCGGTTGCAAGGCCAGATGTGACAGCTGCACCAGTGGTAGCAGATGTAACGATAGTGGTAGTGCAGCTGCAATCGGAGTTGTAGACAGCGGTTGTGTAGATGAACGTTCCGGCCGTAGTAGAGGATGAACCTTTAGTGGTGGAGGCAGTTGAGTTTGATGAGCTTGCTGTGAACGGGGCTGTATAGAAAATGATTCTTTGTTAGTTGAGATTGCTCACCAGAAATCTAGCTCTTGAGCTGTTGGGACTTGCAGACGCTCCCCTTTGTGTACTTACCGACCGAAGAACCAGCAGCAGAACAAGTCGAGATAAAAGCAGATTGTGCCATGCTCACGGCGCTACCGCTGCAAAGGCTAGCAATGGCTGACTGAACATCAGTTGCTTCGTTGCCACAGATTGCTGAGAGGTCGCTGGGTTCGTCTTGAGTGTTAACAGCGCTCAGGAGACATGCGGGAGGCAGATCAGCCAGAACTTTGACGGCCAGAGAGGCGAGGACGGGAAGTATGAGGGCGGCCTTCATGGTGGACGTCCTTTCCAAGTTTTCAAGAGGAGAATTAGTGTTAAGCGAAGGGTCGGGTCGAGTTTGACGCGTGGAAAGGGTAGCTGCGCTGCGGCTATTGAAGGTCGACCGAAAATAACGTCGCAAGGAGTGGAAGAAAAGTCGAAATGTTGGTTGGAAAGAGTGACTTTGAAAGATATTAGGCGACGAGAGCCTCTGCTGGCGGTTAGTACAAATAGGAGGCAAAGTGAGTGACTAGAATGTGGTGAAGAACAAAAGTTGTTTGATACAAAAAAAGCCCCTTGAAAGGAATCTGGGGAGACGCGCAGATGCTGGGAAGGAGAACTTTTCACGTGATATTGCACGTGATATTGCGGAAGAATATAATTCCTGCTTCCGGCTTGAATCCCTGCCTCAATTGACAAAACCCTGCTCGCCTGGAACTCTTGTCTTTCGAGCCTAGGAACTTTACGACCATAGGCCATGCACTTCATGCTTCTGTGAGGCGTATCCCTCTTCCCAGTTATCATCGCATTGCCCAGAGATACAAATTCTTATCAAGCAACCACATGCCAGTTCCATCGGGCCGAGCAACGCCAGCGCCTAAATTTGACGAATGTGGCCCTGCTTCTCAAACAGTCGACAGGTAGGAAATTGATTAAATATATTCGACCTCGATATTCCCCCTTTAGCAAACTGCGTGGAAAGCGACTCCAGCGACTACCTAACACGGCACGATGGAATCACACGTCCAACGCCTTGTAGATCAGACCTGGGGTCAGCTATGCTCCGTTGGCGCCCCTATCTTTCCGAAACTGACTCCCCATTCACAGAGAAATTCCAGAAATGCGATGCCTCTCAACGCCTCTTGATTGCAATCTCCGGCATACCAGGCTCTGGGAAAACCACTCTTGCAGCCTCGGTCTGCGCAGGCCTCAACAAAGCCTTCCATTCACATAACCACGAACGTTATCCAAATAGCCCCGACCGTTCAAGCCCGGACGTCGCTTACGTGATTCCATTAGATGGCTATCACTTGACTCGCAAACAGCTCTCTGAGATGCCCAATGCCGAGGAGGCGATTTTCAGACGAGGCGCCGCCTTCACGTTTGACGCTCAGAGCTACCTGAGCTTGGTTGAGAATGTGCGCAAGCCAATCTCGCCGGAAACGCCGACTATTTACGCACCCAGCTTCGACCACGCTGTCAAAGACCCCGTAGCCAACGACATTTCCATCCCACCTACCGCACGGATTGTCATATTTGAGGGTCTCTACACAGCATTGGACGAATCAGGTTGGCGGGACGCCCACACTCTGATGGACGAAACTTGGTTTGTCGAAGCCTCCATCCCCGTTGCCACTGAGCGCGTAGCCAAGCGGAACTACGCCGCCGGTATTTCAACCTCGTATGAGGAGAGTTTAGACCGAACGGAGAAAAGCGATATGAGGAATGGTAAGGAAGTACTGGAGAAGAGATTGCCTGTGCAAGAAATTGTTCCCAGTATCGAGGATGAGAGCTGGAAGAGCGAGGAAGTGGAGAACATTGAGAGAAATTTAAAGAGGCTTGAAGATAATGGAATTGAAGTGGATGACGATGATGAGGCAAGAGAAGCTCGGTTCAGGAAAGAGAGGATGAGTCGCATGGATTCGATCGCAATGCTGGCTGCCGATGGTGTGGGCATGTAGTTTGCTGCGATAGGGACTTAGGAAGGACGGAGTACAAGCTGGCAATGCAGGCACGAGCTGTCAGCGCCTTCGACATCAATCGCCAGGAAGATGGATTTGTGGTTCTCGCGGCGTCGAAGGTTCCACGGGCGTCTGGAATGTCCGTTGGGCGGTCCCGCTGGGCAAGGGGCCCCTCCCTGGGCCTTTATGATTAGAACCGTAGACGTGGAATCTGCCAAAGGTCATCTCGACCTGCAAAGGTTCTTTTGCCGACGGTATGTATGTAGAAATGGACGAACCGGAAGGAAAGCCTTGCCGATATGACATTGCTCCCAGAAATTTCCGTGGCCTAAATTTCCGCACTTTGTCCCCAGTGACCTGACCAGCTGAAGGAACTCCTTTTGTCCGCTCAACGTATGTAGGACAGCACAACTGTATTTAAGTGGGTGGACCACTCATCTTTGCCATATTTCGGAACGTAGTGTGGGACAGTATCTAGAGTAGTCTTGAGAACCGTTAGCAACCCTAGACACCCTGTCAGTGACTATCTGTGACATGCTTTGACTATTTACGGTCCAATGGGTGGTTATTCGAGCGAGGGAGGCAACATGCAGACTTCTCGACTGGAATATGAAATCGATCATTGCATTGCTGTTATCTTTATCCACGAATGCCCTACTCAGAGTCTACTCAGAGTGACACGAAATGGAAAGTTTGGGTTTGTCACTGTTGGACAGTCCGGAAGTATACTTCCGGACTGCCTATAGAAAAGTCAAGGGCGTGTGGGAAATGCTGCAGAAGTCTGTTTAAGCATGGTTGAGTGCTTGCTACGCGTACTTTAACAGACACACATCGACGCGTCCCATGGTCAATGATGAAGTTGAAATCTGAAGAGAAGACAAACTCATTTAAGACATAGGATGTCGATCACCTAATTTCCCGCCGAGTCTGGCCCCCTCCCACCCCCTGTCGTCTTGGCATTTTATATTGGTCTAATCTCCCGCCTCCTTGCAAATACCGACTCTCCGTGTGTAAAATACACAATGCTAGCTTGCTTATCGCGCAATCGCAAATGTCTATCCAATCTGTTCCTATTATTGCGGCACGCCGTTTCAGCCTGACATGGCGGCATCATGCAGGCGACCGAGCCTTCCGAGATTCACAGAATCCCTGTCACAGTCACTATCCGACGCCTCTGACTGCAGTTACGTCTTGGCCTTCCGGGCTGATATCAGAAATCTTCGCTCTGGTGATAACTTCTGCCGCGCCCGTTTTTTGCCCTGTCTGCCATTCTGAGTCGATAGGAATCACATCCTGATCTGGTAATGAGCGATCTTCCTTGTCAACTTCAATGGGCGGGAGATCGTCCCTCTCCTGGTACAAGCGCTGAATCCTCTGCAATGGGGCGCCGAGACAAAAGCGAGCCTGTTTGCATACCGGATGCCGCTACTCTCAGTATTCTTCATATCTGCTTCAAGCTCGAGGTTTGGCTTCGTGGCTTGAAATAGTCCACGCTAAACAGTGATCTTCCAACAGTCATTGCCGAAGGCTCAAACCTTCTTCTGCAAATTCGCGGCATTGTCATCGTCCAGACTTGATTTTTCGAGGAATTACATGGACCCCAGTCACACCAACGGTAAGTCGGACCATATGCAAGGCTTCAATAACAAGTTACATATCTTGGCATGTCCGTCGGTCCTTGACATATGTTCTTGTGTACCGCCTTTTATAGGTCCATGTTCCTTCCTTTCACCCCCTTCCCCAGGCATCTTCTTCTGTCGTGTCACAATTAAGCGCAGAAACCGTTTCGTTCGACGTCCTTGAATCTGGCGGAATCCGTCGTCCACTCCTTTATTCATAATGACAACACGACCCTTAAGCGGATTGAAATTGACCATACCGCCAACGTCACCTCACGGCCCTTTTCAACACACCTCTAATAATATGGAAAAACAAGCTCAGGACACACCGAAGCCTTCAGGGCCGCTTGGTGGTCCTCCTGGTCCTCCAGGCGGCTGGCTTTTCAAGCGCATGTCCAAACAGCAGGAGATACTCTTCAATATCATGGTTGCAATCCTTCAGCTCATCCCTCAATCTACCTTGACAACCGTCTTCCCGGTTAGCAGAGATATCGCCGAGTCGTTCCAAATATCAAATGTCTCAGTATTACCATGGCTGGTCGCGGCCTACGCCGTTTCATTCGGCACCTTCATCCTGATCGGAGGAAGGCTGGGTGATATCTTTGGATACAAGACCATGGTCGTCATCGGATTCTCGTGGCTCAGCTTCTGGAGTGTCGCCGCCGGGCTGAGTCATTATGCCGGATACCAACTCTTTTTCGTCGCCAGAGGATTTCAAGGTGTAGGCGCGAGTTTGATGGTTCCAAACGGGCTCGCACTGCTGGGTCGAACCTACCCGCCAGGCTCCAAGCAAAAGATTTTTTCTTTCACGCTCTTTGGTCTCTGCGCACCCGTGGGTGCCTATCTCGGGATGCTATTCGGCGCTTTGTTCACCAAGTACGCAACGTGGTGGTGGAGTTTCTACACTCTTGCCGTTGTCTGCTTCCTCTTTGCCATTGCCGCAACGGTCATACTTGTTTCACCGCCTCCGACACCGAAGCAGCTGTTACCGGTGAGAGAAAGGCTTCGAGATATGGACTGGTTGGGTGCAGTTACTGGTGTGGGTGGCCTCATATGCGTCCAAGTCTCTCTTGTGTCTGCCCCTGCATCAGGGTGGAATACCCAATACATCTTCATGTTGCTGATTATCGGAATTCTGCTCATCGCCTTCTTTGTCGTCACCGAACTCAAGATTGCCCAGCAACCTCTGGTGCCTTTCAAAATGCTCAAAGCTGATGTTGGGTTCGTTCTTGCCGCGGTAGCTTGTGGCTGGGCCACCTTTGGAATCTGGACATGGTTTCTGTGGAAGTTCTTGCTGGGCATCAAAGGAGATGCACCTCTGGAAGCTGCGGTGCATGTCTTACCGATCGTTCCTGTCGCATTCATCGCCTCGGTCCTGACTGCCTGGATGATGCGCAAATGTCGACCTTCTTGGACACTCTTCTGGGCTCTGGTAGCTTTCACATTCGGACCTCTGTTGCTTGCCGTGAACTCGAACATTGACAAGACTACCTACTGGACCTGGACATTTGCAAGTCTAATTGTGATGCCGTTCGGGATGGATATGTCATTCCCAGCGGCTACTTTGATCATGTCGAACTACTTTCCGCCGCAACAGCAGGGTGTTGCTGGCAGTTTGATCAGCACGGTTGTTAACTATTCTATCTCTCTTGGACTCGGACTAGCATCTACGGTTGAAGTACATGTGAACAATCAAGGCCGCGATCCACTCGCGGGTATTCGTGGCGGATGGTTCATGGGCGTTGGACTTGGTGGACTTGGAATCCTTATCTGCGTCGCCTTCGTCCTCAGATCAATTCTGCATCCCATTCCTGCAATGACTCAAGGTCCTCCTGGGTCTCCTAGACCCGGATCAAGTATGCAGATGAAAGTCCAGTCACCATTGCCCGCTGAAGAGAAGCTCTCGCGCCCAGATACCGTCTCCAGTCTTGCGACCACTATGGTTCCGGGTACACCTAAGCCGCATAGCGACCTCGAACCTTTCAAGTCCTTCCACTTTGAGACTAATGCCGCTTTCTCAGCCTCACCAGTTATCGCCTCGCCACCGGATACCCTGTCTAGCTCCTCACCCATCACCAGCAGCCTGACCACGTCCAAAAATATGACCCATGATACCGTTCCAACCCTGCCACCTAAGTCAAAGGCGAGGGATGCATCACGCCGCGGCAAACAAAGCGGCAAGCCGAAGTCCGAGCGCAATTCGCGGCATGTACGCTCAGACTCGCAAGTGCATCTCCAAGCATCCTCCCCACAGAAATCGATATCTTCGCCTCCACGGACCTTCCAGAACCCGCGGGAGCCGGACGCTGTACACCACGGCAACGCCAGAAGTCCTGCAGAAACCGGAAGTGAATATGATTACGAAGGTACAGAGCAGCTTGGGTGGGATGTACCACCTCCTCGACAAAGCAACCCGAATGATGATGACAAGAAACACACGCCAGCCCTGTCGCAGGGATATAATATCTTTGCCCCAGATTCACCTCACCGTATGAGCGCTGATACTGGATATAATCGCGATGCGGACGCCTTCGAACATGACTCGCGGCCAGTCTTGCCCCGTATCATGATGGGTGATAGGTTCTAGAAAGGATTGTGCAAAGTTGAAATTAGAGCTTGAACATGCAATTTCTTTATTGTTTTACGATTTTACGCATTCACGCATGGGAAGGGTCAAAGGACCATGGGTCAACTGTATTCAGTGGCGCTATTACAGGTCAGTTTTCTTACAGGAGGGTGCTGGAATTATATATGACGTGCGGGCTCATCGAGACTTACGGAGTGAAAATCTAAAAAAGATATAGAGATACCGCGCGCCGAATTGGAAGTGTTTATGGGTTCTGAAATATTCGTTCTCCGCACAGTACGCCCTTTCACACTGTGGCATAGACAGGCACCTGAGCCTCCTGATACGCAGCATTGGCATCCCTGGTAGGCCTCCACTGTCCAGCTATCCAAATTGCCTTCCCTTTCCGCTTCCCGCTTCCAGCCCTGGATTTGCGTAAAACAATTCACCCAATTCACCATCGTCCATTCATCCTTGCCCTCGCTCTCCGGTATTCCCTCTCCTCCACCCATCTCCGCCTGCGTGTCTCCTCGTCTCGTTTCTGTTTCTCCTTCTTGTACACCTGTTCGACATCCATGAGCCGGGTGTATGAACTGAGTCGAGATGCCTGTCTAGCCTCCAAGGTTTTCACTCTATCCCTGAGCCGTCTCAGTTCCTTGCCCCAGGCGACGTAACGGTCCATAATGTGAGTCTGCGCGCGTCTTAGCTCAGACACTCGTTCGGCGAGGCTTTCGTCGCTAATAACTTCGAGATCCCGGCGACTGGGTATGGGAAACCTCTCGACGGGGGGCTCGCACCAAGGCATTTTTGTGTATCACTGTCTATGGGTGGATGTATGGATGGGTAGAGGTTAGAGAGATGTTGGATTGCAGGTGACTTTTGGTCCGTGGTTGGTCAGTTTCGCAAGCCTAGAAGGTTACTTCAACGATAGTGTTGACTTTGCGGTGTGAGTGGATGATGGAAGAGATCTATTCTTGAGAGGACGACTTGATATTCGGAAAATGTCAGTAGAAACAAGAGTTTAATCTTTGCACTGGAATTTATAGTCCTCATAGTCTTTGCCGGATGATTTCTATCAACGCTTCCAAAGCTGTTTGTGTATCGAAACAAGAGGGAATCATGATCATTGTGCTGTAAAACATACCTCGTTGAGAGACAAAGCCACAATCGGAGAACAAGTCGAATCAAGTGTACTCAGGAAAAGGCAGGTGGCTTGTAGAACGCCTTGTTTCAGTCAGTGTGCTGCTGGATGTCTCGGGAAATTCCAACGTTGAATGCCAGAGAATCCGCAAACCGAAGACGCCGTTGAAACAGCATCGCGACTGCTCATTAAACTGAGGTCACCTCATCTGAGAGCTTTGGAGGGAAGGCGCGTTCTGGCGAGCGTCGCATTTGTCAGAGAAAGGCCAGGTGTCCATCGGGACCTTCCGTAGAGACTGCGCTTTGGTCGTTTGCTTAACAAAGACGACGTTGGATTGAGAGTTGTTTAGGAGGAAGCGATGATGAAAGGATGGATACAAACATGACCATTTATGCAAGACTTCGAGAATACCGGACTGTAAGGAAGGAGGCAAATACCAAAGATGGAAGAGCAGGCTGCAAACACCATTTAAGCCCGAAAAGAGTCCAGCCTTGCAGATAAGAGCGGCGCAGGTACTGGTATCGGAACAGTTAGCCTATGCTTCCGCACCATTGCTTACGCTTTCCGAGCCAATAGGGTGGACAGTGTTAAGCCCGTTAAAAGTCATTCCAGTGATGGATCTTTGGTAGCCTTGTATCTAGATTGTTTACAGTGGGCACGGCATCTTGAAACTCAGCGAAACCCGGGTTGTATAAATTGAGTCGAGTAAAGACCTGGGGACATAGAGATGGAGAAGAGCCGCTCGCATCCTCAATGACCACACTCTGGCGTCAGCTTAGTCGTAACATCACTTATTGTCCCAAACTCACCAGAGCCTTTGAGAGACCGAAAATCAACGCATACTTCAGCACACTCACCAAGATTCCGAAGATGGTCCAATTTGGGTTCGACACAACAGGGGATGACGTGGTTGCTGCATTTCCCGAGCAGGTCAAGGGGAAAACTTGTAAGGAATGCTTCCCAAGAAACACCAAATTTTTGTTAAGCAGACAGTCATGATCACGGGTCCCAGTTGGGAAAGCATTGGATCTGAGACGGCGTTCACCTTAGCCAGAGGATCTCCGGCGGCATTGATATTCTTGGGTCGTGATATCTCCAAGGTACAGCCTGTGATCGACGAGGTCCACAAGATCAATGATGTAACCGCAACCAAGTTCTTCGAAGTACATCTGGACTCTCTCGCTAGCGTTCGAAAGGCCGCGAAGCAAATCATGGACGACAAAGATATTCCACAGATTGACGTTCTGATCAATAATGCTGGTATCATGGCGTGTCCGTATGCAAAGACCGAAGATGGCATCGAAAAACAATTTGGCACAAATCACATTGGTCATTTCCTCTTGACCAATTTGATCATGCCAAAGCTGCTTGCTGCTAGTCCCAAGGCGAGAGTTGTTAATGTGTCGAGCTATGGAAATGTCCTCTCGGATCTTTTGGAAGACCCCAATTTCAATGGTGACGGGAAGGATTACAGCCCTTTCGTCGCGTATGGGCAATCGAAAACGGCGAACGTGCTCTTCGCGCTCGGATTGAACGAGCGATTGAAGAAGAAGGGTTTGAATGCCTTCGCGTTGGATCCCGGGAGTACGTATCATCGGGTGCAATATTCTCTCATCGATATGCTGATCAAGTAAGGCGTCCCCAGCAATCTGCGACGATTTATGACACCAGAGACCATGAAAGAAGGTATGACGCACAAATTGCCAGCCTGGTCTTTTGGCTATCCAGGAGAAAAATGCTGATGTTCTAAGGGGCCGCATTCATAATGTCGAAGACAACGATGCCGCCCAGGAAAACTATTCAACAAGGGTGCTCAACATCGGTTCGCGCGGCGATCGACCCAGATTTATCAGGTCTGCTCCGTCCTGACATTGACTTTTCTCGTTGACACAAGTATGCTGACGGCATCGCAGTCGAGGGAAGCATCTTCCTGTCCGATACAGAAGTTGTCGTTGACAACCCGAAAGTCCTTGCTCAATATTCGTTGGACAAGCAGAATGCTGACAGGTGTTGGACACTGAGTGAAGCCCTTGTAGGTCAAAAGTTTGCCTATTGATGTTGATTTTTCGGGAGCGAATCGAGGGTCATGCAGCGCTTAAATTGTACACCGAAATTATCGCATGATTCGCGACAATTCTCTTTTAGAAACACATCATCTCCATAACAATGATCCATGTCGCTTCTTCCATGTGCCTCATTTAAGCATGGACAGCATGAATATTTTAGTGAACTAAAAGCTATGGCCCACCAGAAAGTAGATTTATGGGTAAGCGAACGAAGTCAAATAGACCAACCGGGGAAGGTGCGCATTGCCAGGCCGAGGCGGACACCTAGGCGAGCTGATTAGCCTAGCAAATTAAGTGGCAGGGTTTTCAACACAGAGCCGCGATAGTTCGTATGTATGGTCCGGCGCCAACGTGCATATGGAAGTGTCGAGACTGTCGGAAGACGCTCTCATCTCTGCAATATACAGTCAAGATCGGGTCGAGGTCAATTTGAACCTCAACTTCCACAAACATGTGTTGGTGCTAGAACTAACTAGAGGAGCATCGTGCCACCTACTTTTTCAACCGGCTTACCAGGTAAGGCCAGGCACGCCAGGTTATATGACTCACTTTCCAGCACCGTAAGCTGGTGGCTCGGTGGCTCGGTTCTGTTTCTACCAGTACTTCAACGCTGCACACAAGATCATACCAGCTCTCCACAAGGTGGTTACGATACAGACACGACGTTTGACCTCCTAATCACCGAACCACTGTTGTTCTCAATCGCTCCGACTTGCACAAACCTAGCCTCAGCAGGGACGGCAAACTGGGTTTCAAAGCCCGCCTTCTTCACCTGCCCGACCGGGCTCAAATTGGTTCTGTTGGAGCCAGTATAGAGAACCCAGTCGGTCACGTCGGTGGCGCCGTTCCAGCTCACATAGCCCCGAGAAGTCGAGCTGCCGGCGCAGAGTGCCAGAGAATCGTCATCTCCGGCGGCCCTGACCACGAGCTGGGGCGGGCTTGCAGGCGTGGCGTGCCATGTGCTCTTGTACCCTCGGTAAACGGATAGGAGTGTGCCGTGGCCCAGTTGAGCAGTCCAGCGCACTGTACCAGTGGTGCTATTGGACTCGCTGATGGGTCCAAACTCGGCCAGCACCGCATTGGAGCCGTACGCCATGAGATAATTGCCGTTGGGCAGATATTGAAAAGAACCTTGCGAATAAGATGCTAGGAAATCTGTAGGGTCGGTGACATTGGTAACCAGCCTCGGCGGCGACTTCTTGTTGGGCGGCATGGTCAGGAGCAGGGACAGGCCCTTGCTTGGTTCGGGAGCTGCTCCGGCTATGCCATTGTTGTTGGCAAACCAGTGGAGAAGAGCGGTTGATGAGTTGACCTGTTCGATGCGAGCGAAGTGCTGCCATGACTGAAGATAGTGAGTTAACAACGTTTTTTTTGAACTTGCAGGGGAAGGAGGGAAAACTTACAAAATGGCCGCCCGCGGGCAAGGTTCCAAAGTCCCCTCCATTGTCACCGTTGATCTCCCAGATGGTCTCTCCCTTGACATTGACCAGATAGGTGGCCCAGTAATGCCGAGAATTGATCAGATAATTGTCTCCAACGGGTTGGATAGCATTGATGTGGAAGAAGTCCCACGGATTACTGGCATTTACACCTGAACCGGCTATCGGTAAGTGACTTTCGTTTAGGGGCACGTGGTCAAGGGCGCTCCAAGAGAACAGAACGTCTCCTGTAGTGATGTTGATCTCGAGGGCGAGACCGTCCAGAACCCAGGCATGCTCGGGGCCTCCGACACTGCTAAGGTTCGCGCGAGTGGTGTTATACGCCGTGACCAGCATAGTGTTTCGAGGCGTTATGTAAGACTCGTGGGGATCTATATTGCATTCTGCTGATGCGCCAGGAGGCAGAGTTATCTTGACCTTGGGACAGACTTGGTGGATGGTGTTGTAGCTCGTGTCCATAATCACGACTTCACCATATCCGTGGCCTGCGACTCCGCGAGTGCCTGTGGTGCCTCGACCTGACCAGAAACTGATGACGGGTTCGTCGTTCAGAGTCTGGACACGGAAGTTGGAAGCTGACTCGTCTGGGCCACTCCAAACCAGGTCTCCTTGGTCTGTCATGATGAAGGGTGCTTCCTGCTTTCCAGCCAGGATGGGGCCATTCTGGGCAGTAAACAGGAGCAGTCCGTCATACAGCGCCTCGCCCGTGCTATTGATCAGCAACGCGGGAGGAGTTACATTGGTAGACTTATACACCTGCCATGGCCACATGTCGCTGCTGCTGGCATTAATGCCAATCTGGCTCGATGCAGCCGAGCAAACGATGGCATCGTCCTGCCGATTTTGAAGAATCGCGGCCCAGCCAGTCTGGATCAAGCCGAGAGAAAGAAAGTGTTTTAATCCCATGCTGGCTCGATATGGTCATAGAGTTTTGCCAGAGTGCGAAATCTCTCGTAGGCTCCCCCGCTCTTGATATACTTCCTCCACCTGCTTGCAAACGAGACTAGTATATCTGTCGCCATAGTTGCTAGCTCTTCCCGTACTCCACGCTCATTGAGAACCTGTTCCCACATAAATGGCGTAGTACATGTTTTTGAATTTCTCGATGGAGGGATAGGCCCATCGGCAGTGTTTATCTGGGCAAGCGTGCCCGTAAACTTACGGGAATGGCGACATCACTGCGTCGCTCGAAAATACCAATAATCCTCCAGCAAATCCGAGTCGTTGCGTGTATCGATGTACGTACTATCTATAATGTAAATTGAGAAATCACCAGTCACAGTGTCCACACAGGGCCACCTTCGTAGCCTACTCGAGACCATCTTTCTCGTGCATGCATTGCGAATTCCACAATATTATGACGCGATCACTTAGCCTGGTTCAGATACGCACCGATGTTTGGAGACTGCCGATACCGCAAAGTTGAAGATGCCCATCACAGCGTGGGAAGAGGAGAATCCAGGACTTGGGGGCCTTCACGAAAGATATAGACACCATCCGTGTCCAAAGTCAGAGGATTTCTGACTATCTATCAAGCCTTTCATAAGCTTATGTTTAAGAGAGCTGAAAAGCTTGAAGCGATTGGGAAGAATTTTATCTGATTGGCTGTGAGCTACTACATAGGGTACTTCGGACGAGTACGTCAACTTGAAAGCGTCGTCGTGGTGGGGGAGGGGACAAGTCCGAGGCGGGGCCACTGATAAAGACGTTGTTCGTCGTAGCGAGAGTGTCTCAAAAGCCACCTGCGCTCCTTGACTCCCTCTTCCAACCTGTGCATCGCCCTATACCACATGCGTATCGCCAGGGTCGCTCACACTAGTGCCTCGGTTGATCACTTCTACTGTCCTGTCCAAGGCTTCACATTGATGCCCCGCCCACTTTCTCATTGGCAATTTGATCGCATACATCTCGTCAATCTCTGCCGGTGTTCGCCCTTTAGCCTCAGGAATGTAGAAGTACGCCCAGATCGTGGTCAGGAAAACACAACCTGCAAATATGAACGCTGCTTTTGCCCCTAAATTGCCGGCATCTGCCGAAGTGATCTGCGGCACGGCGAAGGTGGTGATGATTGCTGTTGTGTACGACCAGAAAACCGTCCAGGACATTGTCGCTTCTCGAAGAGTCGTCGTGGGGATTTCGGCTGCCAGTAACACTGATACGGATTGGAATGATGCAGAGTTGAAAAATCCAAAAAGGATAAAGACTGCCGCCAGTCCGAGTCTCTGACTTTGAGTCGCAAGCCCGGCAGCAGCAAGGCTCCCTGCTGCGATGTCGAGGATGAACAGGTTTGAGAAACCAACGAGAGCCACAGGTCGACGACCGATCGTGTCGACAAGGACTGGCCCAGCTACCGTACCCAGGAAGGTAAGACAGGATATCACCATGGTCACTTCGAAGGGATTTCCAACACCGCTCTGCACCAAAATCACTGTCGAATAGGTCAGCACAAGGATCTGGCCTCCCACTTGACTGGCGCTTAGACAAGCCCCGGCAGAGAGCGTGCGCTTCAAATTGGCCCGGTTCAAAATGTCCCAGAAGCGAGACTTCTTGCGACGTTGCGCCTCCGCCTCGAGTCCGACCTGATATTGGGACATTTCAGCAGCGACAATGTCGACCTTGTTATTGCGCAATGTCATCAAGATCTCTCTGGCGCGTTCTGACTGGTTCCTTTGCATTGCCCAGATAGGAGACTCTGGTACCAGCAGCGTGAGAAGTCCAAGGACGACAGGAAGACCGGCTTGAATGGCCATTGGGATCTTGTATTGCCACTCGGACTGGACCTTCGCCGATGCCCAGACAACTACTGTGCCGACAATTGCCACCGCTGATGATCCTGCGATGCAAAATCCGATTGCTCTACCTCGTACGTGGACGGGTGCGAGCTCAGATAGATACAATGGCGCAACTGTAGTGAGAACACTAACGCCCATAGCTATAAAGCAGTCAGTTCAAGATCCATGCGAAGGCATTTTGCAGAGGGCTCACAATTCCAGAATCTACCAATGACTAGTGCAGCCATGTTTGGTGCAAAGAGTTGTAGAAATGAACCAGGTGTACAAAGCAAATAGTAGCCTAACAGGAATGCTTTTTTGCGACCAAAGCGCTTCGTGAAAGGCGTAGCAACCCAAGTGCCTAGTGCTGCTCCCACAAGTGGTACTGGTACAAGGAGATTGAGGTTGTTTGCCTGTATTGAAGATTAGTTTCCTCCGAATAAACAGTCAATGCCACACACGGTAAAAGCAAGGCTAGGGCCTTGATACTTGGCAATGAAGAATGGCAGAGCCAGTAGCGGCCCCGTGAAGGTATTGTCGTATCCAAAAAGGCCAAGTGAGAGTCCAACAATAATCACTGATCAAGCAAAGGCTGTCAGTCTTTGCAACTGCCTCTGCATATTTCATTTGATATAGTAGGTAGGTATCTCATGGATAACTCACTGTATATGACGAACCGCCAAGTCATCCAACCTGTGGGATGGTGGACGTTGTGGTTGACTGCATCGAGAGACTGAGGTCCACTCACGAGGATTTTCTCCTCATGCATGTGTGTCTCTTTTTCCATTGGGCTCGAGTGCATTGGGGCTGTGGTCATCCTGGACAACGGTGTTTCGTTTGGCTCTGTTGTGTCTGTGGGAAACAATCTCTATTGCTTCGGGCGCGGCTTGCTAGTTTTATGGCGATTGCTCCCCTAAGGCATTTGGTAATGAAGAAAACTGCTAGCCGGGCAGATTTCTGTCTGGGGAAAACCCGTAAGAGGAATCCGAAAAACCTAGTTCCTAAAATACAGATATCTTGTGCGTCTGGGACCCCGCCACCTGTGCCTTGTCGAAGTTCGAAGACATAAATTCTTGGACGTCGTATACATCCGTGTTTCATTGGCCGAACCATGACTGATCACCAAAGAAATATGGGGCGCGCATATGGGCGATACAGGATGGGGTATTCGCCAGAATAGGAAGGCCGTCTCGCTGGGGGGGATTTAGATTGCGCCTCGCAAGCAATGGCTGACGCTTAAAACAAACCTCTTGTCCACTTCGAGAAGGGAGAACGGCGGATACTGGCTGACGCTGACAATTATCACACAATGGCTACAGCAGAAGTCCTTTTGGACTCCGCTCCCACCTCTATGCCTCAAAACAACGACGCTCATGAAAATGGACTTGCCCCGGACTTACAATTATTGGCCAAAGCATTTGGTCTTGACATGAGCACGACTAATGCACTCATGATCCCGGATATGAACTTCCTGCAGGTGCGTGGTCTTGAGCACGCTCCAGAGTCCAGGGTAGCTGCCGAAAGCTAAATGTACACAGGAGCTGGCAAATCTTCCCGTCAACTGGGCTATGCAGCCTGGGAGTACAGATGTACAGGGATGGCGCGACTGGATCGCGAACACATTGAACAAGGGACCGCTCGCGGAGTACAGAGCCAAATGTGACCTCAAGCGCCGACACCCTGTTGTCAAGGTCTATGCGACCGATTTCTCTGTAAAATGCACAGGCGACGTGCAAGAAAGTTTTAATGTACACGTCTGGGTACCCGAAAGAGCTGAGAAAGAGTCCAAGGGCCTGTCAAGACCTGCGATACTGTTCTTCCATGGCGGAGGCTGGATTCATGGGAACTCACTTGGCGATGAAGGTGAAATCCTGTTTCCTGTACTCCCCGGGGGATTCAAATTGACGGGTGCACAGTTTTATCAGAATTCCTCGCGTCGGAATTGAACGCTGTAATCTTTGGTGTGGATTATCGACTTGCCCCAGAGCATCCTTTTCCTTTACCACTGGATGACTGCAGCGATGCATTGGATTGGGTATGTCTGACTCTGTTATAAATTCCGGCTGATGCCTGAACGTAACCACAGGTCATCCAAAACGCTGCAGAATATAACGTGGACACAACCCGCATCGGGTTATTAGGAGGTTCAGCGGGTGGACAACTTGCTGCTTCGCTCGCACTTCGATACTCGCAGGCACCCGAAACGACAGGCCGGCCAGAATTGAGAATGGTCAGCCTCGTCGTTCCAGTTACCGCTCATCCGAAAGCACAAATCCTGTTCCAACAGAAGCGCCAAATCCCGAAGAGCGACAACGAGCTTGCCTTCGCAAATGAGCCTCCGGCCCCAGAGACAGTAGTTAAAGAGTTTGAAGCGTTGCTGCGTAAGTTTCCTGGCCTTTGATTCCGGCTTGCGGCATTTCGCTTATACTAGAGCAACAGGAATGTATCTGGGCGACAATGCAGATGTTCTGGATCCTCTCATATCTCCACTGATGTCAGAACCTGACAACCTACTGAAGCACCCTCCGACTCACATCACCGTCGCCGCTTGTGATGTTCTGAGAGATCAAGCCTTGGCTTATGGTCAGCTACTCCGGTCTGCTGGGGTGCAGGCAACAGAAGAAGTCTTGCAAGGTGTACCTCATGGATTTACATTCCCAACGAATGCAGAGGTAACGAAGAGGTGGTTCGAGAGTCAGAGAGACCTTTTCATGGAAGCGTTCCAATAACCTGATCATGATGTAGGTTAACCAGTCCATAGAAAATAGATGTACGGATATAAATGATTTGTTATTCAATCAAGTATCCACGGGCATCGTCTCATGGGCCGATGAAGATTCCCATACACTTGTTGATCTTAATCTGGTCTCTTCCTCAAAGAGCATGGTACTTCGAGGTGTTGAAACATGTATGTTGGGCCGAAAAGTCACCGAAGGGCTGTCTAGGCGAGACATCGTTACTGTGTACGGTAAAGACGACACCATCGGCATCACTACACCGGCAAGCTGGGGTGCATAAATCTGCTCATGATCTTCTCTGATGATGGCGCCCAGGAGGCCTCCAAGCACATTGCTGCATGCAGATGGTCCTGCCAAGAGTCGTAAATGTCGAGTCAAGGCAGCTAATTTTCCTAGGCCGACAATCCTCAATTCTCCTTCACCAAGTAAGCAGATCCAAGAAAGAGCAACAATTCCCATTTGCTCTACCGACACATTTAATGTCTTATGCGCTGCTGGTATCTGTCTGGCGCCGGAGACAAGCATGGACGAGAGGTGCCATTGTCGACTAATGGCGACGTCCGCGGCTTGGACTCGAGAAATCCGGTGTTTTCGGAAGACTGCTCCGAAAAGGGTTACCATATCTTGCTCCGATTCGATATTAAGTTGCTTCAATTCCTCTGCACTCTCAGCGAGGTTAACCTCCGTGAGCCGCTTGAGTAAATGCAGGGCGACATGCTCAGACTGAACTATTGTTTCAACGCTCAATCCACAATCGTATTCCTGGTTCTCGACAATTGCGCCTCTATGAGACCTTCGACCCTTACGTCTGCATGCGTAAATAGGCAGGGTGGCGGCCTCTGTGTTAAAAAGGACGATTTGAATCTGCTGCTTCCTTCGCATTTCGTCGGATCCAACATCTGCGGCATCTAAAAGTGAGAAGGCTTCGTCGAGATAAAGCAATGATCGGGTATGTTTCCCTAGAACATTGTACGCTGTGAACAAGAACAATGAGGCCACGACAGCGTCCAGCGTTGCAGGATCGGCGAAATCATGTCGCAGGCGGGACATTTCGACTTGGCTGACCATTTCGAGAAGCTGTGCACTATTGCTAGGAGACATGCGATAGTTACCAGCCATTTCGACGAGGCGGATCGAAAGAAGTAAGGTCTCCAAGGCGGGATCATCACGCCAGGAAGGGTTGAAAAGAAGGCGAGCTATCAGATCCTGGTAGGACAATACCGGAAATATGATATACCCTCTGTCAAAAAACCTCTCTAAATCCTTCCATATCTCGTTGTCGATAGTCAGATAAGCATCCGAAGGCAGACAATTGGCGGCAAAATCCCAGTGGTCGCCCACTGCCAATTCTTCGTCAAGAGAAGCCTGTATTTCCGGTGCTAAATTATGGGACAGATTAAAAGGAGGATCATAGTCTGCACTGTAGTCTATGATCGCCGTCTCCAGAGGGGTGGCGTTTGTATCACAGCTCTCAGAGACAGAGGATTGAGGAGAAGTCGGAAGCTGCTCAATAATCGAATAGGGAACAAAGGGGACTTCTCCGTGCAAACCCTCGGCTGCTGTATGGGCAGGATTTGGTCTTTTGAGGTTTATGGGAGCGGAAAGCACCACACCGTTGCGAGCATATGGTAGTGCTGTAGCTTGACCGTCTCTAATATCCACAGTCATGACTTGAAGGGGAATCCAAAGAGTGGACATCTGCTTACCGTTTTCTTCGTCGACCACGTCTGGCTGGCTGTTGCCTGAATGTGCATTGAATGCCTGCACGGCGACAATGGTCGCATTTGTCTCCTGTGCTGGTAGAGCCTGACTTGGCCTTCAGCTGGTGGCACTGTGGAGGACAAGTCAGTTCTGTTCAAAGACAAAGAACGCAGCGACCTGCCTTGATCTTTAGGCGGCGACAAGAGTCGCAAGCACGATCACGAGCCGTGGAGTCGACTTCATCGACAGAGGCTGCGAAAGTGGTATACATCGATATCTTAGACCGTCCCTTCTGGCCAGCAGATGTTCCTTTGCGGCGTGGTCGGGTGCAATGGAAGTATGAGCGAATGTCTCCTGCATAATCTCGCCTTTGACAAGTGCGTGATTTCCCTACAAAGGCACTATGATCCAAGTATGGAGCAGTTGTGCCAAATACCTAGGCCCTTAGACTTGCCTGCCTAAGTAGTCCTCGAACTTGCTTCTGGCAAGATCATGGCTTGTGTCTGGCTAGGTACGGTGGTGGAACGGTAGCAAGCACAGTGCTTACCACCTAGGTTGGACAATCTCCAGAAGTTAGCCCCGCATCTCGCAAGGAGGCTCTAGAAGTACTAGCCTTCCCCGCCTTTACTAAAGGGGTAATACCATATGTGGTTTAGCCCATGCTCTCGAGCCACGCTGCCCGCAACAGAAATGCGGACTGTTGAGAATGGTTGGGGCTGAACGAACGGTAAAAAGAGCTTGAACTTGAAAGGTAAAAGAAGCCGTGGAAGCTATGACTGCCATGAGCGTTGACCAAATTGCTTCATACGTAGCCGTATGCCGTAGTAGATGGACCGAGGGCGACTTACCTTGCTGTGCTTGTGCACTTGCTGTGATCGACCGTAGGAAGCTTATCACGTGAACGCTTGCTTCTGGTAAGCTGGCCCGCTAGTAGACAAAATAATTAGCTAGGCGCACAGGATCCTTGACCCTCTGATAGGTGCCGGCGTCAACGTGCGGCACTAAGTGCGCGGGCATATCTTTGGGGGCTGTCAGGGCACCTTATTGCTAATAAGGTCCTTAATAATGAAGATAGAGTCGAGATGGACCTGAGATCCAACACATGTACCCGTGCGTTGACGACGCTCGCACCTTCCAAAGGGCCAAATACCCTGCTTGCCTGCCCATTATTTCATCCGCTGGCTCGCTAGCCACCAGTCGTCAGCTAGCTTGAGTGTGGATAGGTGTAGCCTGCTCTCCGAATAAACCACCTTGGTTACGAGCGCTCATCGAAATGCTAAAGTCTGGACGCGCAGCTTCAACGCGACCTTCAAAGCGGCTTCCCCTCAATTCCAGTCTCTAAGTGTTGACCCGAGCTATAAGCCTTACACGAAGCCGAAGAAGAGAGCAAATACCTTGGTCCGCTCTGACATTCGGAACACCTGTTTCTGACTTTGAATTACCGAATGACTAGTACAAGAGGTTCAAGTCAACTCTTTTCTGTTGTTTCCAGCAAGCTTGGGTGCCTTTTGACGTCTATAAAAACATCGTAAACACCAAGAAGTTAGAGATTATCACGCAGTTTAACTCCCTGTCCCTGAGCAATCATTTCTGCTTAGATACCATACCCGTTCGTCAAAATGGTTGCAGATCCGACAGCAAACTCTGGAAAACCCGCAATCGTTATTGTACCTGGTTCATTCTCACCTGCCTCCTTCTATCGCGACGTTGTCGATGCCCTTCAATCACATGGCTACGAAGCGCTAGTCGAAACCCTTCAATCCTCTGCGCGATCACCTCTCCGAAATGAGCAGGCTGCGACCATGGAAGAAGATGCCGAATTCTTTCATGGCATCGTCGAGAAGCTCGCTGACCAGGGCAAAGACGTGGTCATTATGACACACTCATATGGCGGTGTTCCGGGGACAGAATGCTCGAAAGGGCTGTCGAAGAAGGAACGAAGCGCCGCCGGAAAGAGTGGTGGTGTAACCAGGTTTGTGTATGTGACATCTGTGGTGCCAGTCCCCGGAAAGTCGTTGAAAGATCTGATGGGCGACTTGGTTCCGTCTTTTATCAATGTTGAGGTGAGATCATGTGGTTCAGAGCGAACCCTTCAGAGGCCAGCACTATCTAAAACACGGCATAGGGAGACTTTATGAGCCACGTCATCGAAGAGAGTGCCAAATTGACCTTCTCGGATCTGCCATTCGAAGAGGCGAAAGATTGGGTGAGGAAGATGCCTTATCATTCAGCCTCAAGCTTCGAAGGGAAACTCTCGTACCCAGGCTACAACACTATTCCCGTCTCGTTTATCTTTTGTGAGAAAGATGTGATCCTTCCACCAGAGTTCCAAAGATCAGTGATCGAGAGCATTGAGAGAGAGAGCGGGAAAAAAGTGGATGTGCATCATTTGAACAGGGGACACTGCCCCAATGCAAGTGCTCCACAGGAGCTGGCTTCTGTTGTCATTAAAGCCGTGGCAGCGGGAGCATAGACATCGAGGCAAAGAAGGGTATTGGCAGTTCATGAGGCGGCATGGAATTCTGTTGTCCAACAGTCCATGGATCCTTAGTAAAACAGGTAGCCCCATTTCGCAGAGAATTCCTTCCCAATTTTCCAGGCTTTTGGATCCCACGATGCAGCGCCGGCGTCCAATGTGAAGCTTGTAAAGCAGAACAAGTCGCCTAGGAATTCTTCTTCGTCGATAATACCTAACAGGGTTATCATATTGTCTCTCATCTTGGGAAACGGGAATCGATCGATCCATAGGGGATGGACCATAGTAAGTTGTAAGTCGGTGGGCTGTAGTGGTTCTGGTATTTCAGGTCCAGCCGGGGATGATCTGCTGGCCTGCGTGACCGAGCAGGCAATTCCCATCTTCAGGACATCATTGTCAGCATATATAAGGGCAAACTAATCAAGTCTCGCGGTGCGTCATCACCGACAAAATCACTTGGCTGCTTAAATCGAGACTTACCAGTGCACCATTGTGAAAGAGTGCCGCATATATGGAGGTGGGGATCGAGGCGTTAACACACTTGTCTTGTTTGCTTGTTGCTACCATAGTCTGGCACCCCATGGGAACTTTGGGGATCGTTAAGGCTGAGCATTGCGAGATATCTGGGGTTTTGCTTGTCTCGCTGCCCGGGCTGCCCGGTGAGTCTGCGGAACCACTCTGATAGCCTTGATAGTCTGCTGATAGCTTAGCTTCAGCGAGCCGTTTTCCTGATCGCAAGGTCAGCCCCAAATCCGTAATTTCAGTACTCGGAAGAGCCTCGACGAACTTCTGGCTCTCTGTGCTAGCCTATCTTGGATCTGTTTCCTCTTCCGCGGGTCTTTCACACCGAACCAGTTGTCGTCCTCAGCCCTGGCTCTCCCCATGTTGACCAGTAGCAAGACAGCACGATCAAATTGCGAAGTAATTGACCAATGACTGATTTTGTCAGAAAAATTTCAGGTTGGTCACTTCAACGACAAGCGCGATGAGAGATGCATGGAAGAGTTGTGCCGAGAGGGGGGCAATCAGAAAATAGTCCCCAAGGAAGAACTAGTTGGGGGTAGAGGTCTAGAGTTATTCTCCCACTTGGAGTAATGGACGCCTAAAGTCAATTAGAAGAGCAGTCGAGCATAACAGCATAGGTGCATAGTAGGCGAGCAGCAGGTAAGTAGCAGGCGAAAGTTCAGTCAGGCGATGACTAAGCGGGGCTCGCCCATTCGGTCTGGGTGCCGTCATAGAAATTTCCTCACTCTTCTCTCACTTTAGTTTCTGACATCTGTTTACCGTTTCTGACATGGACATCTCTGGCTTTACAAATCTCCTTTCAAAACTCAGTGTATGAGCGAGGCTGCGTTCGAGACTTTCTGACGCTGTCGCGCTCGATCTGAGAACGCGCGAGAGTAGTTCGGACCATTATGCGGACGAATGTCAATGCTAGTGGTTCGTACAATCATGGTGAAGATAGATGACTGATGAAAATTTCAATCTAGATCCAGTGGGCACCTCGCGTGATTCCACGAGGCTTTCAACCCAAGGGCATGATTCGCTTTTGACCTCGAGGTTTGGAACCTGGACACATACCCCAGAATCTTAGAAGGAGGGCAGAGAGGGAACACAGAGGCTGCTGGTACTGGTTTGCTTCGGATCCGAAGCCAGCGGGCTGTGCTTTGGCAGCCGCGGTGCCGTCGTATGCGTGGTAAATTGGTGGCCAGTTGAGTGGATGTGCGCCAAATGGTCACCTGGTCCGCCGAGCGCTGGGCGAGAGATTCGGAGTCGCGACCTCCAGCCCGCCACGGCTCCAGTGCGGCTGGTAAGTGTAGTTGGGACTGCAGTAGGTATGTACGGGTAGGGTTCCAGAGATCAAGGCTAAGCGCTGGAAGCCCTCCAGCACCAAGACCTAAGACTCAAGACATTCTGAAGCTCAGCCAGACATTCAAACACTCAATCTGGGGAATTCCCTTTGACCGTGCCAGTGCCAGCAAGTATTCGCGCAACACAATCTCGTATTTGCTTCGTCATTCATTAAAAAGGGCTTTCATGCTACGTATCATGATGCTTGCCACCCCCGGATGCGCTGGGCAGATCTCCTCCAACTGCCCCGGAAGAGATTTTGCACAAGGCGCCAAAGGTTAAAAACGGGGATTTCACGGAGACTCCAGGCTCCATGGCTATGAAGCTTCCACTCCGCAAAATCATGGTGGTTTTCTTTTTTGAAGCCTTTCCTGAATCTGGCCATGCCTTGCCTTCTTATCCTTCGCCTCATTCGTCAGCTTATGCTCAGTCCTGTCGCTTATAGCCTCTTGCTCTCATCTTAGCAAGCCTTAGTGACCCGCCACTCATTGGACCAAAACCAGCTCCCATCTTCCGATGCTCAACGCTTATCCTTCCTCATGGCCCTCCCCTGTCAAATGTCATCACCTCCAGCTCCATGTCCGATTCGGACCGAGAGGTAAAATGCAATGTAGGGAAGCTAAAGAACCCCTGTTTACGGCCGGTGGGAATGAGCCCTGTTGGTATCCACGACCCGCTCCCGGGAGAGAGCCACACCCTGCCAGAATCATTCTTATGCCATAGATCTTTGAAACTAATAAATCCATTTCTGTCCACGGATTTGGGAACTTCCCCTGACAGTTTTACTCCCGTCTCCCACTGCCGCTATACCATTGACCCAGTTGTTGAAGCACATGACATAGCCTTTCCGTCCATCATGTCTGTCGTCGACCTTCTCTTCCCTCAAGAACAGCTCGAGGACTTGGGCAACAAGTGGCATGAACCAGCACCCAAGAGGAGGAAGCTGGAGAGCGGGAAGATTCAGCAACCGTCGGATACTGCTCCTGACGCGAATCAAAGGCGACATCGACTTTCTGCCCCAGCACCATATCTATATGGACGACAGTCCTCCTTGTTTGAGCTTCGCCAGCCCCGCGGCGTGAAGAGGTCCAATTCCGACTCGGTGGGCGTTGTTGTTCCGGGACCTAATCCCTCGACTCAGACTAAAAAGTCAACAACAAACAATTCGTGTCTTCCCAGTTTCATTGAGCCTTCCATACTCAAGAATTATCTCCGTCATCTACATCCTAAGGATAGCCACCGATACCAAAGTCCTAAGCCGGAATCGGTTTCGCGCCGAAGGCCGTCTCAGGCCCAGCAGGATCATGCCAGTGACGAGTCTGTGTCTTCGCCGGGCTCGTTGATCACCGACTCATCTTCGTCTCCTGCTTCCTCCGACATTTGCCCAACTCCCGCTACGGTCTGCGATCAATTCCGATCTGGCCCATTTGGACACATTTTCGATGGAATGCGCCTCACAGACAACGAGCGAGATCTGGTGGAAGATTTACTGAGCCCAGTTCAAGTGCTTTCTCAGGAGGAAACTCTGGTGCCCAAACGTAAGCTGGACGACGTCAAAGTTGAGCTGGCTCCAGAAAACTACAACGCCATCGACCCGTCACGCCTCGAAAGAATGTTCTCTAACTTCCCCGGAAAAGAGAGAAGATTAAGCTGGGAATTAAAGAGCGCTGCACATTCCAGGAAGGACTACGAAGTGCACTCATCTGGGCTGAGTCCGGCCGTGGAGGTTTCGGAAGAGGAAGAAACTACTACGAGTCACAGAGGAATTGTTGTGTACGATTACGACGCACTGAGTGTGGACGACTTCTTTGATCTCGACGAAGCATCTACATGAGTTTTAGGTCGCCGAGACCTACATTTCGGCCTTTATATGGTTTACGCGTTTTGGGGCTACTGCAGAGGTGCAGGCAGGTTCACATGTAAGGGAGCGATAGCTACAGGAAAGATAAAAGCCTTGGGAAATTGGAGGCCACGCAATAATGATACCAATAAGAGTTCAGTTACAAAGAATATTCTCCTCGCAGGATGACATTGGTCTTGCGTCTCCTACATGCACTCCTTTCTCTTTTTCGGGTGCCTACACTACTGCATGTGGAAACTAGTACTTGCACTTGGTCATTCGCCTCCCGACGACATCCTAACACCATTCTCACTCAGTTTGCAACGATCACTCTCTTGCAGCTTCTGTCCAGACTGTTGACATCCTTCGACGAGAGACCATTCACTATGTGCTTCGATTGATTGATTCACATATTCATCCGACCTTTTTTGGTGTTCTGGCAACCCTGCCCCGGGTAAAGCACCTAAGCCTCCTTAGGCCTGATCATCCGGAAGCGGACCTGAGTTGGGCAACCTGGGAAAGGAACGCGGTCTAAAATTGATCTGACATTACCTCATACCACTCAACCGTGGACGTTACTACGGGAGCATGTGCTTTCTCATCAACTGACTGCTGATGCGCCCATGTCTTTTGCACTCGTCTATGAGGACAGACTGATCTGAGGATAGATTCTGCGAAAAATCACCTGTGTGCGCAATCATTCAGCAACCTTTCGAAGTCGTTCCTCCCCCAGACCCCAGCAACCGAATGCGCCCGGATGGGATACCCACGGGGCCAGTCACGAAACCTGTCTGGGAAACTTCCACCCGCATTCATTGTAACTTTGTACTGAACTGAGAGCGGCTTTTACTCAAGTTCCACCGGAGGCAAAAGGTCGCTAAAGTCGTGTTGGGAATCTCACCGCCATTAACCGCGGCTATGTCGCACCCAATCCACCTGCGTCCCTGCATAAATTACTGTGTCAGTCGGATCCGACAACGAGAGTCGGTCGACGCCTTAACACACGAGGCCGATAAATCTCCCTGATCCATCGCCCATGACCCAAAAAAGACAGCTGGCGGGAAGGTGCTCGTGCTCGGATATGCTTTTCCCGCCCAATAAACGATCTAGTTGGGCCTCACCACCATCTTCAAGCCGTGTCTTGCTCTGCCGTGGCTACTGTGTGGCAAATCGGACGTCAGCGCTCGTCCGGGCGGCGAACGCTTTCCCCAGCCTTCGTGTTCCCTTGCTTCTACTTTAGCCTAGTCGACCTAGCTCAGATGATCCTTGCTAGTTGTCTGAAGCATCAGGACACCAATGATCAATTTTTTTCGACCCAAGAATCGATCTCGATGCGAGCATCTTTGGAAATTGCTCCGTGCGTGCGAATACGAGAGTCCGCTCACATATGGTGTACAGGTATACATTTTGTGCAAGCTCATTGCGCTTAGCATGTTCCTCGACACGAAAAGTGTTCCGGTTTCTGGCGCGCCAACCTCACACCTTCATTAAACTTCCTCGATGTGACATGCTGGGGCACCACGCCAGCGATGTTTACTCAACCCCCGCAAAACCAATTTCTTGGACGATCATGAGAAAGCCGGGGCACCATCTCCAGTACTGGCTTGTCTCAGACGATGAGTAAAAAATCCCTCGCAAGACCAAGGCCTGGCCCTGGGCACTTGGAATCCGGTAAGTCCCATCCAAACCTAGCGTCGCTACTCCAGGTAGGCAGTCTAGACGTATGTCTTTGCTGTAGAAAGATTTAAGTTCATGCAGGTCATAATGAATATCCCTGAATTTATTCGTCGGGGCCAAAGCAGAATATGTTTCGCCCAAGGAACAAAGTGGGAGCGAAAATTCCGACGTTCGGAACGTCGGACTCCCAGAAAGCCACGACGCCCCGAAAATCGGGCAGTGGATGTCGTCGTCCACAAGGCTTCGAGCACGCCGGACCACGTCCAGGGAATTTCTTTTTTTTTTCGGTACGTTCTTTTGGGAGAAGAAGAATTTCATCGTTTGGGGTATATTCCTTCCTCGTACGAAATTGAAAATCAGTAGTCGTGACTGACTATTGACTTGACATTTGAGACCCGAGCTACCCGAGAACCTTCTACTACTGCGACCTGATCGCGTCCAGCGCAGTGGACATTGAAACTCAAAAAAGAATGTTGGCTTCAATTTACCAATTCCCCCAAGAAAAAAATAGCCGCGAAGACATGCAGACCAGGTAGCCGTGGATCCGTACTGTAGAATCATTTTGGCTGCAGGAACTTCCCAGCCCTGTGCTTGTCGGCGGCGCAAAGATTGGCTTTCATATGGGTCGTGAGACGAATCCACCTACCGTCTCTTGATGTTTTATGGTAAGAAATACCAACATACAGAGAGACACAAGTCGAGAACTCTGGCGGGGAGTTGAAGTAATCTCCGGATTTTGCGATTCGAACCATTTGACATGAAGCTGATGACACTAAATGAATGTTGCTCCGTCTTGACCCTCGAGACCAGGTGATACAAACCTAACTATCTACTCGACCATGAGCCAAGAGAACGATGTACAAGTGGCCTTGTCGAGTCGAATCGTTGGCACCAACACAGACGTGGGACGAAAGATCGACACTCGAAAAGAAAAGGCGCACGGCGAGTCAGTTTAGGTCACCACGCGTGACGGGCAGGTAGATCTTGTTCTAGGGGATGTATGAAAGTCTGAACAGCTGGCTGCGCCAGGAGAGCAAATGCACATGAAGCTACAGGAAGGCATGGGCAAAGTCAGACGAGCACAGCATTTGGTTTGCGGCATTCTCTACTCAGGAGAAAATCGGGAGATGTTGGTGATGGTTGCGTGCATGACTATATTATTATTGGTTGCTCGCCCCTTGTAACTATTCGTTTCCTTTCGAGCGGTTTAACTCCCCGCAGTCAGAGCCAGACATGCATCGACCGCAAGTCCCACTCTTCCTTCCTTCTGCCGTACCACGTCGTCAATGACCTCCTTGTCCAGGTTGGGGAACATACCGCACAAAGTCTCAACCACCGTGCGATGCTCGACCCTGGAAATGCGGCGCGCCTCGGCAGCTTCTGCGCTCGCCTGTCTTGCTGCGGCGTCTTGTGCGTCGTAAGGGGCTCCTGGTGGCGGTGTGCCAGCAGTTTGACTTCCACTGGGCGGCGGCTGAAAGACACTTGGACTCAGTCTTGGCGGCAGAGGAGGGTTAGGGGCTGGACTCGCGCGTGGCTGACGTTGTTCTTGTGAAGATAATGTATCCTGATCGGAGAAGATTCGGCCAATCGTGGATAGGGGTCTTTGAATCGTCCGCAGCAGGCCTGTCACGCTGTCCTCCGAACCGTCTCCTGAATTGCTGTTCTGTCTGTTTGGATCTCTACGTATGGGACTGCGCGACGTTACATCCATCGAATTTCGAGGGGTGAGTTCAGGTTCGGCGAGTGACGATTTCTCTGCGATGGCGGTGACTGGGCTGAATTGTTCGGCTTGGCGGTTTTGTTCGGCAATCTGTGCTACGGCGCTCTCCACATTCCGCTCGAATTCCTCGTCGCTGACGGTCAACGTGGTGCGATCTAGACTTTCGATGAACTGAATTGCACCAGACAGAGATGATAGGTAGTAACCTGCCTCACCACCGAGCTTATCTTGATTTCGGAACCGCAGTATATACTGCACGTTGGACACCATATTTTCGGGGTTGGCTTGAAGAACAACATAGATCAACAGAGGCACAAAGGAGTCTGCGGACGTGTCTGAGCTCTTGGCATTCTTCAGTAAGCCAAATATGACTTTGCAGCAATTCAAAACACAGATGACTTTGTCTCTAGGGGCGCGGTATCCTTTGATCTTGAGAAGCTCTTGCTGGGCGAGCCGCAGAAATCTTTCGCCATTTGGCCCTACCGGTGGAATATCGAGGTGTTCTTCTCGAACCCAGCTGTAGATCCGAATCTTTTGGGCAAGGATGTCATCGCGTTCGACGTCTTCTTGATGTTGACCGCGTCTCCCAGGACCCTGCGACTTTTCCAATTCTTTTCGCCTCCCTCTCGAACGGGAGCGGGCCATCTGAGGTGGTGGTGATATTGCTGGAGAAAAGGTTTGGGAGTATAGCCTATTCATGACGAGTTTTTCCATGCCCTCTTTGGCGTTGTCGAACTCATTGTCTGACACTTCACGCCAAACGTCACAGAGAGCCATTTTATTCGTGATAAATGCCAAGAAGTCGCCTATAATTTTGACCTGTTCATGGACCATCCACTGCTTTTTGCCGAACTCGGTCAAGAAGGAACGTAAAAATTTCGCAACTGGGTCAGCAGATTTGTGTCGCAGCTGCTCTAAAAACCGATGGAAGTCAAAGGGCAGTTCTGGCTCTGGTTCCGGGGGCGGTGGTTGTACTGGATGAGCGGTTGGTGAGGCCTGTACCGGGCCTTTTAATGGAGGACTTCTCATCGGCATGTCAGGAGGAGGTGAGGGCAAAGGCTTCTCGGAATTGGAAAGGACAGGAGACGCCAGTGTGTCCATGTCTCGAGATCGAAGAGGTTCCAGGCTTGACCGTCTTGGGGGGAAAGTATTGGCCGACCCAAGAATCGGACCCGTCATGTCGTGCCTGGGAGACATTATTGATTCTTTCGATGGAGCAGCTGTCTCGTCATCAAATTGATCCATGATACTCTGAATTTCTGATGCAGACTCCCCATCTGGGTCACTTCTAGCCTTCTGGTAGGCTACCTCCGCTGCATTCTCTTGGCTGTCCTCGTTGTACATGGGATCCTTCTCGTTGTATTCCTCTCTTGGCGCCCTTGTAGACGGGTGTCTCGATATCGCCGGGGTCTTAGGGGTAGGATCTAGGTACGGTTTCTCGCTGGCCGCTGGTGGTTCGGGAGGAGGAGGAGTGGAAGGAAGCACTTTCGGTGAGGGTATCCGAACTTGCTCAGTCGTTGACTCAGCGATATGAAGATTCTGCATCTTGTCTGCAGGCTCGAGTTCCGGAGCATCTTCTTTTTCTAGGGTGTTGTCATGGGAAGGTTGGTGTTCATCGGTGGTTGCTTCGAGATCTATTAGGCTTGACTCGGGCTGGTCGGACGACGCAGCATTCTGGTCTGTGCCCATAACAGTATGGCTGTTATTTGGAGCCATTGGACAAGCAGATATAGGTCAACTGGTGCTTCAACCACTCAATGACACCCACAGCATGCTTCGAGACAGGAGCACGAAGGATGAGGCTGCGACAACACAGGATTCAAGGGTGACGCATGCTGGGAGACGATGGTCTTAATGGGGCCCAGGAGAGATCACGCGACGAAAGGGTCACGGATAGCTAGATGAATGTGGTTCATGAGGACAGAGATGCTGTGCCAAAGTATAGCCAGTCTCCCCCTTTCGACGAAACTGAAGGATTTCGATCCCTTTCAAAGATGACTGTTACAGCCCTGCATCATTGCCGGAGATACTGCAAGGCCGCCTGCCTGCGCACGCTGCGGCATCGTGCAGCCGATACACAAAACTCAATTTAAGAGCCTTGGGAGGGGCGAGGCTCTGATTGGGCACTCTCATCCACCCCAGAATTTCACTTTCACCTCATTCTCACCTCACTTTCATATCGTCTGTGCTTCTCATCTCGTCGAGTACTTGCTCCCACAACATCTTCGATGTGCATCAAGCCTGATGTGTGGCATTTTCTTTTCCGCCGCGAGAGGCAGTCCAATTCTCCCCCACCAACTCACAAAGGAAGAGCTCCACGCCCGAGGTCCAGACAGCTACCAAGAATTAAATGTTAGATTGCCCTCCGCATCAAGCAACTTGAGCCTTACATTTATCTCTTCGGTCCTGGCACTTCGAGGAGACCATGTTCAAAAACAACCTCTCCGAGACTCTACTTCAGGATCAATCTTCTGCTGGAATGGAGAGGCTTGGAAAGTAGATGGATCTAGGATTGAAGGCAACGATTCTGCGCGGATTTTCAGCCTCCTCCTCCAAGCCTCTCTGTTCCCCGGGAACGACCAACCTCAGCATTCCATTGCTCGTGTACTCACAGCCATAGCTGGGCCCTTTGCATTCGTTTTCTACGATGCTCCGAATTCTGTTGTTTATTATGGGAGAGATCGGCAGGGACGGCGGTCTCTGCTGATTGACCACGTTGAGAAACATTCGTTGACATTATGCAGTGCTTTGGCATTGTCATCAGACGTACCAGTCAACGAAGTCCCTGCCACTAATATCTATTTCGCGACTTTAGAGCATGGTCAAATAACTCTCGGCGAGCTTCCGTGGCTGAATACGTCCCCACCAATCAACAAGGTGTGCCCATCTCATGTCATCAATACCATTCCCCTGCCAAGCAGTGTGGATGATTGTATTATCATGTTGAAAAGTGCTCTGTCTCTGAGAGTGACGGACATACCTACTCATTCTTCGACTCAGAAAAGTCCTGGTGGGGCCAAAGTTGCGGTACTTTTCTCGGGTGGGCTAGACTGTACTTTGCTCGCTCGTCTCGTGCACGACATTATACCTAACAATGAAGCAGTGGATCTCTTGAACGTGGCGTTCGAGAATCCACGTTCAAATGCAGCTCTTGCTAATGCCTCAGAATCGTTCTTTGAGCTCTGTCCTGATCGCGTCACAGGACGGAGCAGTTTTTCCGAGCTCCGTCAAATCTGTCCAGACCGAGACTGGAGGTTTGTTGCAATCAATGTGCCCTATGTCGAGTCGCAAGCTCACAGGCCTATCATCCAACGACTCATGCACCCACACAATACTGAAATGGACTTGTCCATTGCAATGGCGCTATACTTTGCTGCACGAGGTATAGGGGAGCTGCATGAAAGTACACAGCTTACGTCACCTGGAAGCTCGGTCTACACATCCAGTGCTCGGGTTCTCCTTTCCGGATTGGGGGCAGACGAATTATATGGAGGCTACTCCCGACACGCTGCTGCTTTTTCCCGGGGAGGATTTGCGGACCTGGCGGACGAACTCGAACTCGACTTTATACGCATAGGATCTCGTAATTTAGGTCGTGATGACAGGGTCATGAGTCACTGGGGCAAAGAGGTGCGTTTCCCTTTCTTGGACGAAGATCTGGTGAAATTCTCTTTAGGCCTCCCCGTATGGGAAAAATGTGGATTCAGGATCGGGAAAAAAATTCCCAAACACTATGAAGAGAATGGCCGCGTGGAAAAGCCAGAGGACCTGGAGCCTGCAAAATCATTGTTGAGGTTGGCTATGTGGAGGCTAGGGATGCGCCTTGCCGCCTCAGAAAGAAAGAGGGCCATTCAGTTTGGTGCCAGGACCGCGAAAATGGACATTGGTAAGGGAAGGACAAGGGGCACGGATGTCCTAGTGGCTGCAGTCGTCACTTGAAGAGATTGACTATTGCATTGCAACACGAATCACGAGAAGAGAGAAAGCTGCTATGATGATAAACCACAGATACTTCTGAGGCTGAGAGCCTTGAGCTGGTTTAGTCGTCCTCGAGACGCAACTGTAACCGCCAAGCCGGCCTGTGAAGAGTATAAAGGCAAGTCTGAGCCGCAGGATTTGAGACAATTAACCAGAATGGTGACGGCGGACGAAATCTCCCAACCGGGCTCAAATAATGAGCATTCCTGTGCAACGAGACACAACTTCGATCTGTTCCCGAGCGTCAGCTCCGTCAGGGGGGTACGTATTTATGGATATACAACATTTTTCAATGGCGGAGAAGAGCGTTCAGTTTGTCAGTGGCTACCTCTCTCCGCTTTCATCCCCACTACGAGACTAGGCATTTCTGGTTCAAAAATCCGGTGTGTTGAAGGGCGTATTCATGGCGATGTTAATTTTGATGATGTCGTGGCCGCTGCCTGTACGCACCAAATAACTCTCTTCTTTTTCAACACTGGGTGCTTCCACCGGGGTTTTGCAGAAAGACCTATTTTCATGGACGCCGCATCGCTACCAGTCGTCCAAGAAGTCGAGTCCAATGATCTGGAAAGACGTGATGTGGCGCCGTTGACTACGCGGGAGTTAGCAGAGCTAGGTGTGCTGATTCACGAGGATGGGAATGACTATAAAGCACCAAAGGACAAAAGCGTCGACCTCATCAACATTGAAGACCCTGAAGCGGCCCAGAACGCTAACGACGGCTTCCCAGAAGGTGGACGTGAAGCGTGGCTGGTGCTAACAGGTTCATTCCTCGGGCTCTTTTCCTCGTTCGGCTTCATGGTCGCTGTCGGACCAATACAAGAATATCTCCAGACGCACCAACTTTCGAACTATACATCACGAGATGTGGGATGGATTCCTTCTGTCTTTGTCTATCTTGCTCTGGGCTTGGGTATATGGGTCGGACCACTGTTTGATCGGTACGGACCACGATGGATCGCCCTGCTCGGCAGTGTGAGCTATGTGGTCATGCTGTTCCTTCTTGCTGAGTGTAAGGAATATTGGCAGTTCATATTGTGCCTCGGAATATTTGGTGGGATTAGTGGTGCAACACTTACCACCACGAGTCTCGCTGTGGTGTCACATTGGTTCAAACGGAGGCGAGGTCTTGCGCATGGGATTGCCATGGTTGGATCATCGTTCGGCGGAGTCACAGTTCCTTTAATTCTGCGAGCAGCATTCCCAAAGTACGGCTATGCCTGGTCCATACGCATCCTGGGCTTCTTGTTTCTTGGCTGTCTCGTTATCGCCAACATCCTGATGAAGCCGCGGCTCCCACCGTCCCCAGAAGCAAAGAAGCAAGCCATCATCTCGCTCGGTCTGTTCGGCGACCTGAAGTTCTCGTTCCTCACCGTTGCTGTGTTCTGCTTTGAGATCGTGCTCTTCGGCGCTTTGGGCATTTTGCCCACGTACGCCAGCTACCACACGCACTTCCCGCCCGATACTGGATTCTACATCATCTCGGTGCTCAACGGCGCGAGCTGCTTTGGACGCATTCTACCAGGATACGTCTCGGACTCGATTGGGCGGTTCAACACCTTGATGGCAATGATATTCTTCACCTTGCTTCTTATGTTGATCATCTGGCTGCCCTTTGGCCACTCGTCGCTCGCGGCACTCTATATCTTTTGTGCGCTGTTTGGATTCGGGACTGGAAGCTGGATGGCGCTGACCCCGGCATGCATTGGACAGCTGTGTGAAGCGGAGCAGTTTGGCAGGTACTACGGAACACTATACTTCATCGGTAGTCTGGCGGCGTTGGTGTGTGTCCCCATATCTGGGGAGCTGGTCGAATCCGCTGGGCCTCAGATCTTGGTTGGATTCATGTGTGCTGTCACGGCCTTTGGCTTGGCGGCTTTCGTGCTGAGTCGGTGGGCGTGTCTTGGGTGGCGGTGGAAGTGGATGGTGAAGGTGTGAGTTACACTCGGGCCGGGAGTGGATTCCGACCGTATCCTGGGGGGCATAGAGCAGAAAGATTAAATGTAAGTTTGATTGGCAAACGGGCGTATGTACCATGCATGTAACCACCGTTTTTGTTTGTACAGTGCTAAAGGGATCCATGATAGAAGACTATGTACATTTTTTGTTCTTTCCTCCAACCAGAAATCTTGTGGCCCAATCCATAATAAGGTTGTTTCTAACAAGTCCTGAACCTGTCAACAAACCAGTTATAGACATGTAAATGTCATCCACCCAGAATCATCTGCTGTGGGTCCTGGCCTCTCCGAGTCTCCAGGGGTGCACTACTATAATAATGAGCAAGCAGCCAAGCAAGTCGAAGAATCCTGTCTTGTCCAATAGCAGTACATATCCCGAGAGATAGATGTACTTTACGGCTGATTGATAGTGGTCCATGTCCGTTAGTGCTGATGGATGTGTATTCGGGCACCGCAAGATGCCGTAATCGCTCATCGCAATTGGCAATATACCAAAAGAAGAGGAATGAAGGCTCGGTCTTGCATTTCCTAGGAAGAAAATTCAGTCGAGTATGGGATGCAGACCTGTTAGGCCGGCTCCTTCTTCGGTTTCAGCTTGATGTGGTTCTGGCATCGGAAGCTTCCTGGGACCAATTATTGATTGGAGTCTTACTGGCGAGGAGTTGCTGACCAATTTTCCGGTTGTGGCAGGTGATGAGACAGGCATAATAGGAGGGTGGTGCTTGCTGTGGGTTTGTTCCACCTCCCGGTACTCAATCATCTAATTTCTGGATCTCAAGTTGAACAGGCGGTGACTCGAGATCACCTAGAGGAGCTGGTGAGGGTGGTGAAGGCGATGGTTTGGCTTTTTGGTAGCGTTTGTTCCCTCTCGCAATGGTCATTGTAGGATAGATGAGGAGTAGTCCTCCAAACAAACACATCGCACCTCCAAATGCTTGGCCATGAGTGTAATTGTTCGTTTTGGTTTCAACCAGTGCACCTGCAATGGGACTACCTATCAGTCCTGCGAAAGCAGCTCCAGACCAAGCCATGCCGGTTCTTGCTCCGACGACTCTTGGTGTAGGGGACAATAGCGGCACAATGGCAGCTGGGATGGCCACCGTAATGCCTGCCATGAAACCGACGAGCACGGCCCAGACAGTAATACCAGCAATATCATTTATGCCGATCCATGCGAGAATCAAGATGCCGAGACAGATACTGCCAATGGTAAGAATAACTGCTGGGCCGACCTTGTGTGCGATCAAAGCTGGTAGGATGCGACCAGCACAGCTACCAGCATTTACGATTGCCAAGAGATAGAAGGCATATGATGCGCTGGTTTTGATCGAGAACTGTGCGTAGGGTGTCACATATATCAGAGGGATCCAGTAGCCAGCGAATACGAAGAATAGGCCAAAAAAAAGGATGACGAATGGAGGCTCTTTGACAGCAGAAGGGTCGAGGAGCGGTCCTTTGGGGCGTCGATATGCTGGATCTGGTCGAAGAAGCAGGTATGCTGCGATAGTCATGCCCAGCATGATGAAGCCAAAAACACGGTTGATCCAGCCGAAGCCAATGTGAGGCTGCAAGTGTCTGAACATAATAGGCAGGACGATTCCACCTATCGCTGCCCCTGACGACGAGCCTCCGATAGCAAGCGGCCTTTGCCTTGGACTGAACGTCTGGCTGATGACTGCAATAGATGGTATGTAAATCATTCCGTTGCCTAAAATTGAGATTAGTGCTGGATCGCGATTCGAAGGCTGAGCACATACCGAATCCAATGCATATACCCTGAGCCAATATGATCTGATAGTACTCTTTCGCCAGGCTAAGCATCATGTAGCCGAAGACGACGAGCCCCCCTCCAACCAGCAACAAAGTTCGGATGTAACCCCGATCGTAAAGGGCACCGGATACAATTCCCGTGAATCCCATCAAAGAAATTTGCACTGTGCCAACCCATGCGATGACGGAGGGGGTATGGTCGGTGAGCAGATCCTGCTGATAGAAAGCTTGATATGCGCCAAAGGATGAAGCTCCTCCCCAAGTGATGAAGAAGACACAGAAGGTACCCAGAAGCCTGAATGTTTGGGTTAAGTCTCGTGCTCGTGCTCGGCCGCGTGGCTTGGGAATGGTGCTGGCTTCATCTTTTGCGATAGGAGGAGCTGCCTCCTCGCCAGGAGGCATGCTCAGGGCCAGTATATTATCATCCTTCTCACTTGTCATGACAACATCACAACCTTTTTGGTCTTGTCCTTTTTACCTTGAGTGAGAGGAAAGGAGTGAAAATCCAAATGGATCGACATTTTATACTGACGAGTAGTAGTGCCGCTTGTTCCCCGTCGTAGTAATACTAGCTGGTTCGGTGTCGTACCGCGGCACTCTACTATGCTAGTACATCATAGTAAATGCTTCGTACATACCATTGCTCCCACCTCCCTAATATAGCCGAGGCGTAGGGCGTGCCGCTGGCGTGCCAATGCATAGAACCGTACGGCGTACCATCCTTTCGCTATGGGTCTGAATGCGGGGACGAATACTGAAGGTGCACCACGTGACTGAGAGCCTTCATCGCCTAGATGTACAATAGTTCGCCGTAGTGAATCTCGATGTATCAATTGTCAGTGCATGCGGCTCAAGCCGACAGTCAAGGCACCGCTTCCTCACTCAACCGTCACTGTCATCACACGTTCAGGCTCTGCCATTGTTACAGGCTAAGCCTGTTTATTGTTTGTCGTGAATACAATTCATTCAATCGCCTGCAACTATCGTGACCAGCCGATCGCTGCATTCACCAGTTTCTTCCTCGACACATAAAGGCTCGCTTTGGCAACCGTCCTACTCTTTCCACTCCTCCCATCTTACCTCTCCGCTTCTATCCTACCTTTTCATTCCGAACAAACTTCAAAATGGCAGACGATCTCGATCTGAAAGATGAGCGTAAGGAGGCTCAAGAAGAAGAAGTTGGCGAAGAAGAGGTAAAGATGAACCACCGCGGGCAGAACTTTACACTAACTCGGTTTTCTTAGGAAGAGATTGCTGCCATGAAGCGACGCGTTGCCGAGATGGAATCTGAAGCTGCCAAACTGCGTGAGATGCAGAGCCACCTCGAACAAACCTCAGAATCTGCACCGCGAGAGGATCGAGAAGATGTCGACGCGCGCAGCATTTTTGTGGGCAACGTGGATTACGAAGCGACCCCAGAAGAGATTCAAGCACACTTTGCCAGTGGACCAGGCTCGATTAACCGTGTCACCATCCTGCTGGACAAGTTCACTGGTCATCCCAAGGGGTGGGTCTAACATATCCAAGCATTTAGTGCCTTGTTCAAGAGCTGGGTGCTTTTTTGAAAAAATCATTTCATGCTGCCTGGCAAGAGATGGATTGCTAATGGAGACCTTGTCGCGCAGGTATGCATATGTGGAATTCTCAGATCCAGGACTGGTGGCACAGGCATTGGTACTGAATGAAAGTGTCTTCCGAGGCCGAAATCTCAAGGTCAGTGATGAAGAAAGAGATACAAGGAGACAGGAAAGCTGACAAATTTGCCCCAGGTTGTTCCCAAGCGTACCAATCTGCCCGGCATGACTCGTGGTCGAGGTAGAGGTGGCCCGATGCGCGGTAGTAGAGGTGGATTTGGTGGTGGACGAGGAGGCTACAGCGGCGGTGGCTTTGGTGGTGGGGGGTTCGGCGCTCCAAGAGGTGGCCCTCGAGGCGGGTTTAGAGGACGCGGTCGAGGCTACACACCGTATTGAGTTGCTGAGGAAGTTTGTTCGAGTTTCAACAGAGCTGCTACAGCAAGGCACGCGACATCACGGGAAAGCTGCAAGGACGGCGCCACAGTCAGCGGAAATGACGCCAGCATCGGCGCTGGGTGCCCTTTCACATTCGGAGGGACCTTTGATTGCTCTAAGCGACAGCTAGCTCAAATTCACGGGCACGGGCAATGGGCACAGGGATAATGGCTCATAGATATCAGCTATCTTGGAGTTGGTACAACAAAATTGGTAGGGGAAAAGCGCGTGAAATGTAAGACTTATGGGAACTTGTATTCGAAATAAGCAGAAATGCCACCTTTCTCGGCGAGATTAATAATGACAATGAGGAATTGGGCTTTTGAGCGAGCGGAATGCTGTGCGTGCCAAAATACCCAGGTATATGACCTGCTCTACGTATTCGTAAGTCAGATTTTGCTGGAGCTGCCTTTGGTGGTGCCCTGTGATGTAAGCATTTTCGGTATCGCACCGTCGACCGAGACTGCAACCTTTGTTCCTACTGTATCAACCTACAGAGAGACTCGTTCACTGCCACCGTTGGCACTAGTCAATCATCTCATTTCCTATCATTATGCAATCATGACCGAGCGACAAGGCGTGAGTTGAGGGTTGCCTTTGCACTTGGTAACCGTTCCCTTCCGCTAAGAGAAGCTGCGCCACGATCACTGCACACTATTACCACCAACGGCCACTGGCTCCCTAAACACTGGCCTCATTCGTTTCTGTGAAACCGCGCTGCCTCGACGACCTCACGACAATAGCCTCATCATCCCAAACTACACTCCATCCTGGGGTCTTTGGTGAAAGGCTCTAGAGACCTTGACCCTCATTCTCAATTGAATCCCTCAACCTTGGTTTTACCCCGCCGCATTCCAGCTGTCCGCAGGCTGAAGACCTGAGCCGCACCCTTGCGGTCACAAATCGACCATGCCTGAAGCAAATCTGCCTGCGTACGTCCGTTCTGTTTGCTACATTGCCAATCTGTACTGACTGCGATCATTAGAGAGCCTAACCTGCGAGTGACAAGTCCGTCGAACCTCTTCATTTTGGTCCTCTCAAACAAACTGACATGGTACAGTCATTGCGGCTGACGGCTTATACAAAAGAGATGTCTTCAGTCAGTATACAGTTCACATGTATCAATTACACATCTTGCTGAGACTTTTCAGGATTCCCTGACCCTTTCGCGGTGGCGACAATCTCTGGAGAGCAGACACGGACGACGTCCGTCATTAGAAAGACATTGAATCCCTATTGGAATGAAGTCTTTGACATGTGGGTGCACCCTAGGAGAAAAGAATTCTCATCTCAACTCAAATCTGATTATAAATTAGGCGGGTTACAGAAGACAGCATTCTGGCAATTCAAATCTTTGACCAAAAGAAGTTCAAGAAGAAGGATCAGGGCTTCTTGGGGGTCATCAATATCCGCATCGGTGATGTGATTGACCTAGAAATGGGAGGAGATGGTGCGTCCGCTGGATCGAGAAAGGTTGGAATTGTACTGACCATCAACCAGAAATGCTTACCAGGGATCTTAAGAAGTCCACTGACAATCTTGTCGTCCATGGTAAACTGATCGTGAACCTATCAACGAACCTTTCGGCCCCTCCACCTCAGCAGAACCGACCTGCTCCCAGCACAGCTCCTAGTGTGAACGGTTCTTCCAGTCTCGGTGGAGGCAGCAGTACTAACGTCAATGCCCCTATGCCTGTTCGATCTCGAAGCCCAGCATCGCGGACAGCTACGTCAGGTTCCGGGGATGCAAGGTCCTCTACGACTGGCATCAATGGACCAGGTCCCGCTCCGCCGCAGCAAAATGGATCTTCTGGAGGCGGCAGATCAGGTGGTTTCAGCTCGTTCGAAGACAGTCAAGGACGTCTACCCGCAGGCTGGGAGCGCAGAGAAGACAACTTGGGTAGGACCTACTACGTGGACCATAATACGCGGACGACAACATGGACAAGGCCTTCGAACCATATGACCGAAAATGAAGCCCGTACCCGTGTCGAAGCCACTATGCAGATGGAGCGTACTCGTCACCAAAACCGTATGCTTCCTGAAGATCGCACAGGTGCCAACTCCCCCAACTTGCAAGATTCTCGGGGATCGCCACAGCAGCAGAATGCAGTCTCAATGATGGCTACAGGCGCGACCACCGCTGGAACTGGTGAACTTCCGGCCGGTTGGGAGCAAAGACATACGCCCGAAGGTAGAGCCTATTTCGTCGACCACAACACTCGCACCACCACTTGGGTTGATCCCAGAAGGCAGCAATACATTAGGATGTACGGCAACAATCCTTCTGGGAACAACACCACCATTCAGCAACAGCCAGTCTCACAACTTGGTCCGCTGCCTAGTGGTTGGGAAATGCGTCTTACTAATACTGCCAGGGTATACTTCGTGGATCATAACACTAAGACAACTACATGGGATGATCCCCGACTACCATCTTCCCTGGATCAAGGCGTTCCGCAATATAAGCGTGATTTCAGGCGGAAGCTGATCTACTTCCGTTCTCAACCCGCTTTGCGCATTCTCTCTGGTCAATGTCACATCAAAGTACGACGTGGTGCCATCTTCGAAGATTCATATGCGGAGATTATGCGACAGAGCGCTACAGATCTCAAGAAGCGACTGATGATCAAATTTGACGGAGAAGACGGTCTGGACTATGGTGGCCTGTCTCGGTACGTATCGCTTCGAATTTGGAGTCTCTAATCTTACTGACTTTTGGACAGTGAATTTTTCTTCCTGCTCTCACACGAAATGTTCAATCCCTTCTATTGTTTGTTCGAATACTCAGCGCATGACAACTATACCCTGCAAATCAACCCTCACTCAGGCATCAACCCGGAACATCTGAACTACTTCAAATTCATCGGGCGAGTAGTTGGTCTTGCCATCTTCCATCGACGATTCCTAGACTCTTTCTTCATTGGCGCATTCTACAAAATGATGCTGCGAAAGAAGGTGGCTATCAACGACATGGAAGGCGTCGACGAGGAGTATCACAAGAATTTGACCTGGATGTTGGACAACGATATCACTGATGTCCTTGATCAAACCTTCTCCATTGAGGATGAACAATTTGGCGAGACCAAGACGATTGATCTCAAACCTGGTGGCCGCGACATTGCCGTTACGAATGAGAACAAGAGAGAATACGTCGAGTAAGTAGCTACGGAGACTGATCCAGTATGGACGTGATTGCTGACCTGTATGTAGGCTGCTTACAGAGTGGAAGATTCAGAAGCGTGTCGAGGAGCAGTTCAACGCCTTTATCACCGGTTTCAACGAGCTCATCCCCGCAGATCTAGTAAATGTCTTCGACGAGCGCGAACTCGAGCTCTTGATTGGCGGTATCGCCGATATTGACGTTGATGACTGGAAGAAGCACACCGATTATCGTGGCTACCAAGAACAAGATGAAGTCATTCAAAATTTCTGGAAAGTCATTAGATCGTGGGACGCGGAACAAAAATCGCGACTACTACAATTTGCAACTGGCACCAGTCGTATCCCCGTCAACGGCTTCAAAGATCTTCAGGGCAGTGACGGTCCGAGAAGGTTCACAATTGAGAAAGCCGGAGAAGTTAATGCTCTTCCCAAGAGTCATACTTGGTACGTATTGTCTTGAGTTGGATCTTCCTCTTTTTCAACCTACTAATACGGGTTACAGCTTCAATCGTCTTGATCTTCCGCCGTACAAGTCTTATGATGCACTTCAAGGCAAACTTTCCACTGCGGTCGAGGAAACCCTCGGCTTTGGTCAAGAATAGTGGAATACATTGGTGCCAGGCGGCTGTTGTGATAGCAATGTTGGAGCAAAAGATGGAGAGGTGTCCGTTATCTTGTAGCGGCGGGACGACGAAACATACGAATCAGCACCCTGGAGGAATTGGAATGCTAGACAGAGCTTAGTACAGGCAAAGGGGCGGCACGAACGGCGAGGAAAATCATGGGCAACTTGTTGATATTGCGTACAGTGATGAAGATGACATTGGACCGATTCCCTTCCCCATTGTTCTCCCAGGAGTGGAAGGCGTTTCATTGTTTCTTCGAATTGGTCGTGCTTTCAACTCTGAGACCGAGAGAGAGACAGAAAAAAAGACCAAATTTTGTTTGGGAAGTCGATCAATACATTTGGCCCAACAATCAACCAACTAAACAAACGAATCACAGTATCATACATGCACAAAGCTGCAACCCCAATGGTCTTAACCTCAGGTTCAAGTTGAATTCGCTTTTTTTACAAATTTGGAAAATGATAAAACACCAAACACAAACTGGTACAGACTTCCAAGGGGACACGAAAGAGCCGAGTTTCTAGGTATGCGAGGCGAGGGGAGGAAAAGGTGACGGTGAAGATGCGATCAAACACGTATCCACGTTCTCACGGTGCGATTGTAGGAGGGGGGTTCCATAGGATTCGGTTTTACTACTGGCATATAATTACAATTGACTCATCAACTTTTTGTTTGATATTTTCCTTTCTTTTCCTTTCCGCAAACTGTGAAAACTTTTTGTCCACTTTCCAGGGACGTCGTGCAAAGGCATATGTTCGTGACTGCGTAAATTTTGTTTTGGGGGGGGAGGAGGACTCGGAGGAGGGCGTCCCACAATCGTTGCCCTCGTTCCTTTTTGGCGTCGTGAGAAAATCAAGACGGCGGCTCTGCTCCGTAGCTCGTACTTAACTCCCGAACTTCAAGCTCTTATAGGCTGTTCATGTGCTTGCACTCTCGTTCTGGTTCAGACCGGGGTCGGAGTGATTGTCGCCTTCCGCATGATTCTGTTCGTTCTGCTCCGGCTCCTGTGCTTGTTCCGCATGTCCTTGCTCCTCCTCTTCCTCGTCTGGCCAAGTCCATCCGTCGGCACTATATGGCGGAGGTTCTTCGTCATTGGCGATGAGGTCCCGGTCCGCTCCTGTTGGGACATTGGGGCTGGGAGGTGAAGGCAATGGGGGTGGAGAACTCGTGGAAGATGCGGTCGAAGGTGGTTGGAGTATGATCTGCGGGTGTGCGGGCCTGGAAGACGAAGATGACGACAAGAGGATGTCTCTTTGGCTGAAGGAAAACGCGCGGTTTTGTTTCGTCTTTTTCTGCTCTTTACCGGCGGCGCTGGTCGCGTCTTCGTGCTCGGAGTGCTGATGTTGATGGTGTGTTGATGCATCGAGTTCTTCAGCCTCCCGGGCTACTGTTCTTCCTGTGACCACCGAGGTTGAGTCTGATCCACTCCCAATTCGTAGCACGTTGGTAATTTTGCTCAAAGGGTTCCTGCTGCCGGTGGCATTGGCAACTGTGCCCATGTTGGATTCATCAGATTTCATATAGGACACATGACGCTCTCGTGCCCGGGTAGTCCAAACACGAATTGCGGTTTGATACTGTTCAATATTGGCCTCGAAATCATGTTCTTGCAGTATCGCTACTTGCGTGGCTTCGTAGTTTAGGTGGTGCTCGTGGAAATGTTCCAAGATGTCCATTTTTAAGGCTGAGAACCGCACTCGTTGGATTCTTGGTATCGAAGGTATGGCATGCGCAAGGTCGGCGGATTCGCTTTTCTTCTCAGCATGAGTACAGGCGAAGTGGTAATTGGTGCTAGATTGGGGCTGCACGGTTCTGAACGGCGTCCCTTGTCGAGAAGGAGAAATTCGGGCGCAGCGTGATCCGACTTCGAGGAGGAAGGCGCTGCTGTACTGCCAGTGGCCTCGTTTCGAGGTGAAGACTGTTTCCGGGCTGGGAGCAGCCGTTTCGCGCATGTAGCTGCGGTAGTTGATCGTGTCGAGATGCCGAACAAATTGGGGAACATCTGCATTTGGATCGTCCTTGACGGCTTCGTCGCCGCGCATCTCTCGCCGGGACATTCTCAATAGCTTCTGTCGTCTGCGGTTATACTCCTCTAGGTCAGCTTGACGCGATGCAGCATTGCGCGCGCGTGCCTCGATCATTTTCTGATTCCAGTGGTAGCGCGTTGTACCGCCGATTTGGCGGGGCAACGATTTGCCACACCATAGACAGATTCTTCTTTTGTCTTTGTCGTCCGGGTCTATGATGTTGTTGCAGTCTTGGCCGTGACATTCGGAGTTTGCGTGGATGGCAGCTTCTTGGTTCTGGCTGTCTTTGCATCCAAGACAGAGAATGCCGTCGGATTTCAGAGTGCAAGTGCAGTAGTCAAGGGTGCTTCCAGAAGGGTCGTACCATTTTGATTCTGAGATTGTCGTGGCGATTTGATCCGGTGGCATCAGCGGGAACCGTTGAGAGCTGCTTGGATTGCCCGACTCCCAACATGTCTTGCAGAGATGGCGCACTCGGTTTTGGAAGGTATTTTCAGGGCCGAGGTGTCGTCGTGCAAAAGACGAACGGACTATACAAGCGTCACAAATTGGTATCGAGCAGTACCGGCACGGCTTTGGTTCGGGGCCCTTGGTGTGCATGGGCGATGCGCATTCGTTCGGGGCTCGATCCTTTAATTGTTGCCAGTATAGAGTGTTATGGTTGCCAATGTTGAGGTCTGGGCGGATGGAACGACGTTCTTTGCCTTTGCCTGAGAAGGAGGCATCTCTCGGTATTTCAAAGCCATGAAGCACCGCCCGTAGATTGACGCTCAGTCGAGCCAAGGTAATGAGATCGCCTACCGGGAGATACAGGCTCAGTGTGCTGACAATTGGCCATGGAGATAGTAATCTGTCGAGAGAGACTGGAATAGTTTCACTTGCATGCTGGAGAGCAGAAAGGCCCTCATTATCACTTTGTTGAGAGGGTTCTTCCATGGTGGTACGGATAGGTCAGATGCAGTGAGGATGGCTGCTGAAGCCACAGGCTCTGACAGTGTCCATGTATGGTAGGACAAGACCTCATCCTTGGTTAGACCAAAGATTCAGGTCCTTTTAAGATAAACATCAATATTGACCCAGGCAGTCCCAAGTAAGCATTTGGGTGGCGGGGAATCAGAGACTTAGGGAGTTAGGGGATCGTCAGTTGGCGGGAGTATCTAGCCCTTGGTTGCCACGCCTGCTAGAGCGCACACTGCGTACATGTATGCCTACCTGGGTAACCGAGCCCGGGGCGCGAGGCTCACCAGGCTGCCACCACTGCAAGGCTGCCGATCCGCCAGTGCCAGTGCCAGTGCCAGTGCAAGTGTTTGGCGTGTGTGGGTGGTGGGTCGACCAATTTTCAATTAACAATTGATCATTGCTCTACAATTTGTTATTTATTTTTGATCATCCAAATTGAATTCGGTGGGTGCGCCGAAAAGAATGCATTGCCTTGATTGACTCCTGCTGCTTCTCACTAAAAGCAGTCACTGCCCAAGCGCTCACTCCTGCTCATCAACTGCACTCTCGCAATGTCTCTTCAAACCTTGATAGACCGTGCGTGTGAAACTTTCTCCCCTCAACAAAGCCAGTATTCTAACGCCAGGACTTTACAGAAAAAGTTCTGGTCATCACAGTCGATGGACGAACTCTTGTGGGAACTCTCCTATCCTGCGACCAAGTCACCAATATTGTCCTGAATGACACTGTCGAACGCATTATCCGGCCAGCCGACGACCCCGAACCCAGCTCGCAAGTCAGTCATGGCCTCTATCTCGTAAGAGGTGATAACATTACAATCGTTGGGCTCGTGGATGAAGAGCTGGACCAGAGCATTGATTGGGAAAAAGTCAGAGGCGAAGTCATTGGGTCAACGAAGCACGTGTGACCAGGATTTTGCGTGTGAGAACGAGAATCACTGCGTCCCAAAAACACCTTCATAAAATGCCGTTCGCCACGAACATCGAATGGTCCTCGTTGGGAATTTAAGCTCTGTGCCTGCATACCTTTCTAGCTACGGATGCTGACAGAACCTGTGCCCATGGGGGGCTGATGACTGGATGGAGAGAGGCATACTTCTGGAAGAAGCGTATGTGAGATCCGTTGATCGTTTCCAAGATGAACGTTAACATGAAATCGGTTCAAGACCTCTGATTACACAATTCTCATCCCTCACGATTTTCTGGATAACAACGGCAAATTGTAAGCTCAGCTGAGAATGAACCCGACCGTCAAGAAGACATCCTACGAAGAGTGCCCGGTTCATCTCGCCTCACTACCTCTACGTGCTTTGCCACTCACTTGCGATCCTGAAAGACCAACAGACGCCATGCGTTGCTAGCGCTATCAATGGACATGCAGATTTCTATGAACAGACATTGTTCTTCCCACTCCATGCCAGGGACTTTCGCTAGTCCTGCTCCTTTAACTGCGCAGCAGCGTTGAATCAAAGCAATTTCTGTCAAGCATCCGATTCAGGTTTGCTGCTGAGCCTCTCAACATCTCTGTCTCAGTAGGTGAATCTGAAAGCTGGGTGTCCGTCGCCGAGGTTGTTTTTCTCGTCGTCAGGCAGGTTGTACCGATGATCCCTCGCACCTTGTTCGCGCAATTTGTTCTCCCGCCTAATGTAGAACAGGAAAATGACGGCACTGGCCACACAGAACCAAATCAGCCCGAGACCCAGTCCATATCCCAGGGGGTACTCAGGTGCTTGACTTTGGAGGAATATGTTCCTGATGAAGGGTCAACGAGCAATATCAACGTGGGTTCGGGTACACTTACGATGCGATGATGCCTCCGCAATTACCCCAGCCTACCATCATTGCTGAGCTAATTCCTCGCTTGTAATGCCCACTCATGTTGTTGCTTACCCAGACGAGGGTGATCGGCTGGGCGATATATCCTCCGCTGACAATCAAAAACAAAGCAAAGTACCGGGCCCCAACCGCAACACTATGCATGTTGAGCAAGATCGCATATCCAACAGTCGCTACCAAACAGCCACCAATGATGAAGCCGAAGCGGTGGCGGAGTTTATCGCTGAGAATGGCGCATGTCAGGGCACAGACAGTAGCTGTTATAAACACTGGAATACTCATAACTTGTGCGTGGATAGAGGTCCAACCGAGCTGCTTGAGGATGGTAGGAGTAAAAAATGAGCCCGCGTAGCCAGTCGTCACGACACCCATATACATTGCGATACTAAGGTAAACTGGTCAGCCTTGCATACCTAAGGTATCCCAGGAGAGAGACAAGCCATGGACAAAATTGTCGGCTCGATGCGACCCTGACAGGCTCCAACGACAATGCACATTTGCCTGTGTTGAGGTTATCGGAGCACGCTCCTGCCACCATTGCCTACAGCCAGGACAGAGCTGGGTCTAAATGGAGTTTCAACACATTTAAATGCGTACCCTAGCCGGAACCTACCAGGGGAGTATCATGCCAACTATTTTGTCCACAGCCAGAGGGAGAGGGAGAATGACGTACCCAAGATAGATCTTGACATCGCGAAAGACGCGCTTTGCAGTTGTCTTGTTCCAGTGGCTCATATTGGCATGCTCGACATCCATGGCCAATCGAGCGATGAGGAGATCTCGCTCCTCAGGCGTCAAGAACTTGGCTGTCTCAGGCCAGTCCGGCACAAGCCAGTAGGAGGCAGTGGCAACGATCACGGTGAAAATGCCCTCCAGGATAAAGATCCATCTCCAGCCGCCGTACCCGGCAATACCGTCCATATGTGCGATGGCATATGCGAGAAGACCGCTGAATGCCCCTGCGATGATAGATGCAGAGAAAAACAAGTTGAATCGCCACTGGAGTTCATGGCGCTTATAGAACCTAGCTGCTGTCAGCATCATACAACTTCGTGGAGATTACAGTGCTGTTCGAGCTGCTCGACTTACATGGAGATGATGTAGAGACATCCAGGGAAAAATCCGGCTTCCAAACCTCCCATGATGACTCGACAGACGACAAGTCCAGCAAACGATCTTGTGAGGCCCTGGCAGATAGTGACGATGCCCCAGAAAACCATGATTGTCGGAATGAAGATTGAGGGTCGCATTTTCTTCAACAGTATGTTGCATGGCACTTCCAGCAAGATATACAAGATGAAGAAAGTGAACAAGGCGATGTTGTAATCCGAACCCTTCATATTGAGGTCTTCTTCCATACCCTGAATGCGCGCATTTCCAATGTTGATGCTGAAATCACCAATGTCAGCCGGAAACTCCCATCAACAAATGTCTCAAAGAACTAACTCACCGGTCAATAAAAGCCAAAAGAAACAATGTGAAGAGGATTGGGACAATACGGAGGTCGGCCTTGCGAAGCACTTTCTTCTCCAGTGCAGCGTCTATCTCTCGAGCCTCTTCTTTGACGCTGACGCTGTTGACCTCTTGGACGTCCTTCTCAACAGGAACGTCCTCGACCTCTGACGTATGATTCTTTTCGGCCATTCTGACCAGAGGGGTGCAAATCACCGAGAAGATTGGACGACCTTTGACAAATGTGTTGGACACCTGTGTTTATGAGAACTCTGGAGAGACTGGAATTCCAAACGAGTCTGGCTGCAGAAGCGATGCGGATCAAGCCCTATTTATGGTCCTTAACGAAGCTGGATGTTTGTGCAGGGAGACGAGAGACACCGACAAGAGCTACCGAAGGATTGTTACACTTATTTCCGCACATGGCGTCCAGTCAATCTTCCCCAGATATGGAGAGCCCGCAGATCTGGAGAGGCTTCATGGAACTAGATAGCCCACTACTCGTTGTTCCGAGGGCTCGCTCCACACATACCAAGGCTTTGCTACCAGCTCCTAGTACGAATCATCGTTTCTCTGCTTAAGGAGGAGTGGGATCGTGGACAGGGAGAGGCTCGCCATTGTGGCTGGAAGTAGTCGTCTCCGCAAAGATCTACGCGGCGCTCAATATTTCGTCTCGACGTTCCCGACAATTGAAATGCTAGAGCGGGGTCTCAGCACAAATCACACTGGCGAGACGCGACAGGGGGCTTCAGGATTTGCCCTGTCGTCTGCGAAAACCCCCCAGATACTTCTCCCGGTTCACGAGGTCGCGGGGACGCAAGCCGCGGCACCACGTTCTCGGTCCGGAACCACCCAAAACAAATTGGGGCAACGTGTTACTGATACTAGAATTTCCAAAACACGACCAGACACTGGCCGCCACGTCGGGAAATACCCGGTGCGGAACAAATCCTCAAATTATAACGGATCTTTGCCGCGGTCGACCTCTACCAATCACCACTGTCCATGGGAAGCAGTTCCCGAACTCTAGACCGGCCACCTCTACGCTATTCACGACAGCATGAGCAAGACAGAGCCTTTTTGTTTTCGCAATCCTAGCCACCTTACCAAAAAAAAATAGATGTTGCTGCTGCGATGCTTGTTGTTGGGGGGGAAGGTTGCGGAGATGGCGGTCTCTCCTATGCAGGATCCCGAAACGTCGACGGCACAACTGGTCTAGATAAAGCATGCACCCAGAGCAGTCGTTCAGGGGACTTGCAGAAACTCACGGAAGGAAGTGACTCGCCAAGTTCTGAAGAGATTGAAATCTCAGCCAAGACAGACTCAAAGCGTGTGTGGGCGCCCATCTTCGTCGCGACGAGCAAGAATAATGTGGACCATATACCACGAGCTAGCAGACAAAATGGTCTCCAGGATGAGACCTTGGTAGGTACTGGCGCCAAGATGTGATTGCATACATTAGAGCTGTCGGTACACGCTCGGAAAAGCGTCCTGTACAATCAAGATAGAGTCGAGGCCAACTCGAGACTCAGTGAATACGAACAAGGGTTGACGCCGAAACTTGCCAGGTAGGCATCGCGACTCGTTTCTTGAGACTGCTCGCACTTGCCTTGTCGCTTGGCTTGATGGACATGTTATTTGAAATCATATTCCCTTTTCCAACGCTGGCGATAGGTCCGACACGCGAAATTGGGGACTCGCTACAGGTGAGTCCGTGCATATTTGAATGCTTGATCTGATGGGGCCGAAAAGGAACAATATGCTTTGTTTGTCATATATAAACACACGCAGAAGCCTATCTACCTACCGCCCCTAGATCCCGATCCCTCCTTTCTGTTTGGCTTCAGACTTCCCCCAGACTTTCGAGGACAAAGGGAGACAAGGTTAAGGAGCGGGTTTGCTGATCTGAAATCTACCATATGCATGTGAGCTTCTATTTGGGTTTCTCCTACCATGATCAGCTCTTTTATCAATGGAGAATCCCCGCTGGGGGAGGAAGAACTAGTCAGAGAGAAGGCTGTGATGTATTTTTTTTTGTCGGCATGCATTCACGGGGATCTCTCCATGGCTACCGCCTGGCAACAATACCTTCCTAATGTATCTTCCGAGAGCGGTTGGGTCTGGGTCTTTTCTGAGCCCTCACTCGTAGAAACTCGGGGTCCAGGGCCGGGAGTTTACAGAGTCAGTGAAAGAAGTCGACAGAGGACAGCGGGGCGTATACTATATCTAAATGGTCTTTGCATTTGATCTATCTCTGCTCTTTTGGCTTAACTCTAGCGCTCTAGCCGCTCACACGCATCTATCTTTGTCTCGAACTCCCTCCTGCATTCATCTGATTTCTAACAGCGAGTAGGACATAAGATACTGTCACTCAGTTCTTACACTTTGCCAACACGCCTTCCCACGGCCTCAACGACACTGGCCCGTCGAGGGGCTTCTCAAGCTTCTCTTTAGCACTACTGGCATATGTGCCACAGACCCACACCTCGACAGCCACTGGCGGAGCCTGTTCTGGAATCGTCCATTCCACGTCCTTGCCCGAGAAATTGAGCACGACGAGCCACCGTTCTCCCGAGTCACCGTCCGTCCTCACATAAGTGAGGACGTTGGGATCGTTGGGCGACAGTTCGTGGTAGTCGCCATAGACGAAGACATTGGCGTGGTTCTTACGGCGCTGGATGCTGAGTTGCCAAAACTGCCATGTTGAAAGCTGGGGAGAATTTATCTGCTCAGCCGCGTTGATACCGCCGAGCTTGAAGTCGTCCATGACTCGCATCCAAGGTTTCACGCCTTCCTTGCAGAAGCCTGCGTTTGCCGAGGTGTCCCATTGAAAAGGGGTGCGAGAGTGGTCGCGGGCCTTCATGTGGATGATTTTCCTGGCCTCATCGAGTTTCTGAGGATCGCCTTTGTAGATGACTTGAGCCTTTTTCCAGTAATTAACCGTCTCGATGTCTTTGTATTCATCCGAGATAGACCAGTTCGTGGGGGCATTGCGCATGCCGATTTCTTCGCCTTGGTAAACAAACAATGTGCCTCCCAGGGTGGTCTGCATGAGCGCGAGGAGTTTCGCGCCCTTGTCACGAAAGTTGTCGCTGTCATCGGTGTAGCGGCTCACGCTGCGCGGGTTGTCGTGGTTCTCGATGAAGACCGAGTTCCAGCCATCGCGGTCGATCATGCACCTCTGCCAGCGGGTGATGATGCTCTTCATCTCTTTCACGTCCCACGGTTTCAGAGCCATGCGCACGTTGGGCTTATCGATGTCCACGAGGTCGAAAATGAAAATCATATTGAGCTCCCCCGCGTTGGCGCCCACAGTACGTAGAATTTCGCTCTCGTCTGACACTCCGGGCATTTCGCCGACCGTCATGGAGTCGTAATGCCGGAGAACCTGCTCGTTCATTTCGCGGAGATAGTCGTGGAGTTTGGGTCCGTTGACGAAGAATTGAGTACCAGGTTGGTACTTGTGCGTCAGTGGATCAAGCACCTCAGGGGCATCTGGGTACGTTGGCACTTTGCTGATCATATTGATGACATCTTGTCGAAACCCAGCCACGCCGCGGTCAAGCCAGAAGCGCATCACGTCCCATACCGCTTCTCTTACGTCTGGGTTTTCCCAGTTCAGATCTGGCTGCTCTGGTGTAAAGACGGAGAGGTAGTACTCTCCTGTCTCCGTGTCATACGTCCACGCAGAGTTGGCCTCGCCCAGGATTTGAGCCCAATTGTTGGGTGGTTCAGGAACACCGGCGTCACTGACAGACTTCGGTGGTTTCCAGATATACCAGTCGCGTTTGGGGTTAGTCTTGGAGGAGCGGGATTCTAAGAACCATTGATGCATATTGGAAGTGTGGTTCACGACCAGATCCATCATGAGTTTCATATCCCTCTTTTTGAGTTCTGCGATTAACTCGTCGACGTGTTCGATGGAGCCATACATCGGATCAACCACCTTATAGTCGGCGATATCATAGCCCATATCTGCTTGAGGGGACTTGTAGATGGGAGACGTCCAAACGACATCGATGCCGAGTTCCTTGAGGTAATCGACGCGCGAAGTTATGCCCTTGACATCCCCCCATCCGTCGGAGTTGGTGTCCTGGAAGGAGGACGGGTAGATTTGGTAGACAACGGCTTCCTTCCACCATTTTCGAGTCGAGTAGGACGATTTGGAGGGCATTTTAGGAGAGATGAGGAGGGATAGAATACTCACTGTGTTCTTCATTGTGTACTCACTTCTAAGTCACTTTTATCAAATTGTTGTAGCGAGAGAATCTCCGAGTCCTTGCAGCTGTACAATGGCGTCATGGCTCCATGGGGAAGCTGCGTTGGAGGCTTGGAGCTGGGCGCTCCTTCCTCCATTTCTCTCCAGGTTCTGCACCTGTGAAATTTCAAGGTGAAGGATTCAAGGTGAAGGAATGCATCAAAAAGCACAGAGATAGATGCTAGCAATACGCGCGAACATTTCTGCCGAGATGGCACATCTTGCCGGTGCCAGCTAGTTATTGCATTTCAAGGGATCAAAGACCCTCAATTAAATTTGACCGCCGTCTCACCTACTGGCACTCTGACAGCAGCTATGCGATCCCGAACAAAAAAAAAGACAAGACGCAAGACCCGTACTGTTGATGTACTTCGTAGCACTCTAATTGCCAGCGAATAAGACGACTCCACTGATCACTCACTCTCTTTCTCTCAGGCTCGGAAAGCACGACGGAATTTGCTCCGAGACGCCAGTTGACGCCGCCTCATGCAACGTTGATGTGAACGCTTAATACAAAGGACTCTATCCACTGACTGAAGCAGCAGTGTCGACCTCAAGTCAACAAATCTAGACAACATGGCATCCTTGAAATCGTGGTTCCCCATTCCGAAGTCGAGCCATTTCTCTCTGGCCAATCTTCCCTTTGGCATCATCTCAACTACGTCCAAGCCGACGCGGCGACCCGCCGTGGCCATTGGCGATCATTGTCTCGACCTCCAGGAATTTGCGACATCGGGGGCGTTCTCATCACTCAATTTGGACATCTCATGTTTCTCCAAACCGACTCTCAATGATTTCGCCGCGCTGGGAAGACCGGTGCACCGGTCAGTACGGAAGTTCCTCCAAGACGTGTTTGCGGAGAACACAGCCCATGCAAATATCTTGAAGGACAACAAAGGTCTTCAAGGTCAATGCCTGATTCAGCTTGACCAAGTCACATTGCATCTGCCAATGCAAATTGGCGATTACACCGACTTCTATGCCGGCAAGAATCACGCCTTCAATGTTGGGTGCCTCTTCCGAGGGCCAGACAACGCTCTTCAGCCAAACTACACACATTTGCCAGTGGGCTACCATGGTCGAGCCTCATCTGTGGTAGTCTCAGGAACTCCCATTACACGACCCAATGGCCAGATATTGACCAACCCGGCCGCAGATCCCAAAGTCCCGGTGTTTAGTCCCTGCAAAAGACTGGACATTGAATTGGAGCTTGGTGCCTTCCTATGCAAAAGCAATCAAATGGGAACGAATGTACCGATCTCAGAAGCTGCCGAGCACATTTTTGGATACGTTTTGTTGAATGATTGGTCAGCTCGGGATATTCAAGCGTGGGAATATGTACCCTTGGGTCCATTCTTATCAAAGAACTTTGGATCCACCATCAGTCCATGGGTGGTCTTGACTGATGCTCTTGAGCCATTCAAATGCAAAGGCATTCCGAATGAAACGGAGCTACTCCCGTATTTGAAGGAGAAGGAGGAGAACAATGTGTACGACATTCGATTGCAAGTTGATATCACACGTAAGTTTGAGTCCTGGAACGACACGAGACAAACGAGCAAAAGCTAATCTGTATCGCAAAATAGCTGCCGGAGGATCGAAGACTACCATATTGAATTCCAATGGCCGCAATCTGCTCTTCTCATTTCCGCAGATGCTTGCTCATCACTCCATCGGTGGCTGTCCCATGGCGGTGGGGGACCTATTAGGATCTGGCACAATCAGTGGCACGGAGCCAGGCACGGAAGGAAGCCTTCTCGAGTGCAGTAAAGGCGGTAAGGAGACGATCAAGTTGAACGGAGGAGTTGAGCGGAAGTTCTTGGAAGACGGAGACAGCATTTCCATCTTCGGGGTGTGCGGCTCTGAAGAGTCAGGACTGGTCGGCTTTGGCGAATGTTCGGGGAAGATTTTGCCTGCTCCTAAGATCTAAGGGGGCGAATTCATTGCCTACTTAGGTATTATCGATTAAATTCTTCGATAGACATTCAAAATTGTACTGTTTGTGAATGGATCTGGAAGTATTTCGGAGCTCGCGGATCCAGTACTGGTATCTGATGGCGCCTAAATTCCGCATCCAACTTCTCTGTTTCCAGCTTAGGGGGGCATTTCAAGCATCTGCGGGTATCTCAATACCCCGGACGGCGCCCGAACGCGCGAACTTTCCCCAGACACGTTAGGCTCTTGGGCTCCCGGCTCTAGGTGCCCCTCCCCCACTGTTGTTGCACTGGGTGCAATTTGCGAGCGGAATGGTGCCGCTACGAGCGTCGCCCTTCGCACTTCACTCGTCTCCCTTTGTTGGTTACAGATGACATGCCCTCCTAGTACAACTTTGGTCTCCGCTGTGAGCGAACGGGTTGCACGGGGCAAGACTCCGCAGGTAAGCGACGCTGGAGGGTGAAAGAGACTTGACGATCATCGTCCCCCATCCCATCCAGGAAATTTCATATATTGGGAAGCTCAGGTCTTCCTCGAACAAGAACTTTCATCATCTTCCAACACGAACTCATGGTCAGCAGGAAACATTGAGCCTGAGGACCCTGACTCACGGAATATAAAGGCTTGGTTCAGCACCACCGTTGATTTTGAGACATTGAAGAGCTTACTCGCCTCGTTGCAGTCTGCACTATGCTCGTCTCACTCTCACCCACAACACTTTCCTTCCTCTTCCTTTCACTGGGATTCTTCTTGATCCGTTACTTGAATTCCACCGATCAACCCAAGATCAAGGGACTCCCAGAAATCCCCGGTGTACCACTGTTTGGTAACCTTCTCCAACTCGGTCAAGACCATGCACGGGTTACAGCTCGCTGGGCAAAGAAGTACGGCTGGCCAGTCTTTCAGACTCGCTTGGGAAATCGCCGCATCATTTTCGCCAATTCATTCGATGCAGTGAAGCATTTCTGGATCACAAACCAGTCATCTTTGATTTCCAGACCCACGCTATACACCTTCCACAGCGTTGTCTCTAGCAGCCAAGGTTTCACGATTGGAACTTCTCCGTGGGACGAGTCGTGCAAGCGACGCCGTAAGGTGGCAGCGACAGCATTGAACAGACCTGCTGTCCAGAGCTACATGCCCTTCATTGATCTAGAAAGCTGCGTTGCCATCAAGGACATGTTCAAGGACTCAATGGATGGGTCGGTCGATTTGGATCCGAGAAAGTACTTCCATCGATTTGCGCTCAACACCAGTCTTACACTGAACTACGGCATTCGAATTGACGGAGGTATCGATCAGGAGCTTCTCAGAGAAGGTCAGAATTTGCCCACACAGTTTTAATGAGATCTAACCGTTGCCTCTAGTCGTTCATGTCGAAAGAGTGGTGTCCAACTTCCGAAGCACGTCCAACAACTGGCAAGACTATATTCCTTTGCTGCGGCTTCCTTTTATCTCTCGCCAGAACAAGTCTGCTGCAGAATATCGAGTCCGACGAGACAAGTACCTCACTACATTCTTGAACATGCTCAAGGAACGAATTGCGAATGGCACAGATCGACCTTGTATCACGGGAAACATCATCAAGGATCCCGAGGAGACGCTCAACGAGGCTGAACTCAAGTCAATCTGCTTGACCATGGTCTCGGCCGGTATCGACACTGTTCCAGGTAACATGATCATGGGTCTCGGATATCTAGCGTCACCTGAAGGCCAGCAAATCCAGCAGAAGGCCTACGAAGAAATCATGAAGGTCTATCCCGAAGACGGCGAGGCGTGGGAGAAGTGTTTGACCGAGGAGAAAGTCCCGTACATCACTGCGCTGACCAAGGAAATCCTTCGCTTCTGGACCGTCATCCCTATTTGCCTTCCCCGAACCAGCATCAAAGACATCAAGTACAAGGACACGACCATCCCCGCAGGCAGCGTCTTCTACATGAACGCCTGGGCCGCCGACTACGACGAGACTCACTTCAAGGATCCCGCCAAATTCATCCCCGAGCGCTACCTGGACGACCAGGAAGGCAGTGGCACCCCCCATTACGGGTATGGAGCTGGCAGCCGCATGTGTGTCGGCTCGCATCTGGCCAACCGCGAGATTTACACCGCGTTCTTGAGAATGATCGTCGCCTTTGAATTCAAGCCGGCCAGGGAGACCAAGGACTGGCCCGTGCTCGACGCCATCGAGTGCAACAGCATCCCCACGGCTTTGACCACCGAGCCCAAGCCCTTCAAGGTCGGCTTCAAGGCTAGAGACAGGGCAGCTCTGGAGAGATGGATCCGTGCCAGCGATGAGCGCACAAAGGATCTATGAGGGAATGGAGAAAGAAGAAAACATGCATCAACCCCTTTGCGGTGGGCGTTCTGTTGGGCAGCTACAATATCTCATGAAAGCATGAAATTGAAACGATCTGTATGATTCGGTTTTGGAGCCCGCTGGGGGGGAAGGGATAGATGACACGCGAAGCTAGCCTGGCATGCGCCCGTCTCAACGCGCATTTCTCATACATAGTATGTCAGGTTCCAGGTTCACGCCAGCACCATCTTAATTGTTTATCATGGTGTTACGGGCGTGATCCGATAGTGTCAACGGCTAAAAATGCGCATTTGGCGCCGGTACCCTCCAGGGAGACATCGCGCCAACTATTTTGGTCCAGCGAGGACTGATTTTAACATACATGCCGTCCCTCATAACTGACTGTGTTTTTTTTCCTTCTGAAAAGACCCTTGTTTTTCTAACTGTAAGAGAATCACGGAAGCAAAAGCACGAAGCAATAGCAAATACTATCGCACACACATATCCTCCCTCCTAGGGCCTGTTCCGATCCACTTGATGGGCACGGCGACCTCTCGCTCGATAAACTCGACGTAACTCCTTGCTTGTTCGGGGAGATCTGCGAAGCTTTGTATGCCGGTGGTCGACGTCTTCCAGCCGGGGAAGGTCTTGTATTGGATCTTCATGGATTCCAGGACGTCCAAATCTGCAGGGAAGGATTCCAGCACCGTTCCTTCCTCGTTTGTGTACGAGGTGGCGACGCGGATCTCTTCAAAGTCGTCAAGCACGTCAAGCTTGGTGAGGTTGATTTGCGTGTAGCAGTTGACCGCCGCCGAGTATTTCACCAGCACCAGATCGAACCAGCCGCAGCGGCGCTTGCGGCCGGTCGTGACGCCGAACTCGCGCCCCACGCGCTGTAGTTGTTCGCCGTAGTCTGCGTCAACGGGAGAGATGGAGGCGTCGAGTTCAGTTGGGAAGGGACCTGAGCCAACTCGCGTGGTGTATGCTTTGACAACACCCACAATGTTGCTCCCAGGGAGTGAGAGAGCTTGAGGGGAGAGACCTGCCAGGCCGGTAAAGACGCCGCCAAGACCGGTGTTGGAAGATGTCACGTAGGGATATGTGCCGTGGTCGATGTCCAGGAGTAAAGCGTTGGCACCTTCAATGAGGATGTTCATTTTCGAGCTCTGCGGCGAGCTGTTTGCGACGATGCCTTTGTTTCCCAACGCGGAGGAAAGCAGGGGCGTCTGGTCCACGACGTATCGCTGCAGTTCAGCCCGCCAACTTTTCAATTTCTCGATCTCCTCGTCGACATTATAGCCCTGTAGAGCCTCGTCGCCGTACAGTTTGCGGTAATTAGCCTCTAGGTCCCGTAGTCGGCGTTCCCATCGCTGTTGTTCGTTGACCAGCATCCAAAATGTGACACCTCGGCGCGCGACCTTATCACTGTAACACGGGCCGATACCCTTGCGCGTTGTGCCGATCATGTTCTTGCCGCCGTCCAGGCTCTTGGATTTGTCTTCACTGACACCATCAACGACACCATGCAGATCGAAGCAGACATGTGCGCGGTCCGAGATCAAGATGCGATCGCGCACGCCCTGTAGTCCTTTCTCCTCAAGCCCAGCGAGTTCCTTGAAGAAGCTCGGGATGTGTACCACACAGCCGGTGCCGATGAGGTTGTACTTGCACGAAGGGTTGATGAGGCCGGAGGGAAGGATGTGGAAGTCGTAGGTGACACTGTTGACCACGATCGTGTGGCCTGCGTTGTTACCTCCCGCAGCACGGGCAACCAGGTCCGCTGACGAGGCTAGGATATCGACCAGTTTGCCTTTGCCTTCGTCGCCCCATTGGGCGCCGAGGACAAGTGTAACGGGCATGGTTTGAGGGGAGAGGAGTAAGGAGTAGGGGAGGAAAGAGTGAGAGGGATTAAGGCTCTTCTACTATAGCTTTGTGACGGTCGTTGCGATATCGGCGGGCTCCGGGGACAACGAAGGTTTTGAAAGGACAAACCTGTGGTGACGTTGTAGGAGAACCTGGAGTGCGGTGCCTTGAGCTGCAGAATCTAGGTGGCTATCATCTCGGTGAGAGTAACTGTGAAAGAAAAAGAGGGTTTGCGCGCATTAAATGAATGTTTATGACTGTCTTGTCTCCTTCAAGTCCCGCGTCACTGCCCACTGTCGCCGCGATGAGGGGAAAATTTTTTTTGGCGGGGAGCCGACCTAGTGGACACCGTGCTAGTAGTTGGCATGATGTTCCCCTGGTCTCTTCCAGCCCCAATGCGCGTGTATATGTGTTTGGACTGTATCAATACGCTCTTAACAGCGTTACATACAGCTAAGGTGGGGTTGAAGTAAACTTGAGCCTCAAGCCATGAAAATGCGCATTGTGGCCGGGGTCGACCAGGGGAGCATCATGCTAACTATGTTGTCCCTCAACCGGACCTTCAACTTCAGGCTGGGACTTGAATGAGGTGCCATGGGAGAAGAAACGAAGTCTGATCTGCGTCTGGTGCGCGCAAATTCTCTGTAGATGCGTGATTTACCCGCTTGTCTTGGACTCACGGCCTTTTAGCATCCCTCGCATCATTATGACCCCCGCGACATAGCATTTCGTGCTGGGATGACACACTCTTCACTATCAAGCAGGATCAGGTGGCTTTGTGTTTCTAGATACATAAGTGTGTTTGCAACAGAGGGGGCAAGGTGTCATAGAGACATGAAATTCTAATTATCTGTCTTGCTCGCTGCGAAAAATCATTGAACTTAGCCTTGCTAGGAGAAGACAGACGTGATATCGAACGCCTTGGTTACAAACTTACCAGGCTTGACATTAATCATCGACGCATAGCTGCACAGGAGCTGGGACTGTGTATACCACACCATATCCGTCTCCGTGCGTTGAAAATTTCGACACTGTGCCCTCGGCAGCGTGCCTTGGATCTAGGCCGACAATTCTGGATCTTCTTTCATTGAATTCCACAGGGCAAGAACCAATTGGATCGGATCTATTTACAACGAAGTTTTTAAGCAGGCAATGCGCGAAGAGTACCGAAGCAAGATCAAGGAATGAAGGTATGTGTTCATAATCAAAACTATCTGAAGAGGGAGCGGACAAGACAAAAGCTATCAACTTGCAACACTCGTTTGAAGAATCAAGCATCGCCCATCGAAAGAACAGTATCAAAACAGGCCACGAGTCAATCCAGTTCGAGCACCACAAGACGCCTCCCACCGAGATGAATCTCGCGGGTAGTATCAAGGAGCAGAAAAAAGGAGACAGTCAGAACCGGCCATTAATCTTCGCCCATGTGAAAAACTCGCTTTATAAAGTAACATCACCAACGACAATGCTAAACATCTGCTCGGACCAGCTGTCACCGAACTCTCCCAGCAACCAGCTGCCCACTTGCCGTTGTGAAATAGATGTTGAAATCATAGCGATTTGTCGTAAAGAGGAAGCCTGAAACGTCTTTTTGAATCCTTTCGGATGCAATGACAAATCATCAACCTCTATGTATCGCTGTTGTTGCAGAACCAAGAAATAGCAATGTAATAGAAAAATGTCGACATGGTAGTCGGGGAGGGCAGGCCTCTGCCTTCAGCCCAAAGATAATCCCCAACCCCAAAGTCAAGGTTGCTGCGTCGAGTACTACCAAGAGGTAGAGACAGCTTCGATGTTTCGTCCGATTGCATTGCTCAAAACAAAACCATAGTCCTTTTAGCATTCAAATACGCGGCCCCAACCAAGCCATGGCCATATCTGCTCCTAACACACTCACATGCCCTCAGCATCAGGATCACCTCCGAGGCGGATCACCATCTCCCTCAATCGGGTGATTTCGGCGGAGGCCTCTTCAGCAAATTGCTGCTTCCGCTGTCGCGACTTACGAGCCGCGGCAGTATTCTTCTTCCTCTTGGCAGTTTCCTTGTCATCCTCACTGTCAATGTTGATTTCTGGCAACGCCTTGCGTGGTTTAACCGGCTTGGAAACACCGCAAGTATCAGACCGCTTGCGGATATGATATGGCTGCGACGGAGGTCTACCTGGGGAGGACTTCTGTCGTTCCATACCGTTTGATTTCTGCGGTTGCATGGCAGTGGCCGCAGGTCGGGTATTCACTGTGGTGAAGTTGGAGTTGGTGAACGATCCATGAGACATCCGCGGATCTGCGAATTGATCCATACTATCCTGAGGGAAAAGAGGAGCCATGTTTTCGAGCTCAGAAAAGTTCAGTTGAGTATCGAGCAGACCATCCTCCAGCGGTGTAGTGTTGAAACCGCTGCTAGGCATAGCGGGAGATTCCAGGAAGCTGGAGTCCGGAGTGCTCAAATTCTGGAAAGCCGTAGATTGTGGGGCCGACATGACCATGGAGTCGTCCATAATCAGTTGAGAGGGAGAAATTGTTCCATTGTTCTCCGTCATCATGTTGCACTCCAAATTGTCAAGGTTGAGGAAATTGTCATGGGAGGCGCTAAAGTCACCTCCCGGAAGATACATTGAATCAAAGGCTGAGGACATATTGCCTGCGGAGGTCAGTGAAGATCTACGGGGATTCTTCTTCGAGGTAGATGTACCTCGTGATTGTGGGAAAGAGTTGTTTCTGTGAGGAACACTAGTAACTGGTTGGTTGAAATGGGGCACGTCGGGCTGCAGATGAGCGAGCGAGCGCAAGTATGATTGTGCGATGGACTGGGTTTGCAATGCGGGAACGGACTGACGAGTTGGTGACGTATAGTAGATATGCCCTTGCGACGAAGACGAGATAGACTGAGCTGGCGGAACTCCGCTATTGATGGAGAGGTGCCTTGATTGAACTAGTCGTTGGGTATTAGGGGCTGTACTCGATGTCACCTGCGCACGCGAGGCTTGAGGAGAGATCCTGGGGTGGGTCTCCGGGGCGGCGAAGAGTTGAAAGTCTTGATCGAAGGAATGTTGTTGCTGTTTCTGCGACGTTGCAGTTGATCTTGGGGTTGGGGAAAGCCATGTTTGCTGATGATCCGTGGTGAAAGCTGGAAAATCCAACGCGTGAATGGTTGCGGTGGGGAGTGAAAGGCTCGAAACGCTGGTTTGCGAAGAGCTATGTGTCACTGGGGTCCCGAGGGAATCCGGTGAGCAAAGAGTGAGTTGAGAGGGGTTTGTTATAGTACGTGGAATGGTTAAAGAGCCTATCTTGCCTGAGCGAGATAAGATGTTACGAGAACAGTCAGAACTCCATGCCTGTTGAAGTTCGTCGTTGCTGATGGTTGTAAATATTTTGCGGGGATAGGGAGAGAAGGAGAAGAAGCGATGGCGAGAAGTGGCAGAAGAGCAGATTATGTGCAAGTGCAAGGCGTGAAGGCAGCCTGGGCTTGGCAAAGTGGAGCCCGAACTGAGGACTTTAGGAGCTTACAACCGGCTAGAAAGCCAATCAAATTGGTCCTTATCCCTGTCGAGATTAATCCACCCAGTTTGTGACTCATAATTGCACTGGCAGAAACTTCGGTTCCTCTGCATCCTCCACTGGCAGTTCCTCGCCAGGGCCCGCGTTTCTCACGTACCCCGAAGTTGCGCGAGGGCTTGGAAAGTACAGTGAAGCTCGTGGCTATGGCGCATAAACATCTGGTCTCACACGAGCTAGACGAGACACTGTCCTACAGAATCGCGTGTGGCCGCGACACGTACCTGCTCCGCAGGAATTCCACTGCCCATCTGCGGTGTTCCCTCTGCAGTTCATGCATCCGCTGTGGCCTTTTCGAGTTCACAAAAGTGCACTGCAGAATTGTGCATGTCATTGGCTGTCGGCGACCCAACTCGACCAAAGGACCCGTGGGAACTTTGCGCGCCCTGCTGCAGAGCCTAAACCCGACTGGGATTTCTTAGCAGGGTGGTAGCCTTCCCTTTCCGCGTCTCCCTCTATTTTCTGGTTCAGGAACGAAACACATTTACGAGGTACGCCCGTACGCTTGGTGCAGTCGCAGAGCTTGATGCTTTTTAGATTACTGCCATCCCTTGAATTAGGGAGATTGCTGCAATGAAACCAAGGGAACATGGCCGTTTCCGATATTGCTAGCTAACTACTACCAGAAATCGTCCCTGAATTTGCTACGTATTTCTGAGTCACTGGTCCACGCCGCGCAGTCTGCCTTAAGCCCCAAGACTCATTAAGCCCCCTTGACACCCTGAGTGCCAATATCCGCTGGGCCTGTCGGACAAGAATCCTTCATAATTAATTGAGATGTGAAGCCATCGGGGCAATGCATAATCTGGACCTGTCAATGTGGATGGGCAAGGCTGAAATCAAGCACACGCATGCCCCGTCCTATGCCAGTGCATCTCGAAAGCCCCGGCTCACGGCAACCCGTCCGCCACTCGCTCGTTCAAAGTTCATATTCAATCTGCACCTAATCAACAGGGTGTTCCATTCGCCCTCTTATCGGTCTATGATGACCTACCTAGGTATTTCCCTACTTCTGATTTGTAGCCACCGGTGGGACTGTATCTAACGAGTAAAGCGGCGTGGAAACATTTTAAACTGCATGACATGTGACGGTATGTAATGACCTGTTCGCTTCCCTTCACCCTCAGCAGACTGTATCCAATCTTCTGCTAGCGGATTACATAGTTTTGACTCTTGCATGCAATCCCTATATCAGAGAACACGTTTCCATGTATCCGAAGTTTCTTCTCGTGAAGATACTGAACATCCTGCGCTTCTATCATTGCTTTAAGTCAGAAAGTGTATTTCCATTCAAGCCGCAGGGGAGGATCGAACAGTTATTAGTTGAGTCTGAATGCGCCACAGTCACTTGTCAATGGAAAGGAAGGAACGGCTGAAGAGGAAGCAATCGAAACAGTAGCAGGTTTTGATGATGCCAGCGATGAGATCGACTTCTTGTACGAGTGGGACCATGGTATGGACAAAGTACGAAGCTCAGCATCTTATCATTCAAATAGCCTTGATAATTGATCGCAGCCCCGAATATTAGGTTAGGACAATCATATTCTCGATGCCCGCTGAATCTGATATGGTTTGCTTATGCTCGTTGTAGCCCGTACGTACCTGCAATTTTTCGTTCCCGATGCTTCGATTGTGTGTGTGAGGGAACTCCTGCACTCGACCAAGGCGATAATTTTGCCGTTCACGATCTATGAATCACCGTCCGCCCCGAATCTTCCATTCGCACTCTGGGCACTTGGTCTTTAGAATGCAATCAATCATGCACTCAAAGTCCAAAAGCCCTCGCTCTCACAGGAAACATCTGTGGATCGTCGTCGTCAGACGACAGATGCACAATGTGTAGTTTCTGCGAATTCTGGATCGGTTTCGTTTATGCGTCCGTCGACGTGAGATATCAGAAGAATTCGAAGGGAGAAGATGTGGTCAATAGCATACTAAGTCGTGTCGTTGTTACAGTGCTGTAACCGTACTGTATCAGCTTTATCGGTTCCGAGAAGCCCATGGGCCCGACGAACAGCAAAACCATGCTGCTCTGTTCGCGTCAGCAAGACTTTCCTCTCACAGCTACAGGATTGACTTGCTTCATGCAGACAAAGTTGGACATGTGCTCATCGTGCATATGAGTTGGCATTTTGCGCGGTTTTCTTTCTATCCTCCCTATGGTGTACCTGCGCACGGACTTTTGGCGTTTCCGCATCACTAGAACACCGGTCGCTAGATGCCACCTCGAATTTCCTGGATTGATACTTTCCCCCCATGTCCATTTCTCCATCAGCATCATTCCTAGCACGTACGTCGGGTCTAGGCTAGCGACGGAGGGAATTCGTAGTTTCATCACTGCTCTGGGCATGGGTCAACTATGTTGAATGCCTCACTTGAAGGACAATGGCATTGGTACAAGTTCGCTGCAGGGAAAGGGTCATCAGACCTCTGCTTTGGCACATGTCAGTCTTCTGGCCCAATACTGTGGTTCACAGATATCAGCAGAGATGTAGCTAGGTGCTCGACGTAGCATTGAAATGCGTAATGTTGAAAAGGCCCCGGATGCATGGTTCCTTCGAGCGCAGACGTGGTTGCTTGTTCTCGATCTGCAGGACAGTCACACGCGCGCACTTGTGCCGACATCTCCCAACCGACATGCCTAAGTTTTCTCATTCAACGCAGGTACTGAGGGTAAACCAGCGGCAGTCTCCATCCCACGTACTCGTATTAATGAAAGTCCAGGGAACACTGAAACCGACACTAAGCGACGCGCAGATGATTAGATTGAACAATTTCGATTCGATCCCCACGACGAATTTCGTGCACATCCCCAACGCGATACTGTAGCTAGCATACTTTTCTAAGCGAGCCTTGCAAATGATGTGAGAGATTTTAAGCCTCCTTCAGCTCATGCAGCTGGTGTCACCGTCAATCCATTCAACTCCCGGAGCATTTCCCATGGGCTCTGTTCGCTCTTTGGATCTGGCGCCTCTCCTTTGATCATCTCCATCGCCTGCCCTGCCTCAGCACGCAGAAGAGCGTCTAGGATCTCCTCGGACCGCTTCCATTCCATCCTGCGATTCTCATCAGCCCCTTTTTCGTCTCCAAAGCCTTTCCTGGTAGGATTGCCTTTGGTGTCGTCTGTGGTTGCCCGTAGATCTTCCAGGTGTTTCTGGAGTTCTTTGCCTTCTTGCTCGGCCCAGTGAATTTGTCGGCGAAGAAGACGGTACCATTGAGAGGGCGGCAGTGCTCGCTCGAGCTCGTCCATATCGTCGTAGATCTCGGGTGGATAATAGTCCAGGGGAAGCGGCAACGACATCGGGACACTATCTGCATCAACTGCATCTTCTAGGTCATCTGGGTCGTCGCCATCTGTCATGGTGACATCCACATTGCGTCCCAACGCAGCCGTGGTATATTTTGTTGGCAGAGGGGGTAGATCTCCAATTGACATGGCCTTCTTATCGCCGTTTGTTTTCCCACCAATTGTCAACTTGAGTCTCTTCATCGGCATGGCAGAGGATCCCCCATTCGAGATGCCACCAGTGTGGCCTCTAGGAACTGGGTCACTCGGCCGCAGAGCCTCAGTCTCATGAACTGTACGCATATGCTTGGCCAACGCATCAGATCTCGTGAAACTGCGGTCACATTCTGGCAGCTGGCACATGAATGGCTTTTCCTTGGTATGGCTTCTCATATGGGCTTTCAAGGCGTAGGCACTTGTATGCGGCTGGCCTTTTCTCACGCAGCCTTCCCATTCGCAGTAGTACTTCTTTTGGCGTGGAACGATGTGAACATCATTGATGTGGGCAACCAGGTTGTCCATATTGCCCTGCTCTTGATCTGAACAGCCCTCCCACATACACCTTGTCACTTGGACATAGTCGGCGGAATCAGGATTCTCAGGGTTGGCCTGAGCAGCGGCGTACGCAGTAGAAAGAGGATGTGTCGGTCCGAGGTTCGCAAACGAAGGCGATGTGGGAACAGAGCCTGAGGTATCGCTCGAGATGGAACCTGTAGGAGAGCGTGGTGGAATCACAGTTGAGGCTGACTGAGGAGTTGCGTGATCATAGCTGGATGCGCCAGTCTTGCGCCGTTTTGCCGGAGGCACGTCGACAGGAGCAGTTGCGCTCATGGCCGATGTTGTCTCATCATCAGAAGCAGAAATAGTAGAGTCTCTTGAACCGGAACGGCGTCTGTGGTTGAATTTGACGTCTTCAGGGAATTCGTCGGAGTCGATATCTGACAAGGGCGACCCTGATGCTGGGGTTTCCGGGTCGTCGTCCATTGTTGCCGGTGCAAAGGAATTCAGGAGAGCGCAGAACTTCAAGCAGTGAATAGAACAAATAGATTCGCGTCAGATTTTATTAGTTATTCAAGACACTCAATAGGCATACAGTCATCGAAGTCTGAATTTGAAACAAACGAGAAAGGCGAAAAGCGAAGAGTCGCGTTGAGTTTGCAGGCAGAGCGTGCCACTGCTTCTCGGCCAATCTCCTTTCATAATCGCATTTGTTGCCTCAACCGTCCATCTTGCAGCTCCTTTTTAGTCCGTCAAACCAGGAACAGACGTTCAATTCAACAGTCCTGCTAGGCGAGGGGCCCTAAAATGCGACCATGTTGCCTCAACTTTTTGCTGCATATCCTTATATTTACGTAGCGTATAAGTAAGTGTTGTCGACTTTGATCGTCTCTGAGTCTTTCGTAGGTATAATCGCCTCCGCCATCTGCTCTTGAAAACTCCCCATCACAAATGACATCGCTCAAGGTCATCATCGTCGGAGCCGGAATCGCTGGTTTAGCAACAGCCATAAGCTTGTCTCAGAAGACAAATTATGAAATCACGATTCTTGAGAGCAGTCCAATTCTAACGGAAGCTGGTGCGGGAATCCAGTGCTCGGCGGCCGCGGCTCGTGTCCTCTGCAATTGGGGACTGAAAGAGCAATTCGAGGCTGTAGCTACTCGTCCAGACTACATGGAGATCAGACGATATGAGAACAACGACCTCCTGGGACTGATTCTTACTAATGTTAACAACTATTCCGAGCGATTAAGAGGCGCTCCGCACTGGCTCGTTCATCGGGTCCACTACCAGAAGATCCTCGCAAGCGCGGCAATTGAAAACGGAGTCAAGATCCAATTTGCACAGAAGGTTGTTAGCGTTGACACCAAGACTGTTATGGTTCTGCTGGAAGATGGGAAGAAGATTGAGGCAGATTTGATCATTGGCGCCGATGGGATTCATTCCAAAGTTCGCCGTTGGATACCCTCGCTGGAAGACATTGTGCCCCGGAAGTCGGAAAACTTCTGTTACAGAGCCCTCGTTCCTCGCGAGAAGATGCTACAGAATCCCGTCACTGCCGCTCTCATCGACAACAAAAGTCAGCAAGCGTGGGCTGGTGAATTCAAGCATATCATCTCTTATCCGATTGCACAGGGCAAGTACTACAATCTGGTGCTGATTCTTCCAGACCAAGGGAACGCACCTCTAGCATTGTACAATGAGCCCGGGAGCGTCGCTGAAATGCGCGACGCGTACTCTGACTTTAACGGTCCTGTCCAGGCAGTGTTCAACGCCATTGACGAGTGTGCCAAGTGGGTTCTCGCTGACTTGCCTCGTCTACCTACCTGGTCCAGCCAAAACGGACGAGTCATCCTTGTGGGAGATGCTTGTCACGCAATGCTACCGCATGCGGCGTCTGGAGCGGCCACTGCACTCGAAGACGCCGAAGTCCTGGGCCTGTGCCTGGCCACCTGCAAGACTGTCGAAGACCTGCGGCAGGCGGCTAAGGACTACGAGCATCTCCGGAAGGCGCGATGTGAACGAATCCAGGACATTTCCCGCGAGAACGCGACAACGTTCTCGTTGCCAGATGGGCCTCAACAACAAGCACGAGATACAATTCTTATGACACAAAAAGTTGCATTCGAGAAAATGTTGGCTGAGGATGCTCCTCTGGTGGTCCCGGAAGAAGACATGACCAAGCAATATCCCAACCCGTCGTTGGTGCAATGGCTTGTCGGACACGATATTACAGCGAGCGCCAATAAATATTTGAGGACTCGACAACAGAGCGTGTAGGGAGATCAAGATATAGAAAATAAGATTCTATTGTAGAAGAAACCTCCAACCTTTACATTAATGACGACGACGCTTGGCCAAAGACCATGCTTTCCTGGGCTTTTGTAATCATGTCTAACTTACAGTGTAAGAAACGCGGGACGTTCCCTTCTGACGAGCTATCTTTCTCACACCCACCTGTCCACAGAGGTCAGTGGAGTCAACATGCGTGCCACCGCAAGGATAGGTCTCTGCACCCACGATCCGCACGACACGGAACTTCTCACCCGGCGCAATATCTAGACCACCACCGTTCCCATCCCCTTCCCGTGAGGGAATCAACCTCTCTAGCCCCTCGCGTCGGAAATCGTCTTCGTCCCAGAACTCGATCTCCACGGGCATCGCCGCCGCAACGTACTCGTCCACGCGCTTCTGAATGCCTTCCTTCCACGTCCCTTGGATGAGGCCGGCAAACTCGCAGGCCGCAGACTCTGGAAAGTGCGAGGCTTTGAGTTCGTCGAAGCCCGGGATTTCGTGCTCTAGTAGAGATCGTACTGCCGCGCCGAGGACATGGCCTGCCGTGTGCAGGCGGGAGTAGAATAGGCGCTTCGATACGTCGATGGACTGGGTCACTGTCGAGCCGACGGGGAAGGGCGTTAATGAAGGTGGTTCGAAGCGCCCGAGGTGTAAGACGATGCCTGGATTGATGGCGTCGTGGCGGACGGCGGAGACGTTGAAAGTAGTCTTTGTCGCATCCTCTGATGTCGCTGCTGTCATGGTCCCGACATCGGAAGGCTGCCCACCGCCTTGCGGGTGGAATATGGTTTCTTGCGTCACGATAACTGAGTCCTCATCTGTGGCGGACTTGAAGAGTTGCTTGTTCGCCTCGGCGAGCTGCGAGAAGGGCGTGAGGGCCGTCACGGCCGTGGAGAGGGTGTAGAGTTTTGCGTTGGTCTGGTAGGAGAGGACTGTGCGAGCCATTGCCGCTGACATGGTTTATTCCGCTGTGAAAGTTGTCGAGGATGAGTTTTGCTATATCTTCTATGTGACTCGACTTATGTTTAAATGCATCCCAGTATCATGTATCTTGTACACTTTACCCCGGCTACTCTATACTGTCAATTACAAGGTGTCGTGGAAAGAAAAGGTGAGAAATGAATGGAAGGGCCGATGTCAATGGGCGTTTGACTCAGCGTAGGATTGTCTTTATCCGCCAGATAGAAAAGTGGAGAAAATGAACAGCAAGAGGGAACAGACTTGGTTGAGATGGTGAACCCTTGTCTCTGTATTTGCAAGATGTTCAAGTCCTGACGCTTCCAAAATCATTGTCTCCTGCTTTAAACACGCTCGCGCCTTGAAAAATGTTACACAAATCGCGACGAGAGGCCACCTACTATCTAAAAGTAGATGGTTCTGGTAGCCACTCGCTTCGTCTCCATTCGACTTTTGAATCCCTTCCAACAGAAACGTAGCTTTCGCTTGTTGCTGCATGCTCAAAGCAGAACAAGGAACGCCCCAAGCAAGCCCAAACACAATGCCCCGGTCCAGCCATAGCATCGTAAAACCTGCAAATACAATTGCTTCCGATTCCGTCATGAACACATCCAGTCCACCAGATCCCGGCAGGACATCAAACCTTGCATGCACCCCTGCAGCTGAAAAAGAGGGCGATTCCTTGACAAACTCGTCCTGTTTTGGGTAAGACAAGAGGAAATCCTCTCGAAACTGCAAACGACGACCGGTCGATTTAAGATCTCGGTAGATCTCAAAGCTCGTGATAATGACAGTACTTCGTAATAGAAAAGGAGTGTTCCTGCGGCTGTCCGTGCCATTTCATGTTGTGATGCTCCGATCAGTGGCGGGCAGGGTCGCGTCGTCTGCAAATCATGCATTCCCTCTTAAGACATCCGGTGACAATCCAACAGCTTGCCAATATTCATCAGGCACCTCTTCTCTTCTCTGCATACGATCGAGTATTACCCCAAACAACTCTAGCTCATAAGTTCTTTCATGGTCTCTTTCGCCACCAAGTATCAGGTGGTGAGGATCTTGCGGTCCAGGAAGGCGAAGCAAGGGCTCTCTTCGCAACCGCCCATGTCGTGCACGAATTTCACGAACATCCTCTTCGGTAATCCCAGAGGGTAAATCGAGATCACAAGAATCGTCGGCGCCGATTTCCCCAAAGCTTGTAGCTACTGTGGTTGCTTGCGAAGATCTGTTCGACCCATTTCCGGAGTCAGATCGTGACGACAGGAACGATGTCGCGGCGCTGGATCTTCCCGGCTCTATGGTTTGCAGGAGATTTTCCCAATTCTCTTCAACTAGTTCGAGAGGGGCAGGGCTGAGACTACGCATTCGGTCACCTAGCCCATCAACTCTGGATCCTGAGTCACCCAGCGGGTGAGGCGAAAGATGATTGACCCGTCTTAGCGGTGGATAAGGAACTTCCAGACTCTCTGGTGGAGGGGTGCTTATGGGTCCATCCACCACTGGAGCTCGTTCAGGCCTTGGGACTTCAGCAGCAGAGCGAGAGGATTCTTCGTTCTCGCCATCTTCGACATCAGGATTTCCAGATCTGGGGGTCCAGCGGGGTCGCCGGGCTCCTGAAGGACTTGGAGGTTGGTTACGAGTTCTCGCAGCTCGACGTTGGCGGGAGGGTGATTCCGAGCGTGAAGTTGCCCCCACTTCAAATCTGAGTCCAGATTCTCGCGAAGGGCGTGGCAGGTGTTGAGATATGATCTCGGTTTCACCTGGGAGGTGACTGCGAGAGATAAACCCGGGAGTAAACCCGGGAGCCATGTGGCTTACTCCGTTGGGGGGATCGATGCGCACTCTGTGCCATGGCTCGGCATCATGGTCGATTCGAGGCTCTGGTTCAGGACGGATGTAGTCATTATTTGGTCTTGTAACAGCCTCTCGGTCTAACCGACTGACATGTGCTCGATATCTCTGAATGCGCTGTCGCTCTAATTCGTGGTCGATATCGTTGATGCTACGAGTGAGTCGGGGTGTGGAAGACGTCGATGTAGTTGGAAGATCGCGCCGGACTTCTCGTAAGCGATCGATGGTAGAACGCGATGGGGGCGACCGGCCTGGTCGTACTGTGGACTCGCGGCGGATTGTGGATCTTCTGGTGGCCGCAATTGCGTCGAGCTTTGCCGCGGCTTGCTCAGCGGTAATCTCTTCCGGCTCTCGAAACATACTATCAATACCAAAAGTTGTGTTAGTAGATGATTCGAGCCCGTGATGGATGGTTGTGGAAAACAATGATGCTGACATCGGGTTTGCGCAGGCACGGCGCGGCTGCGAAAGGGGTGGGGTGCAAAATTTGAGAGAGCAAACTCACGGTAAACCCATCGTGTCGCAATTGGGGCGCGTAGCAACCCTTGACTCTTGCCGTTGTGAAAGGAGAGATGGAAGACTCGGCAAGGCGACAACAAAGCAACAAGACGCGACAAACAGTGAGAAAGAGGGGAGAGTCGTGATGATGGAGAGGAGAGAGGTTTGGTTTGTAGAGAGATTGTTGTGGTGGTGACAGAGAAAAGAAATCGCAAGGTCAGCAAACAAAGGCTTCTGGGGGAGAGTTGGAGACCCTTCGGCAGCTTGCTGGCTGAGCGGAGCCTGAATCAGCAGGCGTCCAACCGCCCGGCAGTCAACTTTACTAGGCAGCTAGCACCGCACCTAAGCGAGTGGCTGGTAAAAGATTCTAGAGGCTCCCACCTGGAACCCCTGCAAATGCTTGACGCCTGGTATTCGCAATCCTTGGCTGTTAAGGAGTACGTGCTTGTGGCAACTATGGTTTCGCATTCTCCCGTCGTTCACGAGATCAATAGGACGTGTTAAGAGCCTCAATTCTTCATTCTCAATCAACGACAGCCTCCTCCGCGATGCACCTCCTTCTTCCAACACTGATGGATTCCTTCCTGTCGACTTTCTCAAGTGCATTCTGATTCACCTAGCCGATGACGAACAACCTGGTAGGCAAGCGTCGCCGAGCCGCGTTTCGTATTCGCATTCTCTTCGCGGCGCAGTGAGTCAAGTCCTAGTACTGCCTGTGACACTGGCCTCCTCAGATAAGTCATCGTGTTCTTTCTTCGATCCCCGTCGTCGTCTCTTCATGTCTTCTTCAGTTGTCTTGTAACATGATGGATCCGAAATGGTTTCCCCCTCAAGATCGCCCACTCCAGACGGGCGGCCAAAGTATTTTGACGGCTGGAGTTGTTGGCGTAGCCACCTTACTGCTGCCTCGAGGCCTGTTTCGCCAAACCATCGCTGTGCCTCCTCTACTGTGGATTCTGTATGATTTGCGGCAGCATACGAGTGGAAAGCGCGAAGAAGACTACTTGACTGCAATCAACATCTCTATGTTATTGGCTAAGGTCGTAGATGTCTGTATCGTACACTCCGCGGAACAGGATTTCCATCGAGTCAAGGATGATGGATCTCCCTCTGAAACAACTCAAGACATTGAGCAGATGACATTGAGGCAGAAATTCAAGTGGAATCTAAGCCTTCTCACGACAATGCGTGGTGTCGGCTGGAATTGGAGAGTCAAGAACGTCGACAACGTGGCTTCCAACGTCTCTCGAAGGTGAATTTCGAGTCGGAACGGATTGACCTCAATCTAACCAAGGCAGGCGTTTTGTCTTTGAGCAGGGCCTGAGAGCATTGTACTGCTACCTCTACATCGACCTGGACGAATGGTACACAGCAAGCACCTTCCTCCGACACGGCACCGCTCTTACCCACGAGTTTTTCTCACTTCCGGTATGGCAACAAGTTTTACTGGGATGGAAGACTGCTTTTCACAATGGTTTTACCATGGTATTTGGATACTATATTTTGGCTGCAACCACGGTTGGCGTCGGTTTGTATGATGCCCAATCCTGGCCTCCCATGTTTGGCTCTTTCGTCGCGAAAGGATACTCCATGAGAAAGATCTGGGGATACTGCTGGTACGCGTTTCCCGGCTTCACGTCAATTGTGTTTACTGAATGAACTTACAGGCATCAATTTCTTCGTCGAATGTTCGAGACGACAAATTCCGTGGTGACTCGCTCGTTGGGAATCAAGAAAGGAACTGGTATATCTCGATACTTACAACTTTACAATGCTTTCTTCGTGTCAGCCATGGTACACCATATTGGCGCGTTGAATTGTCCTTATTCGACTATGGCTCGGTATCAATTCTACTTCTTCATGATCCAGCCAGTGGCAATATCGCTGGAGGACTTGGCGATCTTCTTGGGGAAGAAGGCAGGCTTGAGAGACACGTGTAAGTATCAAGGTATGTTGGTCAAATCTTCGGCCGCAGAGCTGACATGTATCAGGGAAAACCAGAACTGTCGGTTACATTTGGGTTGGGTGTTTTTTGAGCTACTGTCTCCGATATGCATGTGCAGCCTTCATGGAAGCTGGTCTGAGCGGTGTCAAACACCCAATTGTAGCCAAATTTAGTATCATGGAGCGACTATTTGGATAGAGACAGACGTGGAGGGTGTGCTGCCCGGCTGCCAGTGCCAGCACATTCTTTGCCACATGGCAAACCAAGACTCGCCTTTCAATTTATGATGTAGAGAATGAAAATCCACTCCTTGCATGGCTGATCAGCCAGAACCCTAGGATGGCATAGATGACTGCAGACAATACTTGCATAAAGCAATGACGAGCGCCAGTCGGATGCTAGATGGGGAGGAAACGCGGAGGCCATTTGCAGAGCTGGTTTAGGTGCGTGCGGGTGCCTAGCAAGTGTCTAGATACAAGAGGAGCGTCCCTGAAGCAAGTGGAGTTCGGGTAAATCATGCCGCCGATCGCCCTGCAGCATTGGCACTATTGTTGATACTCTACTAGTAGCACTGGCTGCAACTTGGACCTCGACCTAAACCTCGTGCCTTCACACCCGTCTTGGTGAAGATTCATATTCACAGTCTTGAGGGCCGTGCCCCTCCTTCAGCTACAGTCCAATATTTACATGAGACCATCTACCAGTCCCTTACCCGGCCACTGCACAACCATTGTTCACTCAGCTCCAATGCTCCCTTGCTGCTGCAGGTACAGTCTCAGTTCAAACCACGACGAGGCGGTATCCTGCGTCGGTCAGAGGTACCGCTTGCCAATCCCTCAACCTCTCCACTTGAACTGCAGTCGGATGCATGAACAATGAAGAACACGAGACGGATCTGAACGTTGAATTTTTCCCTCTTGGTCTGCCCCCTCGATCTCAAAATGCCCGCTCGCACTGCCGAATCCCAAGATGATGTTCCCACCACGAGAGCAGTCGATGGCCTGGGCCTCAAACCCACTAGAACCCCGAAGTCTTCCTCCAGTCCGGTCAGGAGAGAAGAGAAAGAGAAGACCAAGGCACAAGATGTAGCTGAATTGAAAGATTATCAATTGGGCGACTGTTTGGGCAAAGGTGCATTCGGTTCTGTTTACCGTGCACTCAACTGGAGCACCGGAGAGACCGTGGCTGTAAAGCAAATTAAGCTAGCTGATTTACCCAAGAGTGAGTTGAGGGTGATCATGCTGGAAATCGACCTGCTCAAGAATCTCGATCACCCGAACATTGTCAAGTACCAGGGTTTCGTCAAGACTCCTGAGACTCTCAACATCATCTTGGAATACTGCGAAAATGGGTCTTTACATTCAATCTCCAAGAACTTCGGACGTTTTCCGGAAAATTTGGTTGCTCTCTACATGTCCCAAGTACTTCAAGGATTGGTCTATCTCCATGACCAGGGCGTCATCCACCGCGATATCAAAGGCGCCAACATTCTGACCACCAAGCAAGGACTCGTCAAACTTGCAGATTTTGGTGTTGCGAGCAGGACAACTGGTTTGCACGAGTCGAGTGTGGTTGGAACACCGTATTGGATGGCCCCAGAAGTGATTGAATTGACCGGAGCCAGCACTGCTTCGGATATATGGAGTTTGGGTTGCACCGTAATTGAACTTTTGGACGGGAAACCGCCCTACCACAATCTGCAACCCATGCCTGCCTTGTTCCGCATCGTCAATGACGATCATCCTCCTTTGCCGCAAGGCGCATCTCCTGCTGTCTTGGACTTCCTTATGCAGTGTTTCCAGAAGGACCCCAATCTTCGGGTCTCTGCTAGAAAACTGCTCAAGCATCCCTGGGTTGGAAATACGAAAAGAAGTGGTCTAGCGAAGCCAAAGATCGCAACTGAATATGATGAGGCGGTCAAGAGCGTCCAAGAATGGAACGAAGCTCTGAAGGATTCTCCGACTGGGAGTATCATCAGAAAGGGATCCAACGCTTCGACCGCCAGTCCAATCCCTGTTGCAAAGGATACTTCCCGATCCACCAAGGGTCAAACGAGGTCTCCAATACCGATACTCAACGCGGACAACAACACAAACAAGTTTCAGTCCTTAGGGGACGATGATAACTGGGATGATGATTTTGCCACTGCTATATCACCCAGTACTTTCCAATTGCCTCATCTAAGACCTCATGACAATTTTGGAGGGATGCTATCCTCCGAAAGGCTGAAAGCGTTCGCTACGATGGAGAGTGCCTTGGGAAAGGAAAACGAGTCCGCTGAGGACAGAGAATCAACTCTGAAAGCCTCATCCCCCTTAGACACCGATGCCGACAAGACAGTCCGCCTCGCAAGTACGACAGCAAAGAAGAAACCCGAACCTCGCCATACGCGGCATAAGTCTGAGGTGCCTTTGAAATCAAGACCTAAGCCAACTATAACGCCACGCAAAGCCTCCTTGCCTTCCACTCGCCCTCCGACAGCAAACGGTCCAAAAGTCAAGCCGTCCCTGCCCAAAGTCCAACAGGATCAGTCACCGACCAAACTTTTCAGAGAAAGTTCAATCGAAGATTTCTCTGACATTGTTCAGGGGAATGAGCTTACGCTAGACACTAAACTTAACATGATGCGCTTACAAAATGGAGGGCCGTCAGTATCAGATCCTGCCAATGTCATTGACCTCATACAAAGCATGAGACCATCCAAAGCTGGTAACAGCCTTAAGAGACAACCTGCACCCAGGAATAAGTTGTCTATGCGAAGAACAAGATCGTCCATTGAGATCCAACGCTTTGCGGAGAATGAACAAGATGAAGACTTTTCTGACGTCTTTGCGCAGTCACCTGCAGTGTTCGAAAAGGCCGATAGCGAGGATGGTTCAGAGCTGATGTTGAATTCAAAAATCTCGAATTTGTCTTGGCTTCCCGATGCTGAAGATGATGACGATCCCTTCGCGCAGCTGGAGGAAGGACTTCCAGAAGTTGATCTTGAGTCGAACATTGCGCGAGACAAGCATGCCCGGCTAAGAACTGAAATTGAGGCTTTGGTAGGCCAACTGAAAGTGTTGCAAGAAGACGAGGCCCTGCTGCAAATTTCCGAAGACATGATCAACTACATTGACATCTTCTCCGAAACGAAGAATGTTATTGTCAGTGCACATGGTCTTTTGCCAATTCTAGAGATTCTGGAGGACTGTATGCGGCTCGATATCGTACTGAACTTGTTGAAGATTGTGAATGCAATCATCTTCAACGATGAAGACGTCAAGGAAAAACTGTGCTTCGTCGGCGGCATTCCGAAGATCAACAAATTTGCCTCGAAGAAGTTCCCCCGCGAAATACGGCTCGAAGCTGCTAGCTTTGTCAAGCAAATGTATGAAGCATCAAATCTGATCCTGCAAATGTTTGTGAGCGCTGGTGGATTGACAGTATTGGTTGATTTCTTGGAAGATGACTACGACGACGACCGCGAACTAGTCCTCATTGGAGTAAATGGTATCTGGAGCGTCTTCGAGCTTCAAGGTTCTACCCCAAAGAACGACTTTTGCCGAATCCTGTCTCGCAACTCTGTGCTGGAACCCTTATCCCTTGTCCTCAATCGAGTTTTGATGGAGTCGTCGGAATCTGGGGAGCAGAAAGAACTTGCAGATTTGTGTGAGCGGCGTATTGCTTCCATCTTCTTTGTCTTTTCTCAAGCAGAGAACTATGTCAAAGAACTGGTTGCCGAACGAACCGTCCTCCATCGTGTCCTGAAGAATCTGAAGAGGATGGCTCCGGCACATCAAGTTACGATGCTCAAGTTCATCAAAAACCTTTCAATGTTATCGACTACGCTAGATGCACTTCACAACTCCAATGCCATCGACGTCCTCTCTGAACTCCTGAGCAACAATATGAACCAGCCGCATTTTAGGGAGATGTCAAACCAAATTTTAAACACCATCTATAATCTTTGCCGATTGTCAAAGCGACGGCAAGAAGATGCTGCCCTAGTTGGCATTATCCCTATCCTCATTAAGATCGTCAAACAAGAGAAGACGCCAGTTAAAGAATTTGCGCTGCCTATTCTTTGCGATATGGCTCACTCTACCAGAGCCGCTCGCCGAGAACTTTGGCAGAACAAAGGTCTTGCATTCTATGTCTCGTTGCTCTCAGATCCATATTGGCAAGTGACAGCGTTGGATGCCATCTTTACTTGGCTCCAAGAAGAAACTGCACGCGTTGAAGATCATCTACTGGAAAGTCAAAATTTTATTTCTGCAATCGTTGCGGCATTGACCAGCAGCAAGTCGACATCGTTTGAAAATCTCCTAGAGCCACTGCAGAAGCTTTTGCGATTGTCTCCGCCTCTCGCTGCATCAATGGCGAGAAGCTCACAGCTCTTCGATACACTGGCCCAGAAATTGACTCACAATAAACCTGCAATTCGTCTTAACCTCCTCCGAATTATTGGCAGTATATGCGACTCGACTGAGGAAGGCTTCTTTCTGCTCGAGCAATACGGTCTCTTCGATGTAATCCAAGAATTGTCTTTCTCAGACTCCGCAGTCCTCGTGCGCAGCATGGCCAGCGAACTTATCCGATCGTGTGAAGAGTCTGATAACGTGAGCATCAAGAGTGGGCAGACTGGCGCCTCGACAACCAACGGTGCAAGGAGAAAACAACCAGGTTTTCAACGCCGCACCAGCTCTACCACGCCACCTCATCTTCTAGACCGCCAGATGAGCATGCCAACATCACCTCAGTTGGGGCGGTCCGAAAGGGCAAGCATGAACATGTACGAACCTCCTGTTGCACAGACCCCGCGTCGACAACGTAACGGCATATATGTCAATGGAACAAGCATAATGCGCCCGGCCAGTCGAGATGGATCTACATATGTTCGTGAAAACTCGCCCGCATTTGCTATGCCAGGTCTTACACGCGCAAACACCGCCAGTGCTGCAGCCGAGATGACGGTAAACAAGAGCAGACTCCCTCGTCAACCGACCGCCCCCTCAGGAATGGCAGGACAGCATCGACTCTCCCGACAAAGTACAAGAGAGAGCATGATTGGCTCAGGGAGATCATCTGCAGAAAAAGACTCGAGCTCAATCGTGAGCTCAAGACATATGCCGGGAAGTAGTGGCGGAAGCACACCTACCACAACGACACCAGTTGCTGAGCAGAGGGTACGAAGAGGACCAAAGCACACGCATAGCAACAGCAGCATTAGTCAGAACCGAAACGCTCCTAATGGTGGCACACATATGACAGCCGCAAGATCCGGCCCTGGTCAAAGTCAGAATCAAGGGCAAGTCGAAGTGACGATCGCGAGAAGGACGACAACTCGGAGGCATGGTACATGGGATGATCGGTGGGGCTAGAAGCCGCAATGAAAAATCATGAGGATATCCATTTCGTCTAAGCCGCTTGGATCGCTTACACTGATGATCTGCTCCAGCCATCAGCACAAACGATGGCTGGACAACATACAGGATTGTGATGATTTATGTGTTTATGGTAAAACTTTGTACATGACAGACGGCTCCATGTGTTTTATTAGCGAGCGAAGCCCTGCATCAAGTAGTGCTGTGGGCCACTGGCGACCAAAGGACACCGATACGCAAAGTTCCTTCTTTCTGCTGAAGGCAATGCCAATCTGGTTTCAAGACCCCTTGATGCTCCTCTTCGTTTTCTTGGAGCAGGCTTTAAGTATAGCCCTGACGGCGGTTCTTGTCCACGAGCTAGAGGCCAAGTGACGCGACAGTCGATCAGTATCATTTCCTCATCGGTCTTTCTCTCCTGTGGCAACATCTTCAACAAATCACATAGCTGTGCCCAGGTTATTAGGCAATGCTTAACTCAGCCAACCCACAAGTTGCCGATTGCCAGACAGTAACATGGCTATCATAGCTACTTGGCCACACATCCAATTTTGGTAGAGTTATAGATACCTAGTGTCGTTCTTCGACTTGATGCAACTCAACTCACCCTTAAAAGCTTTTGTTCAACCTTAGTGTCAATTGATAGCGAAAGCTCAACTGCACGTCGATTTTCGGTGACCGCCTTGCGCTTCGAAGCCTCTTCTGCCATTAGCACAATTGTGATTTTCAAATCTTGTCAACGCTCTAAGGAGTTATGGTATCATGAAAGGATATGGCCGACCGGTTCATCACCTACAGCAGTTTCGATGACCTCAAAGACACGCGGAAACGATCCAAAGTCTACAGGTACATCAATTTTACTCGAAAAGAATACAAAGCTAGAACGGCACAAAATTACATAAAGCGACCACCTCCAGGGGGCAACCGATTCTCAAAGTCATCATCTGTAGAACCTGGACTAGAGCTGCAACACGGCTGGGCAGCAAGACAAGGGGAGATTGAACCTGGTTCAGATATCGAGCATGACGTCCAGTCTACGACGCCTTCGAAATCTCGAAAGCTGCCTGGCCCTCTAACACCCGTTGCTGGTAATCGTCGAGACCCCTTTGCTTCTTATCCAGTCCCTCAATCCAAACAGACACTGTGGGCTGTTGATTACTGTGAGTAGTTGCCAAGCGTTAAGCTGAGCTTTCCTTGGCTGAGGACCGCCTTTGACAATATTACAGATACTCAGATCTATGCTAAAGACAATGGTTCATTGTACACCGACGAGAATGGCAACTGGCTTTTTAGGCATTTGTTTTCTCTGGCTCTACAGAGCGATATGCTATTTGAGGCTCTCATACTTTCCATGTCACGACTCCATCCTGCCGGTCAGACTGAAATTGTCCTGCTTTCTGTCAATTTTGAGCGTCGACGCTCAAGTGTAATTTCCAAACTCCATCGTACATTTGCAGACGGTGTCAGGGCCACTGAAGACACCACTATTCTTACAATCGTAAGTCACCTATGCTTATCATTTCATGTTATGGCATCGATGTTGAAATAGAATACACTAGACGGTATTAATTTCTGCGGATGTAAGTTTCGGACCAAACCATGCATTTGAGCATGAAATTGACTGTCTCAGTTTTTTGCTGGACGTGATGAGCATGTTGAAACTCACATCAAAGGCCTCCAAGCTGTTGTTTCGGCTCGTGGAGGACTTGAAAAGGGCGGCTTTGACCGTTTTACAGCATACAATATAGCAGGGTAAAGGTCCATGTCATTATGAAGGCTTTCGTGACAGCTTACACCATTCATATCTGGCAGAACATATGCGTTGGGTCAGTTCGCATCTCAACGATTTGAGCAGTCTTCTGGGCCACCAAGCCGCCCAGAGATTGCGCTAGTCTATCCGACACACCCATTCCCCCCCGGTCTTTGTGCCACCATCTCATCGCTTCCCCTCGGTTTTGGCGAGATCGCTCTGTCGGGTCATCTTTCAATACAGGTAATCGAACTACTCGCCCGCTATGCTCAAGCAACGCAGGGTTCACGCATGACGAAGAAGCCCTCTCTGGCTGAGATAAATGAGATGTGCCTCGAATTTCTCAACTATAGCAATCATGCGACAACCACTCCCTTGGAGCGGAATATTTGCTTACTCTGGTTCATGTTCAACGACCAGGGTGGCTTACAATGGTCACGTCCCAAAGGGCAACGAGTATATGGGAAATTCCTGGAAAATCTGAAAGAGGTGTTCAGAACGACGGCTGAGACTTTTATGGACTCAGAAGGATGTACGCTGGATTTTGCTATCTGGGGAGTTGCTGTCCTTGCAATGGTCACCACGGTGGAGGGCGTAGGCTTAGATGAAAGCCAACGTCGCGAGGCACTTGCGAGACTTGTGCGACGCTATCCACGTGACGCCAGGTATTGGGACGAGACCAAGATTCGACTATCGCGGTTCTTCTTCCTCGACAGTTGGATAGATCAATATCACGTTTGGTGGACGACTGAGATGGAAAGGCTTGCACTCTAAGCGTGCAAATCGGCAGGATGGGAGGTATGGCTATCATGAGCTGCCTGTCAGAATTGTACAATCCAACGTAGTTTAGTGGTGACGTTTGAGTTTCCCGGCGAAATATCCGCTTTGCTAATACATAGATAGAGCACGTATCGAGGCCTCGTCAATTGCCGAAGCCTGTAACTTTCTGCGCGGGTGGGGCCAAGGTGATATGAATATGATATATTCCTCTGTCCACCTTACACTATACGTTGCACATCTAAGCCTCCTTTTGCTTTACAATTTTTTCTAGTCACAAACCGAAAATGTCTGATGCATCGATCCAGGCTGAGAAGTTGAAGGTTCAAGGAGTCATCAACCCAAGCACTAAAGTAGCAAATTATCTAGGTATTCAATATGCGAACATTCCGGCTAGATTCCGACAGTCAAAGATCATCAATCTCTCTGATATTGATGGCGTTCTGGACGCAACCCAGTATGGACCGCGATGTCCCCAAATTACGCTGAATCGACCAGAGACATCTCATCTATACGAAGGGGTACGACGCAGCTCGGAATATCCAATGGACGAGTTCGGGTGTTTGAGACTGAATATCTACGTGCCCCAAGATGCTCCTAAAGAACCTCTACCAGTGCTTGTATGGATTCACGGAGGAGGCTTCATCTTCGGAGATGGGAATTCCGAATTCGATGGCAATTACCTCGTCGAGCACTCGGTTGAGACAGGCAAACCCATCATCTACGTGGCCTTGAATTATCGCCTGGGTTTCTTCGGCTTCTTATCATCCAAGGAGTTACAAGCTGAAGCAGAGGCAAGTGGTGAGACTCCTTTCGCCAACATGGCGATGCACGATCAGCGAGTCGCGCTGCAGTGGGTTCAAAAACATATCCAGTATTTCGGGGGCGATCCGGGCAATGTCACCATCGCGGGAGAGTCAGCTGGTGGATGGAGTGTGCTTGCTCACCTACGCTCTAACGTTCCTGTGTGCCAGAGAGGCATTATACTATCAAGCCCCAATCTAGACTTTCCACGACCGGACGAAGTACAGCAGACTTTTGACGAACTTGTTACCGGCGCCGGCGTCGCGCCCGATGCCCCTTCTGAGGAGAAGCTGAAGGCGCTGCGAGATATAGACGCCATGGAGCTGGTGAAGCTAATGGCTCCACGGCTAGCGACTCCTATCTGGGACGAACATTGGCTTGTCTATCAAGATGCAAAGAGACCTTTCGCGGGTCCGGCGCCTTTTGCGCCGTGGGTCAAAAACGTCGTTGTAGGATCGACCCGAGACGAGGCTGCCATCTTCGGAGCCATTCATTGGAAGACATGGACGGCGCAGCAGTTTGTCGATCGTGTTAACTCATCATTTTCCGATCCAAAACTGACCCAAGAACTTTCTGAGGCATATGGGATTTCGACGAACGCACCGGCAGAGACTTGCCTGGCAGGATTTGTGGCTATGGTCACCGACGCCATTTTTTCAGGTCTTCCTTTTACAATTACGGATCAAACCGCTTCCTCATCGACGTCCCCGCCTCCACCGGTAAGCCTTTATCGTTTTGAACAAGCCGATTCCTTCCCCTCAAGCCCCTTGAAGGGATACGCTTACCACGCTCTCGATAACGCCTTCTTCTGCCGCCTCCCTGCTGTGGCAGGTGCAGATGCCGCAGACCCGAACGCAAGGGAAACGGCGAATCGACTTTCCCAGGCGGTGCTCACTGTCGCATACGGCTCTCAGCCCTGGCCTGCATATAGCACGAAGAAACGCATCATGGTGCTCGACGGCGCAAATACGCGGCATGAGGAGGTGACCGAGCCGAACCGTTGGAGGAAGATCACAACTTCTGGGGATTTAGCTAGGGAAAAGGAGTCGTGGAGAGCTGGCAATAGGCTGTTGGGTATCAGACACTGTTCAATGGAGCAATGGTAGTGGAGGACGAAGGCTGGGGATGCCCTGCACCCACTTACACCTAGTGCCTGGGCGCCGGCCAAAGTCGCCTAACGAATGACCTTTACTCCTTAAACCCCGCCCGAGAAACCCCTTTAGCTGCCGCTTCTTGCCAACCTCACAAAAGCTGGCAGCTTTATCTTTAGGGCCCTGGGGCGCCTGTAGTCGTGCCATCTCCAGGTAACGTCGCCCAGAATTCGAGCACGAGCATTCACCTGTACGAATGCCTTCTGATTCCCCGAAAACCTCCATAACTCCTCTTTCTTCCTCGTTTCCGGGTCGAAACAACTCATAAATCACAGCCTCCTCATCTCGGCATTTCTCTGAAGACTCCGCAATCATCAATCTCACAGCGGGGTGCATGCATAGTACTAGGACAGCATAAGTCTAGGGTTTGTGCAGGCCACGTCGGTAAGCATGCAATGGTACGTTCTAGATACTTGCAATAGGCTGATGCGGCTTGCTCTTACGACGTCAAGAATCTTATATGGATACCGGAAGTGCTCACATTGAAGCTCATCTTTTCCAGGCTGTGATCGATCGGTAAACAACAACATCCGCACCTGTGTGTGTGGTTTGCAAATCATGGTCGACTCACCCATCACACGACTCTCTTTCACCAGACACAACAAAACTCTCTCATACCTCGCCGCCGGGCCTGAGAAAGGTCCCCTCTTGATCTTCATCCACGGCTGGCCAGCTATTGCCGAAACATGGCGCCCCCAGCTCCTGACATTCTCGTCGCTTGGGTTCCGCTGCATCGCACCTGACATGCCGGGATTCGGCGAGTCCACACCCCAAACCAAGGAGAAGCGCGACTACTCCCTGGAGCCCATCGTGGGCCAACTCGTCTACCTGATCAAGTACGGCCTGGTACGCGAGGAGGCCGTCTGGATCGGCCATGACTGGGGCGCCGGTATTGTATGGGCTCTCATGGCCCATAACCCTGAGGTGTGTCTCGGCGTCATCAACATGGCCATCCCCTACCGCATGCTTGAGCGGGGCGTGCAGGATTTGATCAAGCACGCCAACCGCGAAATCTACCCAGAAGACGAATTCCCGCACGCGCAGTGGGCATATCAAATCATGTACGAGGACGAGAAGCGGTACGAGAAGGTCGTCAAATTCTACGACTCGCATGTTGAGAGCCTGTTCAAGGCCTACTACGCCAAACGCCCCGCTGATGTTGATCTCGAGGCATTGAAATCAAAACCCGCTCCCACAGCCACTGTGCTCAAGAAAGGTGGCTGGTTCTGCGGCAGCATTGACGGCGACGAGGAAGATGACGAGCCTAAGATACCCGACATTCCCCTTTCCAACACGCTTCTTACAGCCGACCTCCACGAACATCTCGTGAAGGCATACAAGTCTTCCGGCTTTTGGTCCACGATGGCCTACTATCTTAACCACGACGTCAACTTGAAATGGGACGACGACTGGGCCATCAACGATGGTATAACGTCCGTGCCGGTGCTGTTCGTCGAGTGTCTGCTCGACACTGTCGTGGGCACGTACAATACCACCATCATGGATCCAATGAAGGCGTATTGCCGAAAACTATCGACTGTCTCTATTGAGGCAGGGCACTGGGTGGCGCTGGAGAAGCCGGAGCAGGTGAATGCTGCGATTCTCAGTTGGATTGGCCAGGCATTGCCGCCCGAGAGGGCCTGGCCATTTGAGAGGGTGAGTCCAGTGAAGAAGAACGAAATAAAGATGTGAACATGGACACGACTGAACAAGGTATTGAAAAAACTCCAGTAGATGTTTCAAGAGATATCTCGGGCGTATGACTGTGGAAATACATCGATATGGAACAAATGAGCGAGATCTATGGTAGATAGTTTCAAAATAGCATGATTTGATGCATAAATGGATCTTTCGCGTGCTCTTATATCCTGTCTGCGCATAACGTCGAACGCTTCAAGTAGAAGGACCAGAGAAGCGCTCGCCGTCATCGCTCTATGGTATACAATTCTCAGCAACAAGGCTACATACGTGTATTATACCGGGCCGTAATATATCTCTGGAAACCCAGACTGGTTCGCCCGCCTCCAACCAGGCTTCTTTCTCATCTCTATCATTTGGCCTTCCTCACGCATCAGTGAACGTTCGCTTTCTCCAGCTTCTCTACACCGTATATCTAAAGAACGGACTTCGATCGCCCATATCCAGCAGCTCCTGCTCGGTGTACATGGCCTTGACCTGCTCGTCGGTCTTGCCGACCATGAACGCGTCGCGCCTGGCATTCTCGCGGCGGTAGGCGATGCGCAGGATGTAAGCCATGACAATGGCGGCGACGCAGATGCCGAGGCCGGTGCCGAAGCCGGTCGGGTACTTGGGGGCCTGGGAGGCGATGTAGATGTTGCTGCCGGCGATGCCGCCGAAGTTTCCCACGGAGATCAGGAGCGCCATGCCCACGGCGCGCTTGGACGACGGGGCCAGGTTGTTGCCTATCAGGCACACAATGCAGATGAAGGGGCAGTACAGGCCTGCGGCGAGCGGGAACAGGAAAAAATACGTCACGCCCGGCAGGCGCGGGTGCGGGATGGCCAGTTCGCCGATGAAACCCACGACTGAGATGCCGAAGCCGGCCATGATGAAGGGCGTGCGCTGCTGCACGCGGTCCGACCAGAACGCGAAGATCAGCGTCATGATCATGGCAAATACGTAAATTGGCACCGTCATCAGCTGTGCGTTGGCAGACGTGTAGCCAAGCCCTTCGATCACCGAGGGCACCGTCGCGGTGAAGCCGTACACGCCAATGGTGTTTGCCCAGAACATGACCACAGCGCCCCAGATCCGCCAATCTTTGAATGCGGCTTTGACGTGGTGGAAACGGATACGATCAGAGTTGGTGACGCGGCCGTGGCCAGATCCAGTCTCGAGAGCGAGACGATTGATGATGAATTCTTTTTCGTCTTTCGTGAGGAAGCGAGCCGTCTCTGGGTTATCTGGCAGCAGGAACCAGACCACGAAGGAGCCGGCCACGGGTACCAGGCCCTCTAGAATAAAAATCCATTTCCATCCTGCAAGGCCGGCAACCCCGTCCATATGCTGAATACCAAAGGCTAGGAGGCCAGAGAACGCTCCTGAGAGGGACGCTGCTGCGTAGAAAACAGCCATTCGTCGTTGGACTTCGTAGCGGAGATACCTAGATGGGAGAGGAAGTCAGAAGGGTTGTTGTTCTGCGTGCGAGAGAGGGGAGCTAATATAAGGTGAATTTGTGGAAAAGCAGAGAAACTTACCAGATGGTAAGAAGGTAGGTTGCCGCGGGAAAAAACCCTGACTCGGCCACACCTAGGAAAAATCTAGTAACTAGAAGGCCTTCGTACGTGCTGATAACACCCATAAGAGTCATGACGGTTCCTAGAGAATGTCAGGTAAATGGCCAGCGCATTGCCTTGATTTCCACTCACCCCAAGAAAACATCAAAATCGAGATCCAAATCGAAGGTCGCAGGATTTTGAGGACAATATTGCTGGGAACTTCGAAGAAGCCGTAAGGGACGAAGAACAAAGTCAGCGCTGTATTGTACTGCATTCCGTGGAGGTGCAAGTCGTCGTAGAGGCCAGCAATCTTTGCATTTCCAATATTGCCCCGATCGATGAATGCTAGTCTGTCGGTCCAATATTAGCAACAGCCCATTCGTCGTGTTCATAGATACTTCAGGTATCGTGTCATTTACTTACAGGTAAAGAAGAGCAAGTAGAGGGACTAGGCGGTAATCAACCTTTCTCAAAATCCTCGTTTTTTCCTTTTCGTCGAGTTCTACAAGGACTTGATCGGCGGCGAAGCCGGCCTCGATAGTCTTGAGCCCACTGACAGCTTCAACCTCTTCGAGTGTATGGACCTTCTGGTCGCTGCCAGTGTCGACATCGACCTGGTCCGCTCTTGCCACCTTTTCATCCATTGTCAAGGACCTAGATCAGTTTTGAAAGGCAGCGGCTTATCTCGGCCCAATGAACATCTAGACTTGGCAGCAATTGTGGTCCTGGAGTAAGTGGGTGATTCGGGGTTGAAAGCCTTGTAAGACAGGCAGATAAAGCGGGCGACATGCCTTTTATACTCCATACAGAAGGTCTTTAGGCCACAGAGGATCATTGCATGCATTCTCACCTTCAACTGCCGGAACATCTCGTGTGGACAGTTATCAGGCTGTTCGCTGCTATCCACACCGAGGAGGAAGGCAGGATAGACGCTGATTTGCGGGATTTCAGCGGACACCGGGGAACATTCTGCGGGGGATAGCATATCTAGGGAATATACTGGGGTACTGCGGGATGGTAGTGGTAACGGTGGGCCTGAGAGGCGTCGGCAACGGTAGGATACGGCACCGTTGGATTCAAGATTGAATGCTGGAGAGGGATCCCGCATCAGAGAGTAGGAGTGGGTTCAGCATTGATGGAAATGGGAAAGTTGGTTCTGTGTCGGCCGACGCAAAAAGTGGAAATCAGAATGCTGATTAGCGGCCTTCTGTAGTGCGATGGGCTTTTATGCTCGTGGATTGGGCTTCGTTGAACCTGCAATCCTTGAAGTTCGATTCCTTATTCTCGATGCCTTAGACAGCAGGGAATTTCGCAAGGCTCCCGTACTTTGATCGCAGAGAAGCTTGTAAATGAACTCTAGATCCGTTTCGGCCGCTGCAAGCTTCTTGCTTCGAATGCTTGTTGTGACCACGTTGTACTCGTATACCTGCAGTTCCTTCGTCGCGTGGAAGGAGGATGGCAGCGGATAAGCAGAGAGAGAAGCAGCAGCGGAGGTCATGGAGAACAGCCAACAAATGTATCAAATTCGCACACGTGCTTGATTCTGCAAGATTGATTGGTGGCGAGGTTTGGCAGATATTTCCTATTATGTATTGGTGGCATAAGAGCGTAAAGGAGGCGAGGTTCGTGGAATTTCGATCTGCCGCGATGTTGCGACAGACTTTCTAGCGGCTCGACCCTCACGTGGTCATCTAGATGGTGAGATAGCGAAATAGGTACCGGTGGTACCCCGGCCCGCTCAGCTCGTACGGACTCGGGGTGCTGACTGCCCCCGAAGAGGCATAGCTCTGTATCAGCATGCCCAATTGACGGCATCTGGCAAATCGTTTCCAGGTGCAATGCCTGGAACCCAGATGTCCCATGCCTCGATATCCTCGCTTATGCTTGTACTTAGCCACTAGATCGGTCATTCAACATCAGCACATTTTTGAAGATCGGGAGAAATTGGTGTCGTCTTACATCGTCATTAGCTTTTGCAGCAGCATTTGTCGAGGTGTTACCTGGATCGAGAGTAGCTAAGGGTTGGATCGCTATTGATGATATCGCCTGGCTATCATTTTCGGCCAGGAGCGGTTCTCTCTGTTTCGAGGAATGACTGATGGCGTTCCGGGCGAGCAATGCTATATCTTTGACAAGAGAAATGGAATATTGAGAGCACGTGGCAAATTCCAGTCGAGCGAAGTGACCAGCACCAACATCCATCAATGCGACATCAGATTGGGCAGTGCTAGAGCTCGGGTCTTGTAGGATGTAAATGAACAGGTTAGTCATTGCGTACAATGGAACATAGTATCCGATGCTGGAAGGCTGTCAGTTTGAGAAAACGGGCCAGGCGGCTGACCAGAGGACGTGATTCGTCAAGGGGTCTTACGGTAAAGGACACTTTCCGTCGATATCAATAAACCTGCAGTCAAGAACTGCCATTCTAGTAGTCTCCACCACAATAGTTGAAGATTCTCTGATTTGAGATTGAAATGCCAGTTGCCCTGCCACACCCAGCACTCCTCGAGACCAGGGGTGTGCTAGAGCGGAATGGATGTCCCAGACTAGCGCATAGTAAAGAAATTGAAGAGAAATGGCTTGATAACTCGTGAGCTCAGGTGGGACTGCCGCAAGATTGAAAGGTAGCTCGAAGCCCAGATTTTCTTTAAGAGTGCGCTTCAGATATTCCAGTTTCTCGTTGAGCTCGATGACTGTTTTGGCCCACTCATCTGGGGTTTGACGAAATGCCTTAGCACTCGATAGTCTCTTCGTGGCTAGAGATGAGAGTTGACATATTTCGACAACGGCTCGAATGTATGATATATTCACTGCTTTGTCCGCATAGCTGTCTGTGGGAACTGGGCAACTGATCTCATCATCGTCAATGGTCTAGCTCAATATTAGCTTCGACATGGCAGGTCAAAGTATCGACGAACCGAGGGTCGGCCTGAGCGACATGCAATGTCTTTGTCAAGGTAGTAGAGAGCCCAGAACACACGATTCCGCAAACACTGTTCTTCTCGAGGCAAATTCCAGCAGGCCGAGGCTTGCCGGTGCAAACCTTGAGCAGTAGCGAGTCTCAAGGCGTTCGAGCAAAGCATGTACTGAAGAAGCGTGCTATCGATTCCCTCGGTGAAAAATGCCTACCAAATATCAGCTCTGGCATCCTTGTACGCGGTTGACCTACCATGAGAGTTAGTGCTTGCACCCCCAGCAACGTGGTCTGGCAATAAAGCAATTCTGAGTGAACAGACATCGCATTTTCAAACCACAACCGCGATACTAGTTGTGCTTCCCGATACCCGGCTGTTTTCGACGTTCTTATTCGACACCCAGAAGCGTATATAATATTCCGCAAAGCATACCATTCTGGCTCATCATCGCTTGTAGGGTTGCTGAAAAACGAACGGAGTTTGGACTCGAACCACTGACGTTGGACGATGCCAAACGAGGCATCAGGAGCCTCTTCAAAGTATGCTGTGTCTGTTAATAGATGTTGGACCAGAGGAGGACAGCATCCCTATCATACCGTTCGCATATTGTAGAGCTTCGTGGAAGAGAGGCTCCTCCTTACGCGTCCCAGATAGCCTTTTGTCTAATTTCAGTCGCTTTGTAATGTCTCGAGTGTATCGGGTCGCGCTGGCCTGGAAGTCAGGGTAGTTTATCCGCTCTTTGACCCAAGCGACACCTGCTGTTGAGCAGATCGCCATGCTTGTTCGAGGACCCCAATATGCGATGCCAGCTTTGACAGTGTGGAAACCACTTGTGACCTCGTGTTCATGGGGGTTACTATTCGCTGAAACAGACATTTGATGGATGATGCGTGGATCACTCTCATTTCGATGGGTCAGTGGCGATTCTGAGAAAGAGTGCTGCATTGGAGGTTTATCTGGCTTGTTTGAGCCCTGGTCATTCAGGATTTTGGACAAAAATCCGTCTATTTCGCTGGCTCGTTTTGCTTCTTGAGCGGCTTGAAGAAGGACCTCAAAATGGGCAAGCCGGCGCGCCAATGATGGTGACTGAGTTCGAGTTTGCCTCTTCTGTCGGCGACGCTTTGCTGTGAAGTTGCACTCTTGTTTGTGCTCCAAGCAGTTCGTACATGGAGTGTTGCCAGTGCACCGTATTTTCTTTAATCTGCAAAAATCACATGCATGGGCGCTCTTTGGTAGGCCGAGTCGCGTGGAGACTGCACGCTCCGACAACTCCATTGTAGTGTTGTACTTGGTAGTCAATGAGTCACAAACCATGAAAAATTCCTCGCAGAGACTGAAAAAGCTAATGAGAGATCACTCGAATCATGGAATCCAACAAGATCAAGTGCGTTCAACACACACACCTGTGTGGTTAGCGCAATGCGGTCACCGCAATGCAAGCAGATCGTGGCATGACATGCAACTCGGCAAAAGAGCCTGCAGTCTGGAGAACATGCCTAGGTACCTAGGTACTTACCGGGGCTCAATGCCGTCGTCATCTTGGAAGTGCTTGGTAGTTGTCACCGCTCCCCGCAGAACTGCGGCCTGATTACCCCAGACACGTCTGGAGTAGGCGACACGCCCTATTCCGAAGCTCGGGAATGAGGGTTTCTGAGCCTCGAAGATTGCTCCGAAGTTCCCTCCGAATGTTTGATGAATGGCATTGATGATGATGGACGAATTTGCAGACCATGAAAGGCGAAAAACTGAGAGAAAATTAAGACGCGCATGGTGCCTTCCATAGGGACGCGTCTAACGGTCACATGATGCCAAGACTAGTCAGCACGAGTTTAGGCGGCAGGTGCAATTTGTACTGGAAGGTGCTCAGTAGCTGTCGATTCTAGCAACTCTATCAAGCTCATCTCTCATTTCCTATACACGCTCAGGCTCTAGCAGCTAAGGTGTCCTTGACACTTCTACCTCTAGGCTTCATTGCATTGATATCCCTAGACCTCAGGTCCCAATGACTCAGTGTTGCTATTTACCTCACCACGCAAGGACGGGCTTGATGACCTGGAGTTGTCAGCAGATTTTAAAAAGCACTGGACACCTCTCTTACTTTGCCTGACTTCATATCCTCGATCGCATCATCGATCTTGCTTGGTGGATAAACTTTTGAAAGACCATCGATTGGGAACTTTCCAGCCTTGAACATCTTGATGAGGCGAGGGATAAACTGACAGTGTTTTAGCTTAGCAAGTGCCAGCAAATCTTGTCATTAACACGCGCTCACCTCTTGTGGATCACAGTATCCTCCAGTAATACCGATCAGAGTCTTACAGTGAATCAGCATGTCCAAGGCCTCGATTGCGAGCGTTTCTTGAGGTCGTGGTGTTCCAACAATGGCGAGAGTACCACCATGTGCAAGCGCTTTCATGCCATTATTGAGCATACTCGTCAACCCGGTTGTGTCCACGATATAATCCACACCTTGCGGCATGATCTCGTGGATAGCTGCTTGAACATTCTCATACTGCCTGGGATCGATGGTCCTGGTTGCACCGAGTGACTTGGCAAGTTCTAGTCTAGATTCGACAATGTCGACTGCTAGGATCTCCTTCAGGTTCTCGCTTTTGGCTGCCATCAATGCACAGAGACCTACTGCTCCCATTCCGAAGATCGCAAGGCTGCTGTTTTGCTTTGGTTTCATTACGTTAAGGACTGTCGCCGCCCCGGTCATATAGCCACAACCCAAAGGAGCCAGGAAGGAAAGGTCTTCGACAGGGCCGTCATATTTGACAACGGATCTGAAATCCACGATGGCGAGCTGGTTAAATGAAGACTGACCAAAAAAAGTACCACGCACTGGTTCTCCACTCGCCAGCCGGATTGACTTGTCATCAGCTCCTCGTGTACCGATGAACTGGGGACCTCCGTCAGTATGTGTGCGTCGCAATCAATGGCGACGGATGTACGAAGTGTCAACGGCACATAACGACTTACGTTGATCATCGCGATGCTATCACACGCTCCCTTCCGACCATCTTTACAAGCCGAGCAATTAAGGCACGAGCTGTAGCCGAGGAGTACACGGTCACCAACTTCGACCCCAGAATCTTTCAATCCTTCGCCCAACCTCCTGACAACTCCTGCTCCTTCATGTCCTAAGATTGCTGGGTACGACCCCATCGGCATCTTCCCTGCTTGGACTACAAGATCCTGAGGTTGTCAATGAGATGTTTGATAGTTTGAGACAAGGTGAGATTTCTTACTGTGTGGCATAAACCAGCGTACTTGATCTCAACAAGAAGTTCGTTTGGGCGGATCTCATCAAGAATGACATCTTGCAGGACAAATGGTGCACCTGGCTTCTCTACAACGAGCGCTCTAGTTGGTATACTCTTGTCTGGCAGCGACTGAACCATGATGAATATTAATGGGACACCCTTGAAGTCTTTTCAATGTTGGCGCCACGGCTTCTTGAGTCGTTGCAGAATAGTGAGTGTGAATAATCAGTGGACAGGCCTGCGGACCAATTAGGCATTGAGCGCGAGGAAATGAAATTGGCCAGATGCCAGGCTGCTTCGCTTGCAATGAGTTCTTAAAGCAAGCGAGTCAGTCGCATAAGAGACTGCCAAATCTCTCTAGTACTGTCGATACGTGTACCGCCGTCCCGACTACTACCGACCGGAACGAGGTTTTATATTCTCCGGCGCGTCTTCCGGTCAAGTTTGTACACGTCTAACCGAGTACTGAGAATATACATGCTTCTGGGAGGAGATCTCTTGAATCAGGGACGTTCTCCAAAGAGAGGGCATCGATCAACAGATCTCGGAGCTTCACTTTGTCTCCGTCGCTCCGGACCCTCCCCCACAATAGAGCCTCGATACGAGCTATTTATTTTCAGTCATGCTGCCTGAGAGAGGATCGCAGCGTATTTTCGAACGTCGAGAAACTCACAAGGCATTCTTCACCATTCTTTCAAGATGACTGCCATTTTAGAAATCTCTAGCATGTCGTCGTTCAACACCAGCTATGCACTATGGAGTCTACCACTATTTTATGTACTGGCAACTATCGTCTACAGGATCTATTTCCACCAGCTAGCAAAATACCCTGGACCCTTTTTCGCCAAATTCACCGAGATCTACCCAATGCTGGCCATGGTGAAGAGGAATAGAGTGGTATGGCAATACCAAATGCTTCAAAAGTACGGCAGTCCGGTTCGCTTGGCTACAAACGAGCTCCTATTCTCAGACATGAAATCATGGTCGGACATTTACGGGCAGAGCTCCAATCCGTGTCCTAAGGAGAAAGTCTTTTACGACATGTTCACCGTGACTGGCGCGACAAGCGTCCTAAATGAACGGGATCGTGTTCAACATGCTCGGATTCGGCGTCTCCTTTCTCACGGATTCTCTCTGAAAGCGCTTCTACAAGAAGAACCGCTCGTACAGAAGAAGGTCCAAGAATACGTCGACATCGTCATCTTACCCGCGGCAGAAAAAGGACAGTCAGTCGACATCTACACGAAATTGATCGAGCACTACCTCGACATTACGAGCTATTTGAGCTTCGGCGAATCCTTTGACTGCGTCTCAGGCAAGGCACTCGTCACTTCACATGACATGGATCAATTGTAAGTCGTCTTTGAAAGTCTTTTAAACCACTGCCATACAGCCAGGCCCCAACAAGCGAAGATAGTGACTGACAGTATACCTGCGCGTCACAGCATGATTGTTGTCCCCACCCAGTCTTTCTTCCCAGCTCTTCGGCACTTCCCCATCAAATCCATCCAAGAAGCCTACCGCGGCCTAGGCAAATTGATCGACTTCAGCCGCTCGCACGTCAAGTCATTCCAAGAGCGGCTGGACCAGGAAGGCGACAGTTTCGCCAAAGGCACGTTCCTTCGAAACCTTGTCGACGCACGCGACGAGGAAACCGGCGGAAGTAAATTGAGCTTCGAAGAGTTGGTGGAAAACACCATCATATTTTTGGTCGCTGGCAGTGACACCACGGCTGTGACCACGACTTATCTCATTTGGGAGTGTGGCCGCAAGCCGGAGGTCAGGAAGAAGTTGGTGGATGAAATCCGTGCAGCGTTTCCAGACCCAGATGTCATGCCTACATACGAAGAAGCCTCGAAATTGGTGAGTTTTGCTGTCCGCCTCATGCATTGCGTTGATTCCCTTATCGCAAACCGACATCCTACCTCTGACAGTCTCATTTGTGCTAACTCTGCTCCACGAAAGCCCTACCTCAACGCTGCCATAGAGGAAGCCCTTCGCGTATGGGGTCCTCTCAGCGCAGGATTCCCACGTGTCTCTCCTGGTCGCATGATCTCATCTCACTTTATCCCGGCGGGTGTGGTGATCTCAACGTCCGCATATGCCACGGCCCGCGACCCGACCATCTTCCCAGAGCCGAATACGTTCATCCCAGACCGCTGGCTCTCGGCTACGTCTGATATGCGCAACATGTCTCGTCCTTTCAGTTACGGCCCCAGGAACTGCATCGGCAAACACCTCGCAGAGATCAATATGCATATCACGATCGCACGACTGTACCAATTGTTTGACTTCGAGGTGGATCCCTCGATGACAGAGGCAGTCATGGCGCCGAATGACAGGGGCGTTACATCCCCTATAGGCGGCAAGTTGGTGGTCAAGCCGAGCAAGAGGAAGTTGTAGGGCCCACGGCCCTTGGGCGTGCTTGTGTTCCATCCAAGGGGGATGCTTAGTCAGTTGGGGCGAGTTGCGGAGAGAGGATGGGGCTCTGGGGATGAGGAGCGAGGAGCGGGACTGCGGAGGCTGGAATGGGACAGATGGCAGATTCCGATCCTTCTCGGAGTTTCGGAGCCACGGAGGTGAACGAACTTGGCATGAAAGCATCCATGTTCGGAGCGTTCCTGTGTTGCCAGTGCTAGTGAGCCGAAGAAATCTGGGGTTCCGGTGGGGTGAGTGAGGAGGAGGGTCCGAGGGTCACGGTTTCCCCCAAGGGTCGTTGCGTACGCACACAATCGTGTGCAATACACAAGTACATAAATGTGTTTGAGTATATAGGTAAAGTTTGAGTATATATAAGAACATGCGAGCCGAATGCGAATAGGTCGATAATTCAGCATCATTCCGAACATATTGTATCCGAAATTCTCACATCCAGTCAGTCATGCCAAACGGAACCGAAGAGTCAGTGAATCCACCTTCAAACCAGTCGAGCATGAGCATACCGTTGCCGCCATCTTGGTCGAAGACGTCCGACGCGTCCGCGAAGTCGAAGGTATCGAAGGCGGGTACTGTGGACAGACCAGTCGCAGTTTCGCCGGATAGGTCTACGTTGGCAGAATGGACGCCTGTGGCAGTAGCATCTGCACCACCAAGACGGTATCCCGAAGCGAATGTGTCTTGGGCTCGGTAGGTTTTGTGGGTTTCGCTGTCATTAGGGGCATCATTCGCGTGCTTGGTGTCAGCTTTCAATATGCCTAACTGAACGAGCTGTTGTCGCGGGCGGTCGAATCGAGTCCATAACTTCACCGCCGCCGGGTACGTGATGCGAAGCATGTCGATGAGATCGAGACCGGTCTGCAGCTCCGCGACCGCATCGCCCAGTATTGTCGTGTTGTCTGATGCATCATTTGCTGAGTCATGCCTGTTTGCTCTCGCCTCTGCGTCGTGAGCGGCCGCCAAGAACAGCACGCTGAGCGAGGACGAGAGGAAGTGCTGGAAGATGGCACGGCGGGTTTTGTACAATTCGGTCTTGGTGATGAGCGTGTGCAGTGCTCGGATTGACTTCTTGGCCACGATGACGACTTCGACGAGTAGGGGCGTGTTGTTACACGCAGCTTGTGGGTAGATCAGGATTGGTCGCAGGACGAGGATCTTGCCCTGATTAGAGCGCAGATAGAGGATGGTCTTGACGTATACCTCCGTTTCGTTTTGTACCGATCCCAGAAAGAATTGTTCATTCGATTCAATCTCAGCAGAATCGAATTGGACTGCGGGGTCCAGCTCTTCATGCCACTTGTGGAGTTGGTAGCGAAAATAGTTGAATGCGTCTTTTGCTGGTGGTTGCCCGCTGAGCAACAGGTTCTTCTTAATCAGGGATGTCCAAGCTTGGTCTCCTACGATAACATAGCCGATCATAGCAGACAAATAAGGTGCATCAATCTACCATACGGGGTTAGCCACAAGAGTGTCGGCAGAAAGGGAAGGTGAACTGCTTACCGGAGCTGGTAAATCAACATCATACTCTTTCAGAAGATGTGGTAAGCCAGCGGCAAAATTGAACTGTCTGTCCAACACGAACAAGGTCCATAATTGACGAATTACTCCTTCTCGCTCTGTCTGATCTGGACAACGTAATTTAAGCTTCTCGATTCGAAATAGACCTTCCTCAAGGGCTGTGCGCGCTGCGTGCATAGTGCTTCTTGCAGCGAGGATCAGATCATCGTTGGCAAAATGGTAAATAGCCTAGAATACTGTCAGAGTCAAGATATTTCTAGGAATAATGAATTTAAACGTGATCCATACCACCAACAATAGCAAGGTCCTAAAATCGTAGCTGATGGTGCTCTGGAAAAATGATCTGTTGATAATAGGCTCTACGCTCTGATAGAGTGCTTCAGACAGGATAGTCCTTGAACCTGTCCTGGCGACAAGTGCAGTTGCGAGAATAATCTTCATCATCTCCAGAAGGCCGCATCGGCCAGGGGAAGTTGGTTGACTCCATAGCGACCTCTTTGCAGACCGAAGTAAACTAGGGGCACAGAGTCTGATTTTTTCAAGTTGAGGTATTGAATGAAGAACTGCGTAGGAGCGATGAAATATCTCCAGGCAGCCTAGAATGTCATCTACAGACCAATGGTCGAGCGAGGCATCTTCTGACCCCGACTTTTCGATATCTTGAAGAGGAAGATCGGAACGTACGTGGCAATCGTTCTGAGCAGACGACGGTGGAGTTCCATCTAGGGTGAATTCGCTCATCGATGGGGTCAAATTGGCAAGCCTTGCATCCGCAGTTATCATTCCAAATGTAGAACTCGTTGGGCCAGCGTATGCTTCCACATAGTCCAGCGGAGTAGATTCCTTCTCAGATAGAGAGCGTGGAAGTTTTGAGATTCCGTCAGGGGCGTGTGCTTGTTGCAAAGACTCTGGGGGACTCGCATAGGCCAGCTCTGACAAGTTCGTCTCTAGGACCCCAGATATCCTGCTCCTAAAGTCGTCCAATTGTCTCTGTATAGTTTCAATACTCGCGAGTAGCGGCTGTGGATCATCGTTGAACTCTGGTTCTTCTTTTCCGAGAGATTTCGTCCTTGCTGTGGTGGACGAAGAAACTGTTGGATAGCTGCAAGAAATACCATGCTGCCTACATCGTGCGCAAGGGCGCTCGCCTCCGCACTTGACTTTGCGGCCATGGCATTGGCAGCAAGCGGCGGCAACATAAGGGCCTCGCTTGGCGGCACTGCGCTTGACTTTCTTCGAAGGGGGTTCCATATGGGCGCCAGCTGCTGGCTATCAATCTTTTGAGAACGAGAAGAGACAGACGAAGAAGGGTAAGCAGAATAGCCAATATATGACGCACGGTCAACCGCGGAAATGTTCAACGGGTCCTGAAAGGCCACAGATGGACTTTGTTAGTTCGGTGTGGGGGAAAACCAGGCTACTAGCGCAAGACTTAGGCGGCATCCGGGGACTTGGAAACTGCGTATGTCCCGATCATCATTCATCATGGCGAGGCGAATCGGTGTAGGTACGAGTCGTTATGTGATGCCCTCAGTGGGCGCTAGGGTGTCTCGGGCGTGATACTCAGCTTTGCTTTCTGACGTTGGACCAGAGCCCCCGGCTTTCGATGACATGAAGAATTCATGCGAGTGGATTGGTCCTTAAGATGTCCATATCTGAGCTGGATACAGTGTGTGTATCATGCCGCGCTTTGTATCGAAGAAGACCTGCAACAACATATTGGCTATTTGATCAGAATAGTTACAAAGCATCTTCGCGACGAGAAATTCCTGGTTGAAGTTGTGGTGTTGATGAGCGTAATGCTTTTTTGAGGTCAAATATCTCTGCTAGCCGAATCAATGTTCGATGTCCCTTTGTCGGCCTGGGTTGTAGAAGGAGAAAGATAGTGCGCATCCTTGAGAGGCCGCCCCCAACCTATCCGAGCATTTTGGCATTCAATCTCGTATAGAGACAAGTACTATGTACTCGACAGGAAGGTTGCGTGGAGAGCATCAAGTCCTTGTGGCCTTCAGCAATCAGCATGTATCGGACAGATTGTAGTGATCCTCGGGTGTCAGAATAGGGCCGTGCATTAATCTCGGTACCTGGCATCGGTATCTAGATCATAGAGAGTGTGTCCAGCCCGAGTCACCAAAGTACAAAGAATGACATCGACCCGAAGTCAGCAATCCAGTTGCAAGGCGAATTCCCAATGAGGTGCAACTTGGAAGGTTTGAGGAGCTCGGAATGCAGCAAGGAAATCCAAGGTCATTCCGAGCTGGCACAGTTTCGGCGATAAGGGCGCACTAGGCATGTACCTGCCCTCAGGAGCGGTCCCGGGTGCCCAGTAAGTGCCCAGTAGGGAGCCTAGTGCGCCCGAAGACTTGTCGGCGTTGCCCCTGAAGTGGCCCCGAGTGCCCCAGGTATCGACCACCTCGCCCACTCTGCACTCCAGTATTTCCTGTTTCCTCCATCCCCTTCTCTCCTTTTGCACAAATCTTCGAGAATCATTCCTGAAACGGGTCTCGGACCATTCCGACTTCGTGCCAGCCTCGCTCAATTCTCTCGGTATGGCAAGTTCTTCTATACATTTCTCCAGTTGCTGGCAACGCTCGAGTCTGGTACCCGACCAGTGCGTCCACTCCCAGGGTACGTGTTCGTGTTCGAACGCTGATATCGCTTGTACCCCGTAAGACGGGACTTTCGAGTCATTGATTAGCCCACTCGGTCCTCGTCAGCGCGATCAACCATCATCATGCCAATCGTTTACTTTCATGTAGTTTCCAGTATGGTACCCAGGTAGGTATCGAAAGCAGAGGGCGCCAGGTTCCGCCCCAACCTGTGCGTATATGAGCGTCTTGTCCTGCCTGTTCTGTTTCATTTCATCGTTTGTTGGCCTTCTACCTCAAGTACCACAGAAGTCAAAAATGGCGGTTCTCTCCCTTCTCGCCCTAGCTTTGGGCATCGTCGTTGTTTCGCTTGTGCGCAGCTACTTTTTTCATCCGTTGAGGAAGTTCCCGGGCCCGTTTTGGGCTGCTCACACGGACCTATGGAGACTCTATTATCTGTGCTCTCGACGAATGCCAGACAAATTACTCGAGATGCACGAAAAGTACGGGCCCGTGGTTCGGTTTGCCCCCAATGAACTAAGCTTCCAAAACCCGGAAATCCTTGAGCAGGTCTATAAAGGTGGACGGAAATTTATCAAGAGCAACTTTTACGAGGGATTTACAACTTTTCACCCGAACACGTTCGGTATGCGAGATGAGGAGGTTGGGCCCCTACATCGTTGTCGTCTCTGTTTCGACAAATGCTGAAAACAAACACAGTTACATGCTAAACGTCGTCGACAAATGGCGCATAGCTTCTCTTTGGCGTCGTTGTCTCAAATGGAAGGCATTTTTGATGCCCATATCACGAATCTTCTCGAGGCTATCGACTCTTACGGCTCCAAGCCATTTAATCTGAAAGACATCGTGGGCTTCTATGCTTACGATATCATAGGCGAGCTCGCTTTTCACACCGAGTTCGGAAGTCAGAAGGCCCAGGATCCCGCAAAGTTACCTCCGATCAACGAGCATATCTTTCTTGCGTGCATGTTTGGTTCGCTGCCGTCATTATTGCCCTACAGCATGCGCTTGGCAAGTCATCTTCCCATACCATGGCTGCAAAATCTCTTGAAAAGCAGGAAGGCTCTGAGAGACTCCACGGCGGGAAGTGTCACGCGAGAACTAGCGAGGCACAAGGTCAGTGAGAAACACAGTCTGTTGACCAGGTTGATCAGTGCCAAAGATCCCGAAACGGGCGAGCCCTTGACAGAGGTTGCAATTCAATCCGAGGCATTTGCATTTCTGGTTGCTGGTGCCCACACAACGTCAGGCACGTTAACTCTGCTTTTCTATTATCTATTGCATAATGCCACGGCTGCGGAGAAGTTGACCAAGGAATTGGTCTCATCCATTCCCTTGGGAAAAAGCGTTAGCGATTCTGTGCCCACGTTCACCGGATTGGAAGCACAGATACCCTACGGGGTAGCGTGTATCCGCGAAAACTACCGAATGTCACCAGTATTTACGATGCCGTTGCCACGAACAGTTACTGACCCCGATGGCGCCCTGATTAATGGCTTCCAAGTGCCGACTGGAGTAAGTTACTCTGTTCACTTTCTGCTAATGCTATGCTGATGAAAATTCCATTAGACGAACGTATCGATGTGTAACCACGTTGTTCACCATGACCCGTCAGTTTGGGGTGCTGATCATGCCATCTTCCGGCCTGAGAGATGGCTGGACTCGTCAAAGCCATTGTCTGCAAATGATCTGGCCCCGTTTGGCGCAGGCCACCGGGCTTGTATTGGGAGGAACGTGGCCACGATGAGCGTTGTCAAAGTATTGACAGCGATTTGGCGTCGATACGAGCTTGAGGCGTTGGACCCGGACGAGCAGCTGGTCGTTGAAAGTGTGGGGATAGGGGAGAAACAGGGCCCATTGATGGTCAGAGCGAGATTGAGAACCGAGTGAAATATTATGACTGCCAGCATCTTCAGACTGATAGAGGAAGACTTATTGAACAGGCCGCCGAATCAAACATTTGTTTACATAGAGACCTTCTTTCCAAGGAGACATTTCCAGTGGTAATTCAGACACTTCCTTGAAGTCAAAGTTCTCGTAAAGTCGGATTGCTGGAGGCGCAGACTCGACGTAGATTGCCAGTCCTCTGTCATCGGCTCGCTCGACTCCCCAGTCAAGCAAAAGCGATGCAGCCCCTTGTTTCTGAAATTTTGGACTCGTCCCCACCGCAGCGAGGTCTTGATTACCGCGTTAGTCGCAGAGATACGGCAAGGTCGAGCTACCTACAGGCATAAGGTTGATCGGGCCCGACATGTGAAGCTACGACTTCATGTCGTTTCCTAATACCATTCCGAATCAGGCGATTACCGAGCTCTTTGTTTGCATCACTTGGTAACGGAAACTCTTGCATCATCATTTCCTCATCGATCTCGTCCTGACTTCGAGGAGGGTAGAAATGCCAAATGGCGAAACTTGCAACGTCGCCAGACAGGGCATCTTTAACAACCACGAAGTGACAAGTCGGGTCATTCTCCAGATCATTTTCATATGAACGTACAAAATGCGTGATCGAGCTCAGTGTTGGTCCTTTTGGGAAGATGATGGGGAAGCCATGATCTTGCGCACAGGCTTCAAACTGGACACGCGCAATGGCTTCGAGATCAGAGGGCGATGCAGGGACCACAGCGAAGGCCGGCATTCTTTGGAAATCCCCTTGCAGACCAGGTTCTGCAAGATCAGGTGCTCGGAATATAAGAAGGACCTCCAAGTCCGCCGCTCAACTTTATTCACGACCTCCACCAAAAACCGTTTCACGGGCGCCTCTTCCAACGGGTCTCATTAGCATCCGAACAGCACATCAGCACCAAATCTCTTCTGCAGCTCGCGAGATCTCACCTGGTTCTTCAAATTTAGAATTAGGGATTCCAAGTCTTGTACCGCTGAGATGAGATCGATCAAAATTGACTTCACGCCACGAGTCCCAAGGGCTGGTGAGGCCACGGTAAGACGTTTTTTCCACGTTAAGTGGACATTTATTTGCCGGGGCCTGAGAATCACGGGGGGCTTTTTAGGCTTTTGCTAGGGCTGGTGAGGCTGCAGGGGCGTTGGAAACCTCCAGTCACAGATGCAGTTCGGCACTCGCTTGGTGCTGCCCATCCATCTTCCGGGCTGCCTGGAGCCACTGGGACTTGTCGATGTGGGTGCCATTCAGCGCAGATCATGCTAATTTCTTCTTGCTCTTCCCACTGCCAGCGTGCGTTCGTGAGATGAATTCTCCGTACTCTGCGTGTCCGGCTCACGTAGTAGTAGTATTCGACGTACTACTCCGTGCTTCCACTTTCTTTACCATCCATCCACTCTGGCTTCCACTTTCAACGCGCATTTCGAATTTCCTTCTGTCGCATTTCTCAATCATTCTGCGCCTCATGGCCTAGGGGACACCCTAGACGTCGAATGGTAGCTGACTACACGCATTTCACGAGCTGCATGTCTTATGTCAACTGTCGCATCCTGCCAGAATCAACACGTCTTGCTGCAACATGGCGAACTTCCACGCCCACCCTATTCCTCACGCCATTCCCCATGACCTTTTCACGCAAGAAGTCCCTCCTTCACCGACTCTGACGAATCCCGACATGATTCTTCCATACGATCCTCACCTGAATTCCAGTCCCACTCCTCGAGCTTCCTCGCCGACTTTACACTCCTCCCCACCTCCGATACGGCCAGACTCGGCGGTCTCTCTGGGCTCCTCTCCGATCGAACTGGGGCCTGCCATTGAACTAGGTGTCGCGACAACGATGAGATTGCCGTCTCGGACGGTACCCCCCATCAATACAAGTTACTATGGCTACGAACACGGAGCGCCCCTGAGCGATATCGGGGAAGAAGAGACTCCAAAATCGAGGAAAAGTCGGTTGACGGAGACGCCAATTGAATTAGATCCCCCGTCGCCGACTCCAACTGGACCTTCGTCGCGTGCACTTCGCAGATTGAGCAATCGCTCGTCCAGTAATGGGTCAGATCTGGGCGACTGGGAAGACTTTGATTCCTCAAACATGATAGACGGAAGACTTGCTGCGGACCTAGCCAAAATAGAGGACGAAGAGGTCGAAGATCCGGACAGCAAGAGGAATAGCACCGTCGCGACTAATTCCGAAGATGACATGACTCTACTCAATGAGAGAGCAGAGAGGATACTTGATCACGCACGGAAAAGATTGACGCATATGGAGGATAATTTGAGCAAAGCCCGGCACAGCATCCTTCTATCCTCACGGTCGTCGCCAAATATGAATGAGCTTCATCAGCCTGCTGGTGGGTTGTATCGTTCCATCTCGTTGGCCGGCGCGAGTCAACGCAAGGCACGACCGCTCCACCTCGTCAATCGAAACAACCCCGCGGCGCATGCTAGAGGTGCAAGCGACACGACCTCGGGCAACTCTGGTCTGAAGCGACTTTCTATGATCCCCGAGGTTAGGTCTGCGAGCGCGCTGGAATACGGCAGCAGACAAGAGTCTCCTCTCCAACTCCATCCTTCACCGTCTTCACGCACGGGCGGGTTTTCGCCAGCCTCCGCCCGTAGTTTCAACTCGCCGTTGAGAGTGCTACAAGAGGAAGACAATACTCCTAGTACAACTAAAACTTCTCCAGAGTCTTCCACGCCCCGAGGTCTTGGCATAAATACGCTGGCAGCGGTATCCAAGGAAGACATTTCGGTTGTGACGAGCAGCCCTGTAACTGCCTTGGCTCGCTCATCATCAGCAATGTCAAGCCATTCTACCAAAGAGATTCGCGAACAAATGACGAGCCTGCAAGCTAAAATCTCCGATCTCAAGGATAAAGCACATGCCGATAGCATGAGAAGGAAGAGTATGCAGAGCATCAGAACACCGAGCCCTTTCGCAAGTGCACAAACCCCCGAAATGTGGTACACAAGTGCCCCCGAATACAGGGAAGCCGGTAGTCCAATCAACACCAATGCAGGCATGGGCTGGAGCCCATCACAACAGAGAAAGCCATTGGAGCTTCACGTTACACCGGTAACGCCACAGGCCCAAACTACTCTCAACGTCGAACTTCCCGCCACCAAGGAATCGAATTATTTGAGTGAGGTCCGAACAGACAAAAATACTCCAAGCCTCCATAAGACGGTGCATGCACAAGCAGAGCCGCCGGAAAAGCCCAATTCTGCAGTTCAAGAGTCATTATATGAAGATGCGGCACAGGACCTGGAAGATGAGGAGCCAATCGCTGCATCAGAAGAAGAACAGATCTATCTAAATGAAGTCTTAGAGGAGAGCTTGCAGGAAGAGCCCGATGTTCCTGAAATCCCCGAACATCTGCTCCCCGCAGACGGCGCAGCGGAGCGCCATGAAGACAGGCTGGACGCCTTCGACTACGAAAACATGTTCCTCCACAGTGCTCTCGGGAATTACGCTGGCGGTGGACTTCGAAGTGGTACCCCCAGCGATAGCGATTGCAGCAGCGTAACAACGACTCGGGTAGATCAAAACACGCCTACTGTCGACGACGATGATGATGATGAAAATGACGAAGGAGAGACACAGCTAGAAACGGACGATAATCCAGGAGAGGAAGAAGAGGATGGGGAGGAAGCTGCAGAAACCCCGGTCCAGGAAACATTTTCAAAGCCCGAGACTGGTCCGATGCCAACCACCCTCGAAACACCACCAAAACCCTGGGCCAAAGCAGCCCGTAGCAATAGTATGGATTCTGTGTCAACCGTGGCAACCTTTGCCACTGCGACTGAAGGGGAAGGTCGAGATGAGGAGGAGGACGAGATGCCGACTGAAATTCTCAGCTGGGGGACAGGGACAGGATTTCCTCAGCCCCCAACGAGCCCAAACCGCCTACCGGTCTCGTCCGGATGGCCAACACCGCCTATGAGTGGACGCGGTCGGCAGTCTCAGACCCGATCCCCGCGCAGCGCTCAGCAGCAAGGGACTATTGTGTCTAATGGGATACCCACTCCTCCTGTCCAGTCACCAAATTCATCTACTGCAACTCCCAAAGCACTTGGACAAGCTAATGCACCAAGCGAGACCTCAATTGAGCATCCTGCAAACACCGAGATTCTAATGGAGAGCCTGATCAAACTAGCAGATCCTGAATTCAAAGTTGGCGTTGGGCCAGGATCTGTAACCTTCTCGGATGTTGACAAGGATCTTGTGCTCGATTTACTTCGGGCAGTGGGAGGGGTATGCAACGAGATATTGAAATCGGAGAGGAGACAAGAGGTTCGCGCCGTCAAGGTGCTAAGGAGACGACTGGACGAATCAAGAAAACTGCTAGAGGGGCGGGGCGACGATTAACGAAGGTCAGGGTTGCCCTGTCGCCCTGTCGCCCTGTCGCCCTGCGAAATTCATTCTCATCGAATGACCATCTCTTTCGCATCCCAGCACTTTGGAACGGTCTTTGACATAATGTGGGTAATAGTTTCCGACTAACCGAAGTATTATTTCGAATCACGAGGACATGTCTTGAAGGGGTGGGAGGAAGGGATTCACGTCGACCTCGATATATTATTACACTATACCCCAATATGTAATCTGACGGACATTCACAATACTTTATATATAATTCACGGCACCACACAGAGCGCCGAAGAGCCTCAACTTTACCTACTCACAACTGAATTTGAATTTACTGCCACGTCCGTGAGCCGACCCGCGTGAAGCCCGAGCAACGCGCGGGATGAAGCTCCCTCGGCCCCCCCTTTTCTCCCTAAACCCAAAATGTGAGCTCATATTTTTCCGCCATTTCGCCTCTTGCCCGGACCTGCATGGCTTGGTGGCGTCCGTGGCAGCTGAAACGTGCGAATGAATACTCCGGATGCCCTTGTTTGAAGCAAATTTCTCGTGATAGCCCCGCTCAAAAAGATGGTTCGTATGGCCTATTTAATGGTCCCTCTACAACACTAGGCCGAACTATCGAGCACGGTCGATCATTTCAGACTGTGAGATCCGGGAATGGTGCGCCAGATCTTAATGACCCTGGTCGCATGTCTTGCTCGATAAGCGAATAAGCGCACAGCCTGCAGCCTCGTATGTTGGCCCTTGTCAACTTTGATTTGGAATGCCCTCCTCGATCCTATTGGGGAATCTCAACGCCCAGAACATGCACGACTAAAGGGCAGAAACTCGACCTGGGCAGAAACAACCCCAGGTTGGACTCTGGCAGAGCCCTTTGTGGGCCCGAGGCTTGCCCTCCCTTGAGTTGACTACAGGAACTATCATTCACCCATCTCCAGTCTAGTTTGCAAGTGGAAAGAGTGGTTCAACCCTTCGCGCCTACCAGCGAGTAATATGGTGAGTGGAATATGCATTGCGGTGCTAACATACGAGTGCCTGTGTGCTTTCGACCAAATCCTTCGTAGGAGAGGCTCCGTGACTATGGGGGACCAGAGGTGGAGATGAGATATGCGGTGTCGTCTTCATTTTTGCGCCGCTTCGGAACAGCTAGGGAAGCACCTCCTGCGCCTACATATGTGCGTCAACAGTCACTGAGCTTGGGAGTTTCGTCCTGCGTCAAGGCTCCTTGTTCTTGCAGCGATATCTCTCTCCTATTACCCCCAAGTCTTGTTACTTCTTGTCCATGTATATGCGGAACGGGAGAAACGTCGAACGGAACATTCTTCTGTATATATGCACTGTGAATGCCGCACAAGACCTGCCCCACAAGGATACACATAACACATGGTATGCTTGCCTGAGCGTGCACAGCAACGTAAGAATCCACACTGACGCTTTAAAAGGATATCAAGGAGATCGAAACAGGCCGTTCAGATATGCCATCACGACAACAAACTCGACTTCCCAGCATATCTGACTTGCTGGGGGATGACCCGTCCAAGCGGTTCCTGCCTCCGCCGACGCTGGGCTTCTCAACAATTCTGCCTTATCCATCGCGATCACACAGCTATCCCACATTATGTGTTGATCAATTGCCTTCGCGATTGGATGAACATCCTGGCCCATGGAGGGGGTGGGAAGTGCTTCCTACGACACCAGTCTTACCAACCGGGCACCAATTGCCTTCCCCCCCTTTGACTGTTAGAGGGCCATCCTCCGACTATTCCATCGACACAATCACCGAGATCGACGCAGATGTTCATGGCTTAGAAAAGTTGGTTGATCAGGCAGATCCTGACGTTGCTGCTGTTATCCAATCCGCGAGGACTTTGCTCGACGACTCACAGCTCGGACCTGCATATGGGCAAGGCTGGTTTCAGCCCAATCCTTTGCTCAACGAATACAGCGCAAGGCTGGAGAAAAAACTCAGGGTCAAAGGGCTGGATGAACTTGTTGAGGCCTTTTTCTACTATGACGAAAGCCGTGCTATGTACGGCGAGCGTGTGGTGATCCCTCGCAAAGTAGCCAAGACAAGTCCCACGCCTACAGACTTGGAACCCAAAAACCCGCTCGACTCCAAGTCACTGGAACAACTAAAATCGAAGGAAGAGGGGAACAGACGGCATCAGCAGCAGGAAGGGGATAGGCGTGATAGACATCGTGATCTGCAACACGACAGTCATCGGCGCTGTCCCGAAATCGCTGCTGCATGTGGTGCTGAACATGCCAAAGAATTGAAGAAGACCAGAACACAAGCAGGCAAGGGTCCCGGGAAGGATGAGCAGCTTTGTACAGCAATCTACGCCCATGAGATGGCGGGCAGAGTGGTCCAGGCGCTGAATGAGCGGCGTCGACGTGCAGAACATGTCGCCCATCTACTGGTCAAATTGTTGCAACGCCAGGGCCAGTCCACTTCTGGCGACCTGAGGGATGTGCAGTGCTATGACCAACGCGCCTCGCGCAGAACATCCTTCAGTCGGCCTGATTACGTTGGCGTGAAGAGAAGCCGAGAGGATACGGAAGAAAGTTGTGAGCATGCTTGGAAGAGATTCCGTGCTCAAAGCGACGAGTTTGACCACTCGCGCCAGCTCACTTTTACGGATGACAAGTGAGTCATTGTGAAGTCCAGCGAGAGTTGACCCAGAGAGCAGGCTGTATGAGTACTATGAAGGATGATTTGGCTGCTTTGGAGATGGAGTTTCAGTGTGTGATGATATCCAGCAAGCGTCTATGCAAACATGTAAAATACCCCAGGGACGAATAGTGTTTACGGCAATAAGACAAAATTATGAACACAACAGAGTATTTTGAGGAGTTGTAGAGTAGCAGGGGGGGCGCCAGTGTCGATGTGAGTGGCGGCTTGGAAGCGTCGTAGTCAACATGCTAAGCTAAACTGTATTGGGCCACTCCGCGGTTTCGCGAAAGAGCAAAAGGATTCGTGATAATTGACAGATACTCGTCCGATAATACAACCTCCATCCATCACCTACTGACACCTCCATCAACCCTCCCCAGGTATATTGGCATCTTTAATTGAGATTCCCACGTTGTCTCTTGCACGCTTTCGTACCGAGTGTCGCGTTGTGGCCGTCACCCTCACCCCCAAATCCACCAGCGCCGGCCCCAACGTTCTCAGGCCCTGCGCTCACACCCTTTCAGCTCCATTACTCCCCCTTGAGGCCTTGACGTGCAAGGCCATTCCGCTCGTTTCATCAGCCACCATCTTCTGCAATAACTTCAATCTGGCAACGACCATCTCCAAGACCTCCTTGTGAGGCGATTTCTCACCCGCGCCGTCGCAAGCTGTCCTTTCCTCCTTTTCCCGTCCTCCAACCTTCGATTCGCCTGTACAGTTCAATTTCGAAAGTCAAGATGCTCCTACCAAAGGGCGGCGTGACCTGGAAGTCCGCCCGAGCAAGATTGCCGCCATGGAAGGCAGTCATAATGTTTCTGACCAAGACACGGTTCCTGGTCGCCGTTGCATTGACGGGTCTGATTATTTTATTATGGAGGGGAATCACAGTGTCCACGCAGCAGATGTCAAAGTACGACACGATACTCAACACACACTTTAGTAGATCTGGCTAACGTGGGCTTTCCCTTGCTAGTTTCTATTGCTTCGGCCCTTCAAAACCACCCACGCAAATGTCCAAGAACGAAATGATTGCGTGGAACCAGCACCTCCAAACTCCCGTCCTCTTCAACCACCATGAACCATACCAAGTCAATGCCAGCACCATCGAACGCATTGATTTGAATCCCGTCATTTCCACCCCCCGAGCACTTAGCAACAGGGAACGGGTGCTTATCCTTACCCCTCTCCGTGATGCCGCAGTTCACCTGATCAAATACTTCGATTTGCTCTCGGAACTCACCTATCCTCACGATTTGATTGATTTGGCCTTCCTGGTAGGCGACTCTGTCGACGACACCCTCGCCGTGCTCGCTGCCGAACTCAACCGCATCCAGGAAAGGACAGACAAGATTCCTTTCCACAGCGTTCTCATCGTAGAAAAGGACTTTGGTTCGACGCTGGATATGAACGTCGAATCCAGACACGGCTTCGCGGCCCAAGGTCCAAGGAGAAAGAATATGGGAAGAGCGAGGAACTATTTGCTGTCCGCAGCCTTGAAACCAGAACACAGCTGGGTGTATTGGAGAGATGTGGACATAGTGGACTCACCCAAGAAGATCATCGAAGACTTTGTCGCTCATGATCGAGATATCTTGGTGCCCAGTAAGTTTCTCGTGTGCCGTCAGAGGTCTCTGAGTTGCTAATCGCACGTGTTCTTGAAAATAGACATCTGGTTTCACCGTTATGAAAACGGTCGCGACATCGAAGGTCGCTTCGACTACAACAGCTGGGTCGAGTCCGACAAGGGCCGCCGCTTGTCGAGTACTCTTGACAAGAATGTGGTCCTCGCAGAGGGCTACAAGGAGTATGACACTGGACGAACATACATGGCTCGCATGGGAGACTGGAGGCATAACAAGGATGAAGAGATCGAATTGGACGGCATTGGTGGAGTGAATATCTTGGTTAAGGCGGACGTACACCGATCCGGTAAGTTAAAAGGGCGATTTGGAAGGAAGCTGGCAAAGCTAATCTTGTCTCCCGTGGTGCAGGCATCAACTTCCCCTGCTATGCCTTTGAAAACCAAGCCGAGACGGAGGGCTTCGCGAAGATGGCCAAGCGCGCGGGATACCAGGTCGTTGGTCTACCGAACTACATTGTCTGGGTATGTTGTCGCCCTTACATCCGCCCCGATACGTGGGTTCTAGGACCTATACTGACTCTCTTTTGCGATATAGCACGTCGACACAGAAGAAAAGCCCGGCAACGCAGCTTAGCTTTTTTTCCAAACAACATGAAAAGAACAACAAGAACCCCTTCAAAAGACGAAAAATTAGACGGGCAAAAAACGAATGTCTTGGACAAAGTGCTCAGAGTAGTTATAACCGACACTGTTATAGAAGCCAAAAAAAACCCCTATCACAACTTTTCCAAACAGAGGTCAACCGAAATCATCTCTTTCTGCTTCACGACAACACATGTACGATGAGAGAGCGAGTGGACAGGGACATCGTGAGAAAGTAGAAACCCTCCTGGTGCATGATTTTCTCTCTTCTCCCTTCTGAGGCTCAGCACTTCGAGCGGAGGAGGAAAAGAGAACGGCGTTTTTCGGAGCCCAAGGTGGACTTTGTTTTCGGGTCTCTTTTGATTTTACCTTTCTTGGTCCTTTCCCATCCTCGACCTCGGGGGATGGATGGAAGGAGAGATGGGGAGAAAAGGGTAAACTTTTTCCTGGGCGGAATGATATGAGATGAGAAAAAAAAAGACATGCCCTTCCCTTTCCTGGCCCTCTGCAAGCAAAGGTGTGAAGGAATCTACGTGGCCTGCATCGCACTCGGATTCGGACTCGGACTCGTGAAGATACCCTGGCCGGCGGAGCGGGTGGGAAGGACTGGGAAGGACTGGCATGGCATGACTACATACACAGTAGATACTGGACGAGCATGAGTGTGTGCACGTGTAGTATGTGCCCTAATATAACCTTTATACTACGTATCTGCATACATCTACGCCTATCTAGGTATCTTTGGACGAACCAAAACCAAAGGAGTCCATAGTCTTCTTGCTCTGGCCTGTATTCTGGACGCAAATCAAGTGGCCTTCAGCTTGTTTACTTTCTTGAGGGAACGAACGGTAATATATATATTATGTATATAGTTGTAAATCCGTCTTCTTACTACAGAACGTCTGACTACTAGGTAGGACTGAGTACTTGAATGCCGCCCTGATCATACGAGGTACGGGCTCGTTCCCACGCAATGGCCGCGATCATTGCCATGCCTTTGCTTTGCGAAAAGTCCCCCCACGGAGGCTGTTCCAGATCGCTTCTCTTGATGTCTCGCTCAATCTCCACACGCCAAACGCCGCTTCTGCCTCAAATGGCAAGAACGCCGTCGCTTGATCACGATTATTGAAATGTGTTATCATCTTTCAGAAATGAAATCTTGGTTTTATGCAATAAATGTGCAGGTGAGATAGGCAGCACCATAGATGAGAAATAGATTCAAAAAGACTCATCAACACATTCTCTTCCGTCGGATCCTGTCGAGTTGTGGCTTCGGGAGGCGTTTTGATTTCATTTCCACCATTCATTCATGCTCCCATCACCTGGCTGTGGTGCCGGAATCGATGATGCGTACGGCTGTGCTGAGTATCCGGCATAAGTCTGGGGTGATTGATGAGTATAAGGAGAAGGACGATGTGAGTTGTCCATTTCGATCAACTCCGCCATCCGCCCACCCGGGTTGGCATGTTCGATAGGCTCAATAGTCGTGTGTTGGTACGTCTCAACTGGAGAGCTGACACTCCTTGAAGCATGTGGGTGGCTTGGGTGGCTGGTAGGCAAAGGAACGTCCAGGTGTGGTGAGGTTCTGTTGTTGATTGGGGGAGTGTTCGTGGTGCTACGCTCTTGTGGAAGCGTATCGGGCGTGCTCGATTTCCGCAAGCTGCTGCTTCTGCTAACAGGAGTATAGTCATCCCAATTGCGCCTGGAAACTCTCAGAGGCTGGGGTAGGCCCTCGTCCCACGTTGCGCCTGTCTTGTTGGTCGACACCGGTCTCAGCCCAGTACCTGACGTAACATCGACGCTGGTTCGTCTGGGAGCATCGAAAGATTCTTGCGGTCGCCAGCTTGTACGAGCATCGTTTGCTTCTTGCTGGTCACGCAGTGTCAGGATAGGTCTATCCTGGTCGGGGTCCATCCCAGTGCGCTGAATGTCCAAGGATCTCGATTCCCTCGTGATCTTTCTTTGTTCGTCATATTCATCTCGAAGGCCCTCCCATCGTTCGTAGTTCTTCTGCCGCTGCTTCTCACGACGATGGTTGACAAATCCCTTGTGGCCCATGTAAATGGACCCGAATATTAGAGACGTCATTTTGGCTGCCCAAGCTTTTATCTCCCGCGGTATCGAAGGATTCGCCGCAGTCTGGGGCAGATGGTGGGCTCGGGCTAATCGTAGGAATTTGGAGGATTCAATGAGGAGGACACCCAAGCTTGAATAACGGTCTGGGTGAGAGCAAGCGGGCGGACAGAGAGATTTCTGGTGCAAGGTGCAAAAGCGGTCGCCTTATCGTAAGCCACTCACTCCGCAGAACAGCCGAAATCGCCTTCTTTGGGTTGATTCCAGAAATCTGGATGCTAGGGCGGGGTGGAGGAATTAAATTGGTGAGGGTTGATGTAAGAAATGTTTGGCGATGAGAGGTGAGATGAGTCAAAGACGAGAGTCGCAGGTGAGCAGAATGTAATGGAAATATACGGGAGTTGAGGGGGAAAACGGCTCTTGGTGAGAATGAGTTCGTGAACCTTTAAGTGGGAAGCGGCGATAAATGAGTGATAAAAGGTGGTGCTGGCCGATTGTGCCTGAAGGCCGCTCAGCCACAACAAGCTTCTTTATTATGGCCAGTCGAGTCTAGACGGCCGCACGGCCAGGCGACCAGATGAGTCGCGGGATGATGCCGTATGCTACTACTGTTGCTGCTCGTACGGCTACTGCTACTGCTAATGGGACTAGTGAAGAGTATTCGACTCGAGTCTGCGAGTGTCTTTCTTCTCCAGGGAGGAGATCACGCGACGGAAGGAGGCAAGAGGGGCCGCGTCCGTTTGGGCGGCCGAGATGAAAGCAAGCAGAGACGATATTTTCAATAAAGACTTCCTTGATTTGTCGCGAGATGCATAGGTCCAGCTTGGAAGGTTCCTAGTCGATCCGCATTTACGCCTGTGATTTGATATTGGAGAGTTAATGATGCCCGTCGATGAGGTCAGCAAGCCTCTAACGTCAGATCCTTCCAGCAGCGAGGGAGCCCGGGAGCCAGGGAGAGCCAGGCGAGCCAGGGCAGCATACAGGCGAGGCAGATACTAGAAAGTTCGGCTACATCGCGAATACGCCCAGTCAACAATCTCTCACTCTCTTATTGATTCCGTCGCCTTTGTGATCTTCCACCCGAGCCACCTTCCTATTCCTATTTACCATCGACATCTCATCCTAACTGCCGGCAAAACATACCTTCCTCGTCTCCCCTGAGCTTGAGTAGGACTGTAACGACGACTGGTCGTACATCAAATATGAAAAATGTTGTACAAACACCACTCTACATGTGAGCTGCCTGGCCTTAGCCACAGACATTGACGGTAGGAAAGAATTACGTGTGCCATTTGCAGAAACCCTCATCACGACGAGGTAGTGTTCTTTGGCGCCTCTTGAGTGTTCTCTTTGGAAGGAGGCAGCGATGAATTTAGTTACTCGTTTTGACAGACCTTCAAGCTTCGTCCACAACTACTCTCCAGTAAGTACGTCTTCACTACCCTGCTTACTAGGTCACATGCAGCATCGAGCTCTAGTAGGAGGGTTGAACAGGACTCTAGAACAGACGAAGAGGTCCGGGCAATTCATCAACCGCGCTTAATTGCAGTTTTCAAATTGCACATTTACGCTTTGCACACACGAGGCTGTTACGCGCGCCGACATTTTGTGAAACTCACAATAGTACAAATAGCTCTGCTGCCGCAATGGATACGAGTGATGCAAATCACCTTGCCACAAAACCCTTCTGCGACTGCAAGCCGATCTGGTCACACCGAGCCTGCAACCGTGCGTTTTCTCAACCCAGGTACTCTCCGATTCCACCAAGTACCAGCAACAGAACTTGACAGACTGGAGCTCTCTTACTGCGTCCTGTCGCATCAATGGCTTCATGAAGATGATGAAATATCATTTGACGACGTCCGATTTATCAGGGACGCGCAGTACAAGCCGGGGTAGCGAAAGTTTTCCCATGCCTGTGACCTGGCCAGGCAAGCAGACTTCAAATGGATCTGGATTGACACCTGTTGTATTGACCAGAAAGACGCCTGGGAAATCCAGGAGGCAATTACTTCCATGTACAAATGGTATTCTTTGGCACAAGTTTGTATTGTATATCTCCAGGATGTGTGTCATCTCGGCGAATTTCATATAAGCCAATGGTTCAAACGTGGCTGGACCTTGCAGGAGTTGATCGCTCCAAAGTCAGTTCGCTTCTACGACCGCAACTGGAGGTTTTTGGGAACCAAACAGAATCTCCTACGTGAGCTTGTCAAGATTACTAGGATCCCAGCCGCGATGTTGAGCAATGTCGAAGCCCCCCATCAATATTCAGTTGCACAGCGGATGTCTTGGGCTGCTGGGCGAAGGACGAAGCGAGAAGAGGATAGAGCCTACTGCTTGATGGGTCTCTTTGATGTGCAAATGTCCATAAACTACGGCGAGGGAACACGACACGCATTCCTCCGGCTGCAGGCAAAGATCCTCTCCATTTCGAGGGACGACTCGATCTTTGCGTGGAATCTGAAACTGGTCAAGGTGCCTTCGGAAGAGGCAGTGGACCAATACTGTGGCTTGCTCGCTCCCTCGCCTGACTATTTCCAGGGTGCTGGGGATATTGAAGAAAGAGGCCCATTGCAAGAGTCTCACATCGTCCAAGGAAACCTCTCGCTTTCCCTGCCGGCAAGATTGAACTCTCTAGGTACTTATGAAGTCTATCTCAACGTTTGGAAGTCAAGACTTCGTGTGTACATGGCTATCCTGCTCACACAGGTTCCTGGAGAGGACTTTTATGTGTGGACGTTGAGCTCTCATGGAGCGAGCTTGGTCACAGCGCAGACACCACCATCCAAGTGTATGCAATTCACCGTACCTTTGACACTGTGGTTTTGCATTCATCAAACTGGGCTTCGATTCCCACTGTTCTCCAATCTGCGTCGTCCGTTTTCCAGACGAGAATGTTGAAGTTGATCGGTTGATAGAAAAGATCCTGTACACCCTTAAAGTACGACAGTTAGGTGCGCATGATTGGGTTTCCAATCCAATCTTGAGTGATGACTGGATATCAGGGACACCCTTCTCGGACCTTCCTTTGAACCTGTACGACTCGCGGCTAGGGTCAAGCGATCTCGATGGCAGTTTTCGGTTCCAGTTTAGCACTCGATACTTTGACCTCATAGTCTCAGTGACAAAAACACCCGACACATGGCATCATGCCTACGCAAAGCAAGATGTGTGGGTGGTGGACATTGAAGCAGGCACTCCCGCGGCCCGACGTCCACGTGTTCCTCTACGTGATTCCGATGACTGTTGCTGCATTTGTTCTTAGAAACGGGTATTCAAGAAGAATTATGCACGTCAGTCTTCCAGTGGATCAAGACTGGCGGTAGTCATTGGTATGTTTCCCGTAATAGAGAATAGATTCGTGATTGTGCACGTTAAGCTCTGACGTTCCTGATGTCACTGGCACTCACCGTCCGCCGAAGTTTGAGGGTTTCAAGGTGCGGAGAAGCAACCACACCAGCAACGTAGATGGATTATGCCTTCCACGGTCGCTTTCAAGGATTAATTTCATTGTACCCAAACAAAATTTAATCGTTTGCTATGGCACGAGTCAGGACACCAAAGGGCTCTGTTCTCAACCCAAGGGTATGTTATTCTACAAGACTTTCTCGGAGCTCTTTGATCAGCAGCTGACCCAAAGCAGACAGCGACGGCTCCAATTGCCGCAGTCGTAATGGCTGGCCTTCTCTATACCTACGCCTTCACCTCAATTCGAGCTGCAAAACGAAATGCCCAGCTTCACCGAGAGGCAGATGGTGGACAACTAGATATGCGCAAAGAAAGCTTACGCAGACACGGTGCGCTCGACGCAGTTCCAGGCACATCTGGCGTCGAGCTCTTCACAAATGCCCGAGCCGAATCGAATGCGGAATCCAAGTTTCTCACCGACAGGAAATCAAAGCCTTTGGGAACAGATATAACACAAGAGAGTGGTGTATCACGGACGCAGAATGAAAGCGTCATCGAGACCTACAAGGGCACAGCCGGCCTGCAAAAGCTCAAAGAAAAGAAACCCCATGAGTGAATGCCTGCCTTCACATCGAGCTCTCAAAGAAAGCATGGACTTGAGTAGACAGTGTTCGTTGCATCATCCGTCCAACACGGCGGCATCGGTATGCATTGTCATCGGCGAAAGCTGCGAAGGAGCTGTCTGGCCAGCATCAACCCCTGAGCTTCAAGCCGCCTGGTGTTCTTCTCTAAGTGCTATACTGGGATTGCAGAAGGAAGGGCAAAGGCATGACCGACCGTCAGGCGCAAAAGCTCCAGGTTGTATAAATGACGCCCGGATACGGCCTCCCCAGTCAACTTCATATAGCGGGCCTGAGACCAGAAATCCTCCATACATCACGGCAGTGACTAGCTGAGCTTAAGCTTGGGTTTCTCCCGATGATTAAGGATGCCTCGTCTCTCTATTTGAGTGTTGTGCCTCTTGGCTGGACGGGAATTTTTAAGGGAGATCACGAAGAATGTTTGGAGTAGCTGATGGCTAGCAGCGTGGTACCGGAGGGCTAAATATCAGAGCGCGACATATATCACTTGAAGCAACGAGAAGCGCGATGAAGGGAGTCGAGCGTTACTCCAGACTGGTCGACTTTCACGTTCGAATACCTGTGGGTAATGGAAGCGATGAACACTAGCGTCGTCGCCAATGCCCAGTCCTTGCATCTTGTGTTTATTAGTTAACATACTGCGGAGGTCTGATCTCACGTCGATACTCGTGCGACTATCACAAGGACTCGGACGGCAGCGGAGACTACGAGCTCGCGCCAGGATCTCAAATTGTGGATCGCGGTCAAATTTTTGCTCGCCGGAAAATGAAAATTGACGTCATTGCAGCGTCGCCGTCTTGACCGCAAGCAACGTCGATGAAATTCAAGACTGGCACATGGCACTGCGCACCTAAGCGATGAGTCAAAACACCAACAATATTTGTGCACTGGTGGATCGGTGGACCCAGCCGAAAGAACGGAACCCCTACAATCCGTCGCCTGTCCCAAAAAAAAAAGCGATAAAGCTGTGAGTATCAGGACGCGCTCTGCGAAGCTTCTGTTGACATGACGTCGAAGGTTGCAGCATGATAAACTGTGATCCACGCATCCGTACCCACGCCGACCGTGACCTTTACAAAAATGGACACTGTAATGGGTGACTGGGTACCAGTACCAATGGACATACTCAAAGCGGGTGCTTGCGAGGCTCCATCGGTGCAAACCCTCCACTCGACAGGGTGCCAGCTTGTGGTGCGACCTGAAAACCTTTGTGACTCTTTGCTCCATACATAAAACTCCATCCGCCATCCCAGCGAGACAAGGTCCTCCAACCCTAGCCCCAAGCTCCATGCTCGTGCCGCGCAATGGCTATCACAGACAAATTTCAGAAACGTCCTCAACCCCGGCATGGGGACTCGGTGAGGTCGTCGTTTGCAGCGAATGGAGAAACTGCCAATATCGAGGCTGAGAAAGGCCCCTTTGATGATGAGTCCAAAGTGCCATTCCTCACCATGAGGACGTTTTTCATGGCGGTTTTGGTCTCGTTTGGAGGTCTTTGCTTTGGTTACGACACGGGCCAAATCAGTGGATTTTTAGAGATGGATGATTTCCTGGGGAATTTCGCCGACCAGAGGAATCCTTTGGGATTCAGTAATGTTCGGTCTGGTCTGATCGTCGGCATGGTAAGCCCTGCAATGCTCGTTTGTGGGGTCTTTTACTCACAGTCAACAAAGCTGTCGATAGGTACTCTGGTCGGCGCCCTCATCTCCGGTCCTATCGCCAACATCCCAAGTGTTGGCCGGAAATATTCCATTGTCTCATGGACGATTGTCTTCTGCGTTGGTGTGGCGGTACAGATTGGCTCCAGTTCAGGACACTGGTATGAAGTCATGATTGGCCGTATAATCGCCGGCTTTGCAATCGGAGGATTGTCAGTCATGGTGCCTGCGTATCAGGGAGAAAGCGCCCCTCGGCATATTCGTGGCGCTATCGTATGCTGTTATCAGGTAAGTCAATGAAACATCCGCTATGGAATTGCACAGCCTGACCTCTTCTCCCTAAGCTTTTTATTACCATCGGCATTCTAATTGCCAACCTAATCAATTTTGGCACTGAAAGCATCGGCAGCACAGCATCTTGGAGAATTCCAATGGGCATCGGCTTTCTTTTCGCCATTGTCCTAGGCGTGGGTATTCTTTTCTTCCCAGAGACGCCCCGACACGACTATCGCCACGGAAAGATCGACCCTGCCACGGCCAGCATCGCGAAATTCTATGGAGTATCTGAACGACATCAAGTGGTCAAGGAACAACTGGTTGAGATGCAAGAAAAGCTCCAGCTGGAAATGGAGGGTGGAAAACATCCAATCTGGGAGGTATTCACGGGTCCAAGAATGGCTTACCGGGTGATGCTGGGCTGTACTATCCAGGCCCTTCAACAGCTGACTGGCGCAAATTACTTCTTCTACTATGGAACGACGGTTTTCGCGTCAGTCGGTCTATCCAACTCGTACGTCACCCAAATCATTCTGGGCGCTGTGAATGTTGGGACCACCTTCCCTGGTCTCTACTTCGTCGAAAAATTTGGCCGCCGAAAGTGCCTCATGGTTGGAGCCGGGTGGATGTTCATGTGCTTCATTGTGTTTGCGTCCTGCGGGCAATTTGCGCTGAAGAACGATGATGGGACGAACAATCAGAGCATCGGCTACGTGATGATCATCTTCTCCTGTCTCTTCATTGCAGCATTCGCCTCGACTTGGGGCCCCATGGCATGGGCCGTGACCAGCGAAATTTATCCCTCCCGCTATAGGAGTGTTGCCATTGCTCTCTGCGCCGCGAGCAACTGGCTGTTCAACTTGTAAGTCCAGGACCCGGGCCTGTTCCCTGATCGGATTGTTGCTAACGTCCTTGAATAGTTTGATTGCTTTCTTTACACCATTCATCACGGGTGATATCAACTACTCGTACGGCTATGTTTTTGCAGGGTGCAACCTCTTCGCCGTCTTCTTTGTTTATTTCTGCTTGCCTGAGACATCGGGTCGCTCTTTGGAAGAAATCGATACTATGTTCTTGCTCGAGGTCAAACCCTGGAAAAGCAGTAAATGGGTGCCGCCCAGGGGTGAGGAGCTCATCACGGCCGACAAATTGCGGCTTGAGACTGGTGCGAGAAATATCACCAAGAAGCGCGAAGCTGGCGCGGGCGAGGCTGAACAGAAAGAATATCCGGGTCAGGCTGATTTGCCGGACGTGCCTATTGTGACAGATCCTCGCGATCATTATGGGATGGGTGTAAGAGGCGATTCGTTCATGGGCCGATAAGCTGCCAAGGAGAGTTTCTCCGGCAATTGAGTCACCGCTGAAGCCTTCGCTAGTGTTGCCGCAAGAGGGACCCAAGAGGCGCAAGAGGCCACCATGGCGCCTGAAGCTTTTAGCTAGACCGCGCCGATTCAGGCGCTGTCCAGCCAAACAGAGGCCGTAGCCAGGCAGATTTGTTGCATTTCCCCGCGTTTTTCGCCACTTTTCTCCGCCTGCCATTGCGCCGTCCGAGCCCTCGTCAATTGAGCTCGACTTTGCTACTCACGGTGACGGTGATCCCAACCCTCAATGAATCCAACAGCTTGAGCTTGAAAGTCTCTCGTAAGTCAAACCTTGCACTGAATGGTAGGCATCCTTTCGTCCCATCGCTCCGGCCCTACTTTCTCACATCTTTTTGAGCTTGAACGAACAGACTAACCGATTCTTTCCTTTCCGTTCTTCTTCCCTCCTCAAAGAATGCTCAATCCGATGACTCGTGCTCCGTGGCTTCCTCGTATAGAGTGACGCCTAGGCGGACTTTGACCATTTCTCATGTCCCTGGGACTGCAACTACGACTGCACTTTGATCCTGAGTACTTCACATCTTCATTCCAACACATCATTCACTTCACCTCCTGGCCAGATGAGAGATTGATTCGACCGCGCCATTTCCGTCTTCCTGGAATCATATTATTACCGAATATGACGCATCAGGGCCAACCAATTCGTGCAGAATTCCACATCGAACCACAAGTAATCCATTGCGCAGTACGACGTATCGGCAAACGCTTCGATGGTCCCGGATAGAGGCCCGGCCACGTCGGCTGTCACAATCGTTGTGACGGTCCTGGCCACAGCTTTCGTTGCTGCTCGATTTTTCACAAGAACCCGCCTGGTTCGGTCAATTCGACAAGACGACTGGTGGATTTTGGCTGCGTGGATCTGTGCGGTGGGATTTTCAACGGCGATATGCGTGGCTGTCAAATATGGATTGGGCAAGCACAGACAAGACATTCCAGATGACTCGTTCAGAGCTCTTCGAAAGGCAGAATATGCATTCGCGATCCTCTACAATCCGTCGCTCATGTTGACTAAGACATCAATCATCGTCTTCTTCCTGTCCGTTATGAGCAAAGATGTCGATCCGGTCTTCAAGTGGTGCAACTGGCTGACACTCGCCGTGGTTAATGCCATCGGCCTGGCCCTCACCTTTTTCAGCATCTTTCAATGCTCCCCCGTCGCCGCCGGGTACCTCTACCCTCAACCGCAGAAGGCACACTGCACCGACATACTCACACTCTACCTCTCCTCAGCCCCCGTCAATATCATCACCGATATTGCCATTTTGTTTCTCCCTATCCCCATTCTAACTCGTATGCGCCTACCGCGGAAACAGAAGATCATCCTGGTTGCCACATTCTCCTTTGGTGCCTTCGTCGCAATTGTGGATGTTATCCGTATCGCATACCTACAGCAAGCAGCACTGAATCGGTTAAAAGGGGTCAAAACCTCTGGCGCAGATCCTAGTCGAGCCGTGCAGGAAAGTGATTTTTCCTGGTATGCAAGTTTGAGTTTCATGTGGTCAGCGGTCGAAATCTGCATCGGAATCATTTGTGCTTGCGTTCCGGCTCTCAAACCGCTATTCGCACGCTTCTTGCCCCGTTTCATCAAGGATGCATCTGACGACGAGACGACCTCAGGCAACAGTATAGATCTAGGGAACCCATCGGAGGGTATGATGACAGCAACGACCCCTCAAGGCGCTGCATCGGAAATACCGGCGAAAAGGGGCAATTTATCGATGCTGAATAACCCCGCTGCTTTCAGAAGACCTGTCGTGGGTGAATACACTGGTGACGACGAAGGCGACAATATGGGTTTTTTGAACATGTTGATTTCCGCACCCGCTGCCGCTTCATCCGACGCAGGAGAGAGCACTGTCCTCTCCCGCACAGCGACGAGACTTTCTCGAAAGGCCACGAATAAGAGTGCTGTCTCCGATTTTGGGTTTGTGAATATGTCTGGTGCACGCAACATGCTGACGCTCTCAAATCGGCAGAGTGCATGGCCCATCGCGGTAGTGACGGTGATTTTCTTCCTATGGGGGTTTGCGTATGGTTTGCTCGACACACTGAACTCACGCTTCCAGATCGTCGCGGGCATTTCCACGGGCAAGACGCTGGGTCTCCACGCCGCGTACTTTGGAGGGTATTTCGTAGGCCCTTTGACGCTGGGTCGCTTCATTCTAAAGCGATATGGATTCAAAGCAGTCATGATTGGGGGGTTGTCCGTGTACGGGTGCGGCACGCTGGTGTTCTGGCCCTCGGCAGTCTTGACTTCGTACGCAGCGTTCGTGGTCTCGAACTTCATTGTCGGGTTTGGCCTGTCTTGCTTGGAGATCGCGGCGAATCCGTACATTGCACTTTGTGGCCCGCTCGAGTACGCCGAGACACGACTCAACTTGTCACAGGCGTTCCAGGCCATCGGGACGGTATGCTCCCCACTGCTCGCCACCAAAGTCCTGTTCAAGAGCGTAAATTCCGCCGGCTCGTTGGTCGACGTGCAGTGGACCTACCTAGGTATCGCGCTGTTCGTGTTCGCCCTGGCTGTGGTATTCTACTATATCCCGCTTCCCGAAGCGTCAGACTCGCAGCTTGAAGATCTCGCCAACGAACATCCCAGCAGTGACGCGTACGAGGCCAGAATCAGGCCATTGAATGTTAAAGTCATCTACGCGACGCTGGGTCTAGGAGTCTTCAGCCAATGGTGCTACGTCGGCGGCCAAGAATGCGTTGGTAACATACAGCCGTTGATCACACTGATCAAGCCGACTTCCAACCTCCAACCGTTCGATTTCCAGACTGTGGCACACACTGTCTTCGCTGTTGGCCGATTCGTCACCGCAGGCCTGAACTGTTTCCTGAAGCCGCGATGGGTTCTTCTTGGCCTGTACCTTGGTCTCATCGTCTGTCTCGCACTGACTATGCATCTGGGCGGCGACGCTGCGGCGGCGATTGGAATTCTCACATTTTTCTTCGAGGCTGGCATCTTCTCCACTATCTTTGCAATGGCGATGAGAGGACTGGGGAAGCACACAAAGTCAGGAGCTGCACTGATGACGGTCGCGATTTCGGGAGGCGCCGTGTTCCCGCCAATCCAGTGGGCAGTAGAGAGTCCAGGAGGGAAGGGACTCAAATATTCCTACTGTGTCCCCGTGGCTTGCGCCGCATTTGGTGCACTTTTTGCGATCTATTTGAATGTGGTCCCCGAAGCCAAGAGACAGGTCGATCCCGTACACATCGCAACACGCTCAAAAGAACGATATATGGCAAATGGCGTCAGCGATGTTGTCATTGGGGATGAAAAAGACCAAGACGAGTTTACTGCCGTCTCGCCTGCGCCAAGCAACATCCTTTCGAGACGTAAGCGGAATTATCATCCCAAGAAGCGATCGGAATCGCCCTCAGCGCCCTCGGTCGAGCACGTCGAGCGCCGCAACACTGCTTCCCCGGTCTTGACCACTGATTTCGCGGCACCGAGGTCTCCAACTGCGCCTGCGCCGGTACAGTTCAGGTCGGCCAAGGGTCATGTGGCGGACCTTGCACTCTGGCCTGTCGGGGAGGACGTGTCTGGAGCAAGCGGAAGTGCGAGTGGCAGTGGAAGTAGTGGGTTGTCAAATAGCGGTGGTGGCGATGGTAATAATCACAACAATACCCGCCACAACACCTCAGATAAGGATCCTGACAGCATCACGCCAACTATCGTGCGTCACCGGCCTATATGGGAGCAACATGGCAATGGGCTTGACGATGACGACGACGACGATCCGGATATTGACGATTATCACGCCGTCATGAGGAGGATTTGAACACTTAATATGGGGGACTCCGTGGAGGAAGAGGGGAAATATAACACGGGAGCTTCAGTTCGCTCTTCTCAAGCCATCCGTCAATGACTGGGATAGGGGCGGCCGATTTGATTTTGCCCTTGCTGCGTTCAAGCGCTGATTTCTTTTCCATGGAGGGGTTTGGTAAAAACTGGGTGTGATGCCTTCTTAACGAACTGGTACATGTTTGAGAGAAAGTCCATCAGGATGAGACAGAGGGGCGACCATTTGCTGTGCGCATTGACGAGTGGTTGGGTTGATATAGTTGTTCTTGCAAGCATGGTTAGCTTTGATATTCTGCTGGCGTGGGGCATGTACCTGGGGGTTAGCAGTAATCAGGGCCGAGTACTTGGATACGGCTCATCCATCTATCTTACAGGAATTGACGAAAAGCAGTAAATACGCATGTGTGCGACAAAGTTTTGCTCTCTGGTCTGCAAAGATTGAAATCTACGCGCATCGAATATGCCCACCTGACCAGACCTAAGTGGCTGATGCTCACTCTATTAGCCCTGTCATGTTTTCTATAATACGACAATTGAATGGAAAGTGAAGCCCAGATGGCAGAGCTGGTTGGGAAGGCGTCCTGGGCAATAGGAGCGCACGAGGCCGACGTTATTGCTGTTTGTCTCGCGAATGGCCATGGGAAATTTCCACTACCCACCAACCCGCGCATGCTGCATGATAGACTTCTCGCCTCCCACGTCACTCTTGCATTGAAGGCACTAGGAAGGCAATGGCATTGTAAAATTTTCTGCCTTCTAGAGGCTTGGTAAAGGTGAGGAGAGGAAAATTATACTCGGTTTGGCACATCGGATTCCAATGTGTCGCAATGAGTTGGAGAGGAAATTGCCGACAGTACGCACCTTTGCTACAACAAGTACCGCTTCTGGAAGGACGAAAAAGCAGTCGAGAGCTTCCTTTTTTTGTTGAGACTGCGTAGGATATAGAACGACAGAGTCTCGGTGGAATCACGCCATGAGTTCGCAGACGTTCGGGTGGGACGATGGCGACAAGTGGGCATCTTTCGGTTGAAGAGAGAGAGGGAGAGATTCCGGCACGCAGATGAGTATGTTCTGGAAGATGTAGCGGGTATCGGCAAGAGCGCAGATGGTAGCCGTGCTCAGAAGTTCATGGTCTAGATAGCAGGTGGACAGTCTGGACAATGCGCATGCAGATATCCCGAAGTCTCTTTTGTCTAGGGAATGCAACAGGAGTAACGTACCGACCACCAGTCAGAGTTCCAAGTGTTGGATTTTTCTTGAGGCCGGGACTTGGATGGCACATGTGCTTGTGGGACCCGAGAGCCGGCGTGCAGAAAAATTGGTCAAATGCCAGTAGCTTGACGAGTCATTGCTTTTCGTTCCTGCATGATGAACGGTTTTTGTGCGGCAGGCAGTTGGAGCCATCTGCTGCCGCGCCGGTTAGGTATCGGGTCCGTTGGACTCGCCTTCGTGGTGTAGCATTAGCACTTAGGGAAAAAAAAACGGACGGCCTGCTCCGTCGCACTGCAAGAGCTACCGAATTGGCGAAATCCATTCTTGCTCGGCAAATATGCGAACATGCCGGCATGGTGGGCACGGTGGTTCCCTGCGCAGTATTGGGCACGATGCGACACGGCATGAGTTTTTCGGGCGCGCAGTTTGATGGCAACGTGGGCATCAATGAGACCTGTAGCGGTGGTGACAACGCACTCCTTGTATGATATAGAGACAGTTGTGATTGCGATGCCTGATTCGTATGGAGTGATTGAGATTTTGACAAGTTTCAGATTCGGCCAGGTTCAGATCATGATCGACCTCAAGATCCGCGGGTGTGGGTTGAGCGAAGGGGGGCAGAGGGGGAAAGCACTGGTGGCTGAAGGGCCGACAAGCGAAAAACGACTCAGGCACAGGCACAAGCGGACACCGGGCTCAGCAGAGCTGATCACGCCTAAGACTGCTTTTCGCCTAGCCCCGGCTGTACCTGAGTGGCTGCTCCCAGGCCACGTTGCCATGCACGAATCGGGGCTTCAGGGACAAAGAAAACAAAGACAGGGGCTTGTCAAGGTGGCCAGGGAGCCCCATGACTGTTTCGACCAGCGCCACTGGGCACCCACTGGGCCAAGCGGTACCTGAAGGGAGCTGCTGGGGCTGGTCGATGGTCCTGTGTTTCTGTGAAATTTCCCATTTCCACTCCAGCTGTTGCTCTCCCCTTCACGTTGCATTTCCCAGCACAGCAAAAAGTCCACATTCAATAGAGGCATACGCCATCTGCAAGGACCTCTTTGGCCCTAGCCTGGCCGCCAAAGGGATGTCCAATAGGGAATGTGAACTGACCACATCCCCCTCGCCGTCTTGACATGTCTGCATGCCTGGGTCCATACTCCAGTGACTCCGTACTCCGGATGTTGAGTCGTTGACTTTGAACCTTCACCACCTTTTTTCTTCTCTCTTTCATTCCCTTTCATTCAGAGGTGTCCAGAGCCGAACGAAAATTCTGCTCATCCGTTCTTTCCCTTCCCCAACCTCGACACCCGTCTCTCACTTTCTTTATCTAGTCCTTCCTTTGTCCTCCCCGTGACGGAAGCGAATATCACTCTCTCTTTTTCACCTTCGACTTCCTTCGTGGGCTAGATCCCCGACCACCAGTTCTTTTCTCCTTGACACAGGCTTGTCATCCCTGACAGCGACAGCACCAGCATTAGCATCAGCATCTTCGTGCGAACCACTCCTTCACAAACACTTTTGACACTCCTTGTCTTGCTGTCGAGCCAGATCTCCAGTCCTTCCAGCACTTCGTCGCAATGGCCGTTCTCAAGAACCTCATTCTAGCAGCCTCTGTGCTCACTCCTTTGGTCGCTGCCATCCCCATGCCGGGATCAAACAAGCGCGACATTCACACCAACACTGTTACCGAGATCGAATGGATCACAGTCGAAGAAACCACCACCGTTTGGGTTGACCCGTCTGATCCCACCCCTGCTCCTCCAGTTGTCGCTGCCGCCACCACCACCGACGCTGTGCCTGCTGTGGCTACCACGCCGGCGACCTATGCTTCTACCACCATGATGACCGTGGCGGCAGCCCCCCAGGCTCCGGCACCACAAGCACCGGCTCCTCCTGTCTCTTCTGCTGCACCAGCTTATACACCCTCGCCGGAAGCACCTGTGGTTCCTTCCTCGGCCGCGCCAGTCGAAACTTCATCCGCTGCCCCTGCTTGGACTCCCGCTTCTTCCTCCGCCGCGCCTGCCGGTACTCTTTCACCCAAGGCCACGACCGGTACAGACGGTACATGTGAGGGCTCGGGCGATGCTTGCGAGGGTGATGTGACCCACTGGGATGGCGGTAAGTAATGACAAATGCAGTCACATTGGAGAGCTTACTGACATTGACACCTAGGTCTTGGTGCTTGCGGCTGGAATGTCGACACCAACAGCGACATGGCGATTGCACTTCCTTATCAATTCATGGGAACACAGTCCAACGGCAATCCTTACTGCGGCCGCTCCGTCACCCTCGTCAACCCAACAAGTGGTACAACAGTGCAAGCCACTGTGGGTGATAAATGCATGGGCTGCGTGGATCGAGCCATTGACTGCACTGACGCCCTCTTCAATGCCATCACCGACGGGACTGGAGATGGCCGTGTGAGCGGGATCCAATGGTATTTGAACTAGGCCATGCTGCCTACATCTCTACCCTTTGACTGTATAGCAACTTTCGACAATGCTAAGGTGCTTCTGGAAAGCTACTGTGTTGACGATCAACAATTTGAAACCATATTATGACATTCCAACGAGAATTATGAACGAAGCAAAAAATGCATTCAGCACAGTCATCCTACCAACGCGAAGAGCCTTGGCGCGAATGACGGCAATCGGCGTATATTGCTTTGTTCTTACCGGCCAAATCGATAAAATAAGTCGATCGTGGTCGGCGTCTAGGGGATTTGGGGTTCTGGGAGTTTTTTTTAGGACGCCCGGGACGTGTGTAGACGGTACACAAGCTTTTAGATAGACAGCCTACACAGGTGCAGACCTGGTATAGCCGAGCAATCAAAACTCGCCCACCATCTTCTCTTGATTTTCTGACTCTTTTCTCTTGACACTAATGATCATGAACGTTCAAGAAAATGCTGGAAAGGTACGAAAAAAGACGTCAACCCAAGCTTTTTTCAGCTGAGACTTTCGTCGCGGCACCATGGCCGGATTGGTGGACGATAAGATCAGCTCGTAAGGTCCCAATCGGGCACGCCACTCCTTTTTGGACTCTTTTGAGTTCATGATGGGATCAACAACACAACACTAAGTTATTGATATGCATGCACTGTACAAGTGCTCCGTACTTCACTTCCTGGCTTGATTTTCATTTGGGCTCTTACATCAGCTTCTGACCACTTTTCTCATCGTCGTCACGCGACGGGCCAGGATTTGGTCAAGCGCGCTATGAAGAAGTCAGAAATGCGGAATTCGAGGTGTATGTACCCGGGTAATACAGCCGTTTGTAATTGCGGCTTCACCTTTGCAGAAACATTCGAAATATTTCGGGCCCATGTTTCTTATGTGATCTCTATAACTCGAGGCTAAATTTGGTCAAGTGAATGTAGCACAGGAACCCATCGGCAATAAGTTTATCCTAACCGAGCACGTAAATTTACATGACAATACGACTACTGTGTAACCTGAAACCAAGGAAATACAAAGACTATAAAAGCGGCAGCAGATGAATTTCGTGACTAATCAGAATCGACAGGCTTTGGCGCATCCCCTGAGGAGTCCAAGGATTTGAAGTAAAACTTGAAGGAACACCACCCACAATTTAAGGCCTCAGTTTAGCGGAGCTGCTTGCACATTCATTCTCAGCCTCTACTTTAAATCTCATCGCTGCCTCTTCCCCAACACATACTGTATCACTGTTGCGAATGGATGCTTCACCGCTTTAAGTCATTGTGTTCCAAATGCATCAGCCAAATAACCAAAAAACTCAAGCCTGCGTCATCTCCCAGTGACTGTTAGATTTCGCTCTCCATCCAATCAGCTTATCGGCCGGCCCTTCGAATCTCTGTTGTCCAGGCCCAGGATCGACTTCTGGTCGCTCATCGTTAATTTCTCAACATCAAAGGCCTATTGCTCCTGCTTCCAGTATCGGGATTACTATGCGTTTTGCAACCCGCAATTTCCAGCCGCAGCCAGATTCCCCTCGCCAACATCCGATATTCGATCATCAACTCTTCATGGTACGAGAATTCCTCAAAACACTAGTTCTACTCCTACCATGGCTAGATGAGATACAATCTCGCTATATTGAGGGAAGTCCTTGATGAACTTTCGAAACTGCTTCACTGTCACAGCGCTTCGCAGTGGCTGTGCCATCAAGATGAGAACTGTGACCCTCTTGTGCTCGGAAACCTTATCAGGAGCCTGCAGAGGATTGAGATCTACTCAATCCCGGAGTCAAACGAAATAAAGATGCCGGTCCAAGTCCTTTTCGCCATTATCTGCTCGATATGCACCGTGCTGCCGTGCGAGAAGCAAACGCATGCCGTATTTGGATGAGGATAACCCTTGCACCCACATGGACCAAACTTTGAGGGACTTCATCTCGGGAATTGAGGAAAGGATCTCTGGTATAGAACTAAGTGACGGTGGTCACAAGGACTAAGTTTAGAACGTAAGTGGACAAATGGAAAGGATCGGCAGTTTGTGAAACAAGCGGTACTATTACCTGAACCTCTAGCAGCTTTGGATGTTTCTCTCTGCAAAAGAAAATCACCTTATCAGGGAACGGTCGAATACCTTTGACTCTTCGGTAGTAACGGAGATTCAGTCTGAAGCGCTTTCTTTGTACGAAGCATCATCCAGATCCCGACGCTTGGAGACATGTTCTTCGTCCTCAGCATACGCGTGCTCGTCTCGGTCGTCAAGTTGCCCTTCAGGTGTCTGGGTTCGACGGCCCTTCCTCAGCAGCCGGTTTTTTTCTGGCCGTTGATTCCGCGATCTTGGCCATAGCTTCCGCTTCTTCAAGGTACCGATACAGCTCGTTGCTAGACACAAAGATATCTCTGTCGAGATCTTTGAAGTGTCGGCACGTTTTATATTCTGCAAATTCCTCCAGGTAATACGTATGACGATGGTTTGTCAGGGTCTAGTTTGCCATCTTCGTCTCGGAATACCTGCAACGTTATTGACATGGATTTCGACGTATCGCGACTCAGACTCGTTTTCCCCCTCATCTTTAGATGCGTATGAGTGGCCAGCGCTTTAGCTTGCTGAATAAGTCAGTTAAGGGCCTGCCCTCGGAATCGGGTCTAAGCTGTCTGAGACAAGAGTAAATACATCAAGGCGGAATACAGTTGAACAGCAAGTTGTCTTCGGTAGAGTGCATTAAGATAGTCGCGCCTTTCCGTAGCTATTATGCTAAGGCGCTGCCTGCCCACTTCACTCCTTCGAGACCTGCGAACTTCATACTGTATGAGCTTTCGAGACTGGATGCTTTGGCTCTTAAGCGCTTTCCCCCCTTCAACTTATGGAAATTTGACCAGTGATTCCGGGCCCGATCCTTCCTCAATGCTCTTTTGCGCAGATGAATCCTTGGGTATATCATTGGCCATCGTGTCGCCGCCTCGCTGTCTAGCCTGCGCAAAATTTACACACTGAAGGACCACGATACGCATCGATCAAGGCGACGACGGACGACCGTACTATATCTGTCCTGCCTGCAGAAAGTTCTCTTGTTTTGGGGATGCGCGTGGCATTCATCTCGAAAATCCGGCTTGTGACTGTTCCAATCATCAGCTAAGTCGGGTACAAGTTGCTGGGGAGAAAGACAATCAGGTCATCCCTCGAGCATTGCACTTTAGATGCGCTGTTGGAGGATGTGACTATATGGTTGATGACAGTGGAAGAGTAATAACGTTACCTCGAGACATCTTGCCGAGGCGAATGATTATAGAGGCAGGCTTGTAGCGCTTTCTTGCTCATTGGCAGCAGTTCTTCACAAAGATACTATGCTATTACATTATAGGGAGGTTCCGTGTCACCAAAGTTGATGACGATTACGTTATTTTCGATCTATCTGCACAAAACATATTAACGGAAGAAGACCTCCCCACAGATTTGTGACGACACGCAGATCTCTGTTGATATCGCCAATCCTGAACATATGGACGTGAAATGTACTGTCCCGTCAAAGCCGCCAATAACTTTGCCACCGCACGTTTCATATCCTCGCCCGAAGGACTCGAGCAGATCAACAATTTTAGGAAGATCACGGCGGGCAGAAACAACGTTCAATACTTTGTGTTTGAGAAAGGCTATACATGCAAGATCAAAAACATGAGAGCTGGGGATGGCTCTGTTCAGCTTGTCAGCAGTTCTGCATCAGATGAATTCATTGCCATGATTCGATCCTTTGGGTTCGGTCGATCTACCACGATGAATATAAGGACATTCGCCTGCCTTCGGAAGTCACGGAGGCGACTGATGGAGACTGCAGTGGGAATTTTTCCCACCCTCAACAAGAACTATGGAAGTCGAGTAGCGAGGATTTTATGCTAGTGAGGATGACTGGATTCTGGTAGATGCAAAGTATCGGCTAAGAACGTATGCAGTCCTTACTAATATTAAAGTAGGCAGGTTCGAGGACTGGACGAGAATGACACGATCTCGAATGCCAACGCTTGATCTGATGGAAGCTGTCTGCTTCGGGGACCCATTTTATAGCATCCATTTTATCGTAGATACTCTTTAGCTCAGTCTCGTTCCGCTGAAACTTAACGAAGCCTCCAAGCGAGAATCAAGCTTAAATCAAGGCTTCCAGGACCATGAGAGTGTGTCCGCAACTAAAGTGAGCAATGGACTCGAACCGTTGAGGTGTCCCTTTCTCGAACGAATGCTAGAATAGCCGAAGTTTGAAGCATTGTACTGTTTCACACGTTGAGAGGTCGAAGGAAGCTTGTGCCTAGACGCATCGAGGTTGATCCAAGCCACAGCGACCAACTGTGGAAAGGCGAGACCCACGCGATCGAGAAGCCTACCCCATCTGGCTCTATGGTAATCTTCCCTGCTCCTGTTATCCTTTGCTTTCTGACGGGGAAGGTCTAGCGAAGACCTATCTCACCTCGCTTGCCAATAGTACTCCCGAATTCCCATACTACTTACCGTTCTCCGTACTCACCCTAGTCTACTATATGAAAGAGACTCAACACCAATAGTCGTCATTTGTTGCTCTCGAAATAGCAACCCCTTTGTGCGCACAGCATTCACCAAGGCAAGCTAAATACATAGGTGATTCGCCTTCTCGGAGGCGTGATTATCGAAACGGTGAATCTAAACCAATGGCTGCAAAGGCTTCAGCAGTAGCCCCTCCGCAGTGGCATTGACTTCTCCCGTCCCGTCTTCAATCTGAGCGTATGCCCATACCTTCCTTCCTTCCACCTTCGTAATCCCAGAACGAGCCATAATCGTGCCTGGAGTCGTTATGGGCTTCTTGTAGGAAATATTGAGATGAACAGTGTAGGTCGGAAAACGTTCATGCCTTGCCAGCTTTCCCATGGCTCGGTCCAAGATGGCCGCAATCACACCACCATGCAGTGTTTTGGCGTGTTCATTGAGACCCTCCCCAAGCGCATACAGCCCTCGCATCTCTCCGAAGGGCTTGTGGGTTGTCGACGGCGGCCGGTACAGGACTAGCAGAAAAGGTATGGTTGCATCTGTGTACCATGTGTCACCGAACAGTGAGGTTGATGATACACCTCTTGCAGCCGAAGGAATGCGCTCAGCATCTATGACCTCGGAATGGGGAGTGTTTATCAGGGCCTGACACCACGGAATTGACTGAAAATATTCACGTGCAGCCTTTTCTTGCACGCTGACGAGGGCCATTCTCACAAGTCAAGCGCACTGTGGATGTATAAGAGTGACTGCAGAGGCAGAGCGAGGTCAGCTTTTCTGAACGTTCCTTGCCTTCCCAGATGGTCGAAGTGTCGCTGATGAAGCCATGCGTCTCCTGAGATGCCGAGGTTGTTTTAATAAATTTATCAAATCATGAAGCAGCATATTAGCGCCTATTCATGCTTGAACTAGGGGCTCAGGTTTTCAATCACGATAGCAATGATCTTACCGTGTGACAGAAGATTACTGCAAAGACGACTTTCCTGCTGTAGATAGCCCCTGTTTGGCGTATTGGCGGCGTTCCCCTGTAAGATATAAGATGGGTGACCAAGACTTGCATCGGTGCTGGACACGTGGCTATGAATGTTCAGAACTTGATGAGCGACGCGACCTCAACCTCGGCAGAAAGTTCTCATCCTTCTTGGCAAGCCTACAGCATATATCAGTGGCAGCCGTTGCAGCTTCAAGGGCTTGCATTCGTATTGTGCTATCTGCCGCGTAATCTTCTCGATGGAGAATATAGACAATATTCTAAGACGCGTTACGGACCCCGTGAAAGGCACCGTGCGGGCGGCGGCATTTATTGCCGTCAACAATGCTGGTAAACAAATACGATCATAGCCTGCTATACCCTCTAGCTGATGCCGATTGTCTAGGTAAGGTAATATACCGGGGTGCTGCTGGCCCTAGAGCAAAAGAGAATAACAAGGACCGAATGAGTACCGATTCTCTCTGCTGGGTTGCATCCTTCACGAAACTAGCCACTGCAGTCGCGGTGATGCAAGTCGTGGAGCAGGGACTTGTTCACTTAGACGACGATATACGCTGTATTGTGCCTGAGTTAAAGGACCTCAGGGTTCTGGCCGGCTTCGGTAACATAGCACCAACGACCGCACATCACGAACTCCATGGAGCAAACTTGAGTGTGCCGCCTTTGCTAGATATTGAAAGTAGACTCACGCTTCGGTAAGGCTATGGAGATTGTCGCTGGTCTTTCTAATGCATTGGCCATGCAGGCAACTTCTCTCTCATACTTCTGGCTTCTGCTATGATGCGCATCCAGTCCTCCAAGAGTGGTCGAACTTTCATCAAAGGACAGCGCACACATTCTGTGGCAGTATGGCAAGTGGCCAGCCACCCTTTACTGTCAGTACCGTCGGCTGACTCTGATTCAACTAGGATGGCTATCGCCATCCATTGCTTTTCCAGCCAGGAACCTCATGGGCGTACGGGCCTGGACTAGATTGGGCAGGACAAGTTGTACGGCTATAATAACTCAACTCTCTCACCATGCTGATCAACCACCACTAGGTTGAAAAGGTTTCTGGGCTGTCTCTCGAAGACTATTTTGAATTGAACATTTGGTCCAGGCTAGGAGCCAGAAGCAGCACCTTCCGTCCGCACTTGAATCGACACTGCCTGCCGCCACAGGTACAGATGTTTCACCGCATCAGCAGGACAGACACCAGCCTTCGACCAGGCCCTATTACTCTTGAACTTCCAGCCACGGACGATCTTGGTGGCCTTGGTCTCTTCAGTACAGCTGAAGACTATGCATTGCTCTTGGCGGCCTTGGTTAGTGACGGACACCCACTGCTAAGGATGGAGACTGTCGATGTTCTCTTCGAGCCGCAAGTATGCACTGCAGCCCGCGGAGATCTTTTCACCGGCCTTGGAAAGCAAATGCGACGCCTTCTAGGCGTAGAAAGTCTGGCCGACATGGATAAGATAGATCACAGTCTTGCTGGCACATTGACTATGGAGGACCTCCCAGGACGTCGAAGAGCGGGGAGCGCGAGCTGGGCCGGATTACCAAATCTACATTGGGTATACCACTCGAGTCAAGAGAAGCTATTTTTCCTGCTAACTATTCTATAGTGGGTCGACCGAAAGAGCGGTGTCGCTGCCGCGCTGTTCACACAGATTTTACCCCCAAGCGACGCAATGGTGATTGATTTAGTTGTGGAACTGGAACGGGCACTATATAGCAATCTCTCACGGTCAAGCACTTGTGACCGGGAAACGAAATTGTGACAGATCCTACTCTCACTACGACCAGGGACTGTACCCTTTGACAACATAGTTGCTATTATAGTATCTCCATCGGGACCATCTATGGACAATGCCCGACAAGGAGCAAGTTCTATACATTTTACGCCAGGACTTAGATGGAAGCATGAGATTTGTCCTAAATTTTCTGCCGACGAACTATAGGCAGCCTTCGTCTCTTATCTATGTGATCGGTTTTAGCATAAAGTTCAGCAGTTAATAGAGATTGCTTAAAACCTTTTCAATTGCTGCTTCACCTTCGTAGAGAGACATGATTGTCTAGGACCTATATTCTAGAGTCCACCTGACCCTAGCTAACCAATGAATATACACTATCAATAAGGCTTTTGCCATAAGATTACCATAATTAACAGATATCGTTATACCTTCCAAATGCGTAGGCGTCGTCCTTGGTAGCGGGGGACAGCTTCTTCCTACTCCTCCAGGCCTGCTTGATTTCAGCCTCGGTGTTATTTTTACAAAAGTTCTTCATAGTACAATAACCGAGGCAGCTGTAGCTCCAATTGAAGAAAAATTAAAGGTCTACCACTATCAGTCTAAACTCATCTGCCTTTATCAGAGGCAGTGTCACTTTCACTCTCACATTCAAGTATCATGGGACGCTTTCCATATCCCGCCTGGGAAGATCCAAATTTCGCAGCAGCCGGGAAACCGACAATCAATGTTTTCAAGCTTCTTTCCTACAGCCCGGAGACCGTCGACTTATGGACCTCTATTGGCAATGCCCACTTCACACGAATCGATTTTCCCAAAAAGGATCGAGAGCTCATTATCCTACTTTCTTCCGCAAAATTCAAGTCATACTACGAATGGACGCATCATGTTCCGCTGTCTGCCAAATTTGGCGTGACTGATGAGCAGCGAGAGGAACTCAGAAAGGCGGCCAAGGTTAAGGGATACTTTTCAGAGGCATACTGGAAAAGAAATAACGCAAGCTTCGACCGGAAAGAGCAAGTGCTGTTGACCTTCCTTGAGGCTGTCATCGATTCCGGAGAGGTCGAGGAGTCAGCGTGGCAAAAAGCAACAGAAGCCTTTTCGAAGAGGCAGATAATGGAATTGCTTACCATACAAGTAAGTGTCCTACTTAGTATAGTCCGACAGAAAAACGTTACTCTAATGACTTCCAGGGATTCTATTATACCTTAGCTCGGATCACCACGGTATTGAAGATTGACATGGAGGGAGACTTGAAGCCGCGTCTATAAGGTCCCAGGTCAAGTCATACCAGCAAGTGAAGCTAGTGGTATTGTAAGGGTGTTGAGGAATTGGCAAACCTCTTGGGTTTAGCGCCTGTCCAGTAGGGAGGAAGTTCCGGCGTAGGTACAGAGGACACAGCAGGACTGCAGGGTCGTGGTAGCGGTTATCCGTGGTGCTAATGGACTCAATGTCATTCAAGCGGTTTCGCTGTAGCGTTTCAATCAAGTTGTTTCAATCAGTCTAGGAAAGCATTCTGTGCCTCAATCAGCTTCTGTCATTCTGTCTATGCTGTCTTGGTCCCTGTCTCTCTAAGGGGCATGCTAAGGTTAGTCAAGTCTGATTAGTCACAATATAAATGCGTTGCCGCTTTTCAAGTATCACCCTTTCGTATTGTAAATCTATGTATTCGGTCCGGACAAAACTGACGCCGATTAGTTTTTGAGCAAAACGCACTTGACTATATGTAGCCTAGAGTCACGCGGATCACCCAAGAAATATGGGTACGAAATAATTCGAGTGTTTCTGCAAAGTTGAAGCTGCAATTGCAAACGACTGTATGGGATTTCTAGTCACACTCAATGTCACTTTCTCCGTTCCCCCCCAATCTCACCATGAGTTTGCATAACAGTGGCTACATTTACCATTTTAGAGGCGATGATCCCGAGTCGCCCGCCGAAGTGTCAGTCGGTTAGGGAGCATCTCGCATTGTGGCGGTTCGTCTTTCCTACAACCCTTTCCCAGTTAGGAAACTTACGACCTGGGATGCGGAAGCCACCAGCGTTTCATCGCCCCTCAGGGCGTCAATGGTTTTATTTTCGAGGGGGGACACATGTGCGAGCGCATTTATTACCTTGCTCATCTCCTCGTCTGGAGGCGAGGCCGGATCTCAGCCCAATTTTCATGCCCCTTACAGCATTCTTACGGCGTTCTAGAGGGATCACGGCTCAGCAAAGAGCTACCGAACACGACTAGCCCACGAACTTGCTCCTCGAATCTTGCACGCAGCCGAACAAAAAACCCTCAACCATGCGTCTCGTTCTTTCTCGTCTCGAGCCTCGAGACTTGGATACCGTTGTGCCTATGATGTTTGAATCGTTCACCAAGGTCGACCTGGCAAATGTCTTCTTCGGACGCAAATCGCCTTCTTCGTACGCTTACAGTAAGAAGATGCTCCTGCATGGACTCCAGAACGACCCGGCAGATGTGTTTCTCAAAATCGAAGATCTCGATGCCGAGATCGAGGTCAACATCCTGGATGAGAAAGGCAACACGATTGCTACGGAGCGCAGAAACAGGATCGTCTGTGCGAGCAATTGGAAAATCTTCCCGACCTTCGTTACTCTAAAGGAACAACAGGAAGCGGCCAAGGCCAAGGAGGAAAAGACAGCTCAGATCAAGGAAGAGGGAAAGCGGGAGGTGGCTTTCTCGTATCTCGAAACCGAGCAAGAACGCGCCGACGCTGCCGTGCTGCTGGCGGATTTCATGACCCGTCGTCGTCGCGAGTGCAAGGAAGGCCACGTTCTATGTTTCTTGCTGTTCACGGATCCCGAGTACCAAGGCAAGGGGTGCGGGAAGATGATGATGCAATGGGGGAACAATGTTGCAGACTCGTTGATGCTGCCTTGTTGGATAGAGGCATCCCCTGAAGGCGAGTTATTGTACAGGCAGGTCGGGTATATCGGCAGGGAAAGGGTAAAGATCCAGACCGAGAGCTTTTTAGGCGAGTATTTACATATGAGGAGGCCGGCGATGGTGGAGAGAATTCGGCTGGAGGGGAAGAGTACGTGGGTAAGAGAGCCGTAGTAGGTGTATGTGTTGTATAGAATGATCCCCAGCAAGCCCAGAAAACCTGACACCCTACCTAGGTGCCTACCTGTAGGTATGAAGATAAGTAGAACGAGATGAGACGAAAAATACGCGGATAAAATGAGTTGGTGAAGGTGTTGAGAGGGTAGATAATACGTCATTGTTTGGCGGCTCGAAAGAAAAAAAACCTCGACTCGTGAGCGACTCATGCGCAGTGAGTTTCGATCGGACTTTTCAGCCGCCGAGCCTCGAATCTGGTGATCAGATCTCCATCTTCCAAGCAACTGAAATCGTTCACGATTCCTCATCCTTAGCCTCTGTATTTATCGATTTTGGTGCCTCTGATTGCTTCCCTGGACTCAATTGCAAAAGCATCAATCTAGCCTATGTCGAGACGATAGTGCCCCCAGTCGCTCTCATGCGAATCTCCCCCGATGCCCTCGCCTTCTTGCGAGGCCGTGCCACTTGGGCATGTGCTCACTGCAAGACTCGACCGCAAAATCCATTTCAAAAGCCCCGGAGGCGCTTCTCATCTTATCCCAGACAAGTCAGAGTCATCAAGTCTCGTCAGACAGTCTTGTGGGCTGCCACCGGGGCAGGTGCTGCGGGTGCAGGAGTCCTAGCCTTTGGCGATGATATCAAACACGGCTGGCACGCTGCGGAGAGAACTGGAAGAGTCATATCGACACTGGCCGTCTGTATAAATGAGTATGCTGAATGGACATCGTCAATTGATGCAAAGGCTAATGATCGACTTCAGCTATCGTATCGCGTTGAACGAAAACCTCGATAATCCCGATGAGCATTCGATAGGTCTCAAAGCTTGCCACAAACGATGCGCCCACCGAGTCCTCAAGGCCATGGAGGCCAATGGGTCAATCTTTATCAAACTCGGGCAACACATCTCCTCCATGGGATACCTCCTCCCGCTTGAATGGACCGAAACTTTTATTCCTCTACAAGACAAATGCCCCGTATCCTCCTACGAATCGATCGAAGAGATGTACATCAGGGATACTGGGAATCGGATAGAGGACCAATTTGACGACTTCTCAAGAGAACCGATTGGCGCAGCATCGCTCGCCCAAGTACACATCGCGATCATGAAGGATACCGGTCAAAAGGTGGCAGTCAAAGTGCAACATCCCGCTCTGGAAGAATGGGTGCCGTTGGATCTTGCATTGACACGATTCACATTCAGAACTTTAAAACGAGCCTTTCCGGACTACGATTTGGAATGGCTGAGCAACGAAATGGACTTTTCTCTGCCGCAAGAGCTGGACTTTGTACTCGAGGGTCAAAATGCTACCTACGCCAAACAATATTTTGAGCGGAACACGACGTTTCCGCTGATTATACCCCAAGTTATTTCGGCGCAGAAACGTTTCTTGGTCATGGACTATGTCACGGGCGCCAGGGTGGACAATTTCGACTATCTAAGTGAACACAACATCTCGCGAGACGAGGTATCAGCCACCTTGGCCAGGATCTTCAACGTCATGATCTTTTCAAAGAACGCCCCGCTGCACTGCGATCCCCATGGGGGGAACATTGCAGTTCGACATAACCCAAATAGGAGGTATCCTTATAATTTTGACATTGTCCTATACGACCATGGGCTCTATCGAATGCCGGACGACAAGTTAAGGAAAGATTACGCAAAACTTTGGCTTGCCGTGATCGATGCAGATGAGGCCAGGATGCGGAAGTATGCCTACGAGGTCGCCGGAATCGGAGACAAGGAGTTTCCCTTGTTCGCCTCAGCCATCACAGGTCGAGACTATCGCGTGCTTACCCGGAAGCAACTCACGACCTCGATGCGGGACGAAAATGAAAAAGACGCCATCAATGAAGTCTTTGGCGAAGATCTTCTCCAGCAACTCGTTCAACTACTAGGCAACGTGCCGCGCATCATCCTGCTCATCCTCAAAACGAATGATCTCACCAGGAGCTTGGACGAGGCGCTGGGTTCGACCCAACCCATGCGACCCATGTTGATATTGGCAAAGTACGCCAGCTGGACAGTGTGGCAAGACGAGAAGGACATGATCAAGCGGAGAGGTGGATTTCTCCGACCAAGGAACTTTCTGAGGTTGCTGCGGGCGTGGTTTGCATTTGTGAGGATCGAATTGAAGCTGTTCGGCTATGAGCGGTATTTGTCATTGAGGAGGCATCTGGGATTCGAGGGCTAGGAGGGGAAATCGATCTGGTATTGTGATGGCAACTCGAATTTGATGGAAAATGAGATTGGGGAGGCATTGGTATGGTTGGATGCTTGCTCTTAGCGAGGCGTTGGGTTGATACTGGCCCTTGGGAATGCGGTGTATAGATCCAGGCAAGAAGATGTAGTATTTTGGTATCATGGAATCAACAGAGATATGCCATGCCTGATGTTTCTGCTTCTCGTGGCTGTGTGCCCTCTTCGTTTGGCCTTACTGCACTAGCCCGTGCCCACTTGATTGCTCATTGGCGGGCGTTGGATGACCATCCTACTCGACATGACTCCATTCATCTTTTCTTTCCATATCATCCATCCTCTTTCGCGCGGCACCACTCTCGTGAGTTCGTCGAATTTGCGCCTAAGGGCTTTGTGATTGCTCTGATAGGTCTTGGAAAATCTCTTTCTCGTCTTCAGAAACTGGTCTTAGCGAACACGATGATAGACGTGGGCCATCATCCTCGACGTGCGCGACCATCATCTGATACGCGCCCGAAGAAAAGTGTTTAAGTATTCTTGTCCCGAGAAATACACCTATCTCTGCACTACACATCACCACTATTCCTTACCATTACCACTCCAACAGATTTCGATAAAGACTGCCTATGCTCTGCAGCTCCCGGAAGCTCATCAGTCCTCGAGGAAAACAACATCTCGAACCACGATGATCACCCTAGGCCTCCAGCGCATCACACAGCTCCTGCAACCCCTCTTCCAAGCCCATCCGCACCAACTCCCCTGGCGCGCCGTGCACATCGCCGGCACCAACGGCAAGGGCAGCGTCGCGGCCCTGATCTCCACGTTCCTGGGCCATCTAGGCTACCGCGTGGGACGCTTCACGTCGCCGCACACCGTCGACCGCTGGGACTGCATCCGCATCGACAGGACCACCGTATCGCAGGACAAGTTCCTGCCGCTGGAGCAGCACTTCCGCGACCGCAGCGCGGCCGAGAAGATCGGCGCCAGCGAGTTTGAAATCCTCACAGCCACGGCGTTCCAGCTGTTCGCGGACGAGAAGGTCGACGTCGCGGTCGTGGAGTGTGGGCTTGGAGGTAGAGAGGATGCCACGAACGTCTTGAGGCCTCAGGATGTGGTGCTCAGCGTGCTGACCAAGGTCGGGCTGGATCATGTCGAGTTCTTGGGTGACACGATCGAGGCGATTACGGGGGAGAAGGTGGGCATTTTCAAGCCCGGAGTCCATGCTGTAGTGGATTGGAGTAATGATGCGGAAGTCATAGAGGTTGCTACGAGGAGATTGAAGGATCTAGGGTGGGAGAGGGATGGAAGGGATGGGATTTATGTTGCCCCTGAGGAACAAAAGCACGAGTTCGAGGATGTGGTATCCAGGCTCGGGCTAGCCAGCCATCAGGCGCAGAACCTGTATACCGCGTGGTCGGCATTTCGACAAGCCGAGCAGACTCTGAGTGCACTGAATTCTCGCCCCTCGCCATCGGAACACTCATTGAAACCGTCCCTGGAGAAGCTGATTCTCGAAGCCCAAAGCAGTCTTCCCGGCCGTCTGCAGTGGCTTCATCTCCCAAGAAGCCTTCTTCCCTCTCCGCCAACAATTCAACAAAACGCAACCGCCGATACTTCTCCCACCAAGCCACGAATCCTCCTCGACGGCGCGCACAATCCACAGTCCGCGACTGCCTTGTCCTATTACATCTCCACACATTTACGCACTCCACCTCTTGAACAAGCCAGAGACAGCATAGGTTCAGGTTCTGACTCTTTAACATGGCTACTCGCGATGAAGAACGACAAGGACGTCGATCAAATCCTCTCTCTTCTCCTCAAGCCCAACGACAACGTCGTCACCTGCTCATTCGGCCCCGTCGACGGCATGCCGTGGGTCAAAGCCATGCACGCGGAGGAGCTGGCCGAGCGGGTGAAAATGTGGACGCAGGGCGAGGTGAGAGTTTTTCCACCTCCTGAAGACGAGAATAGTGATAAATATATGGCGGCCGTGATCCGAGACGCAGTCGGTTTCGCGGCCGCCGGACCGCTGTGTATAGCCGGCAGTCTGTACCTTGTGGGCGATGTGTTGCGGTGTATTCGTAATGCGGATAAATCCCAATCGACGGAGTAATAGAGTGCGGCGACATTCAAGGAGACTAGAGTCTGGTCCGTGTCACAGAAAGAGGAGGGGGTAATTTGCTGCCACGTCGGGTCAAAGGCAGTAGAAGGTACAAGACACCAGAATAGAGTCCCCCGGGTCGTGATAGGGGAGAGACATGTATCAGGTTTTAAGTTTGCCAGGGCGCTGGCTGCCAAAGCCCGGAGCCTGGGACATGTTTGACTGTTGGCAACATCTATGTCGTGTAGATACTGCAACCTCATGCACCTTTATGCCAATTATTATTGGTGGGAGTGGAGGGCTTTGAGGTTTGGGGAGTGCCGCCCTCAAAATTACGCGCAAACGACTCTAAGCTCCGGGGAACCTGGGGTTAAACGAGTAATGATTCCAGCTACATGTTATTTGAAGAAGCCCCCCTATGAGGTCTGTCGATTTCATAGCAAATAGACACCAGATCTGAATCCATTAGGGAACTTCTTTAGTACTGAAGGTGTGGTTTCTTTTCCGAGTCCGGGATTGGAATGCCCTCATTTCCTTCAATCGGTTGTCGCCTGTGGATCGGCCATGAACCTCTGCTTTATCCAGGAGGTTGTTTGCGGCGCTGTGCTTCTCATCGACCTGCATTTTGTGCCCCCGCGCCGTCCCTTTCTCCTGCCATTCAGGCTCGTACTCTTTGTAATGTTCACCACGCATCTTGGCTTCTCTTGAATGTCGAAATTTAGGTCAGTAATTTGGGGATATTTGCGGACTTTTCAGGGGGGGAGGGCTCCGCTCACTACTTGTATTTATCGCTTGCATTCAAAGCATACAGCTCCAGCACGCTGTGATCCTGTTGGGAAAATTGGCCCGCCCTTGGGGGTTTCGATTTCTCCCTGGCGACGACCTTTCGCCTTTGGTTTCGGGGTTGGTGTCTCTCCGTTCGCGCTGGGTTCTGACTCTCCCTTTTCCGTTTCTTGAGTTCTGGACAGATAATAGGCTTGGGCGGCCCTTTTTAGAGCGTCCTTGTAAACCTTATGAGCTTCACTGGCTTGGTTTTTAGCGTAAGTGTAAATTTCATGATCTTGAGCAAAGGGGGTTCCAGCAGGCTCAAATCGCTTTGATGATGGACCAGTCATTGGGAAAAAGGTGCCGTCGTGAGTAGTTGAGGATCGTTAGGCTCTCGTCAAACGTGGACTGTCAAACTTGGGCTGAGAAATTTAAAGACTCCACAGCCTCACACGGAACTTGAGGGCCATCTTCAAGGTTATTAACTTAGGAGTGGTTCCCGGAGGTGGACTCTATTCCAGCATGTCATGGCTATCCCATCGCCACACTCTGATCCTTGAAGGTAAAGAAATGTCCAAGGAATGTCTTCGGACCCATTATGTAAATGTGTAGCAAGATCCAACACAGCCTTCGGATTGTTTTGCCCAGAACTTGTCGTTCTGCAGAAGCCCTTGGACCAACCGTTGCGCCAGGAATTTTCCAACAAAGAAAGTGGAAGCATCCCGGCGGCGGCAGGATGCCAGCCACATGGCAACGATGTAGGCAAACATATTCTGATACGAGACAGGAGTGGCGTGGGCTTCGAGCAAAGTCGATGTGTTTTCACTCTGACAATGCGCAAGATGCCCGACGCCCGTCTCCTGTTTCTTCTCTTTTGTCTTCTGTTTCAGATATATCTTGCCATAGTGGATGCGTGAGAAACAATTTCTGGAATTGTTTTTTGCTGCAGTTTATATTGTCTCAAACCGACCCCCGCCTTCGTGGATTTGGGATCAGTCTGCGCTTCTCACAGAAGTAAGAGTCATGTACTGTACCTAGATACCGATGTAGTATGATAGTGGGGGAGGATGGACTCCAAACTCGACAATACCGCAAAAACAGCCGAGAAGCCATTCGGAAAATCGAACTTACACTGCATGTCTATCGATGTGGTAGTTCAATACCTGGTACTTTGGATATTTGAAGTACAGAAAGATCAAACGATGTAAAAAGTCCAAAGAATCACGTGACGATGAATATCTTGGCATTGAGCAACTGTCTCACGTGGCTTCCTAGGTACCTTTGTCGCTCCCTAGCGAGGCACGTGCGAGGCGGCGAGCAGACGAGCAGACTCGGCAGAGTCACATACCTATGGATACCTCTCAGTCAATCAATCAATCTTTCATTTATCCAACATTTAATCCCGCACTACCTATCGACGACTCACAGCATGAAGCCGACCAGAGGTAGAACAAGCCTGTGTGACACAGATTGAACAAGTCTGAAGTCTTGGAGTGAACCAACATAACTATGCAAGAGGCGCATCAAGCCTTGGCCCGGGGTTACACGAATGCTGGAAAGCAGGAGTGTAAAACCCCACATAAGCAGCCATGGACGAAAGCAGCCATAGACGAAGGCACCCATGGACGAAAGCGGCCATGAACAAAGGCGTGAACGCAGGAATTTGGCATTATGTGAAAACAATGACTGTCGCCGACCGGCCGAGATCATTCCAAAGTACATGTTCAGCCTCGACTGGCATGAATCTCCAGGGGCGACGTGTACTCGAGATAATCGCAAGATATAGTATATTCAGCCTCAAGCGACATTAACCTCCGGGGACGACGTGCGCTCGAGATGACGGCCGAAGAGCCCTGCAACCTCTACCACCTCCCTTTGCACATTCTCTCAATAGTCCTTACTGAGCTGGATTCAATCAAGTCACTTCATTCTGCAATATTGTCCCATCGAACCTGCCTTGCCGCGTTCAATGATAATCGCTATTCAATCACTATGAGCATCATCAGAAAACAGATACCAGACGACTTGCTACCCTTTGCTCTCGCACTCCATGAATCGACGAAAATCGATTTCGACGATATATATCTCTACGATGAATCTTGGTACGACCCAGATCTCATGCACCCAGACATCGCCCCTTGAGATGCGGTCCGTGACTTACTGAATAGACTGGCTCAAGGAATACCCGATCCTGCTAATGTCGTGTCTGCACTACGGTCAATGTCCGTGGCCGCCAGCATCAGCGAGTCGTATGCTACGATCGAGCCTTTGTGCCAACATTTCACGAAGACTAGCATTCCACTCCTCAATAACAGGCTGGGGTTAGACCACCCCCAACAAGCCTCGAAGCAGGAGATTTTTCGCTTGGGCCGAGCGTTCTATCGCTATCAACTCATGTGCAATCTGTTCTGTCGTGCAGAGAACGAGCCTGATTTCCAAGAAAGGTACAGCCGGCTATTCTTTCAGGATTTCTCGCCCTGGGTCAATGAGCAGTTGATATGCGTATACGCCTACCTCAGGGGTAATTTAATTAAAGGTGAGTCTATCGCTATTTACCGCTACTTCTCAATCTGCCGACCAAAAACTAACCTGTCTGTATGTTGCAGCTTTCGATGAGATGGTGGTACACGACGTGGATTATGGTGAAATGCCCATTGACCCTGTTGACGACCCGGATGATGATAGCGGTGTCCAAGGTTTTGTGAGTCCTATTGGTCAACAGCAATTTCATATGTCTCGTATCTAACAGCTGTCTGATAGCTAGCTAAGGGACTGCCGTTTCTCAAAGCCGTTATCGAGGCGCCGGGCTATGGTCAATGGAGCGATATGTTAGAACTGCATCGCCGCCTAATCATCAACTGGAATCGATGGCCCAGCGCCCTGCTTAGTTCCGTGAGGCCAGATAATGAAGTGCTGGAAACCTTGGACTCAACCGCCGAAATAGAGGAACCTTTGGGGGAGTATGGCAACAGCAAACTTGCCCTGTTGCAAAAAAGGCTTGATGGAGATGGAGACGCACCACTGTCGAGCCCCTTTAATATGTGGTTCATCGCCCACCAAGAAATGCCAATCTACGAAGCTACGTATTTCAAAGAAGATGAAAACCTCTGGGAATGTGGCTACGTTATATGGGACCACCACGTGGAGCTCGATCGAGAGACATTGGCAACGAAGATGGAAGAAGCGAGGAAGCTTCCACCCTATTTCGAGCGCATTACGTGGTCGAAGGACGGTTCCAGCATTCTCAGTATCAAAGGAGGGATATCTTCTTTTCAGGTGGCAGGGGTCATTGGCCTCGAAATGGGCTGGATTTCAGCAGGATAACAGGATTGACCGGAGAGGACCAAGAGAACCTCATCAATTGGTGGTCAAACTATGATATAAGGCAGAGAATAATACCATTCGCCCGGAAGATGAATGGATTGACCCTCAGGGAGGCAGAGTCGAAAAAGGAGGAAGAGTCTAAATAAGTTATAGTATTTACTAGCTATAAATCCAACGCATTAAACAAGGGTCATGACTGTTGAATGGCATCTCGCCTTATAGCACTATACTACTCGTGAAGGTTGTAATCCTCTTTCTCACCCTTCTCCGTCGGGAACACCCTGTATATGTATAATATATGTAATTTATTACTCAGCCCTCCCGACTCGGAGCCTTGATCAAGGCCGACGACCGAGTCCTCCTCATAGCATCGTCCATGTGCGGGTGAGTAAATGCCAAAAAGAGACCGAAGTGACGTTCCGTTCGGACTTCTCGCATACGAGGTACCAACGGGGAAGCGGCAGTTCTGAACACGGTGACGATTTCAGCCTCGCCCGCCCACGGATCCTATCATATGCAGTAGACTAGCCTCGCGCTCATGCTCTCTCCGCCGTCTTACATTGGGGGTCACGCCAGGGTATCCGTGCTCATACGCGTGTCCATATCAGGTTTGTGGTACCACTAGGTACCGGTATGACACGCACGGTACCGCTTCGTACGGCGCGTGTGTTTCAGATATCCGACCAGGGTTGCATGATGGGCAAGCTTACATACATACGTACAAACTACCAGTCAGGTGGGTGCTACGTAGGATTAAAAAATTTTCCCCCCGAGGCACGGGTACATTTGTTTATTTCATCGCGTCTATCTACACCCATAGGGAAGCCGCCGGGTTCTCACGAGTCATGCCTCACTCGAGGTATACCTACCTTGGCAGGTACTGGGACACATTTTCCTCGTAAACTGTACTGTCTGGAGTTAATCAAAAAAGAATAACTTGGCGGGCGCTGCATGGGCCGTCGCAAATGCAATGCCGATGCGTACAAAGTAAGAACTCTATTCCTGGGCGTTTTGATAGATCCATGGAAGTTGTTTACGAGTTGTACCTACTTATTCAGTATCTTAGACAGGCACAATCGAGTGTCAGAGCCTTGCGAGTTACAAATGCGCGCGTACTTGCGCCCGTTGGCTCAGATTGGTTTAGGGACTTCTCCATCGCCCATGGACGGCTAGGGCTGAGTCCGGGGGGCTTAGATATTGATTGCAAGGAGGCCTGATTTCGGCGCAACAGTGCGTGGCTACCGCTGCCCAGGCGGAGCTCAAGAATGGGGAATTGGGGAGGGGGCTTACATACGGTATGAGTGTCTGGTATTTTGACGACTCACTATCTACCATAGCTTGACCAAGAGGCAATTTATCTTCGGTGCTCGGTGGACAAGTCGCAACCGTTGCAGGGGATACATTCGCGCCGACACCAACGGGAAAGCTGACAGATCGCAACGCATCTTCCTGGGCGCCATACTCGTATTGCTTTTACACTCCGAGTGGACGGTGTACAACCTGGGTCTATCACTTTTTTGCCCTTGCCAGTGACTTCTTCGACCAGTAATTACTTAGCAGCAGCAGCAGCAGGTCTGACCATCAGAACCTGCGAATACCAATCTTGACCCTTTCGACCACCATCCTCCTTAAGCCTCCTCTCTGTGAACTCGGGACCCAGATCCACGCCCTGTTCCCACCTTCTCAAATCAACCCAAATCTCTCCTTCTTCTCCAGGCGCAAATCGTTCGAATCCAACTGACTGATACACGCCCAGGCCCTTGGGGCTCGCTTCTAACATGGCATGCAGTCCTCGGGCATCGGCTTGCGCACACGCATGGCGCATCAGCATGCTTCCGGCACCGCGGCGGTGGTGAGCGGGATCAGTATATAAGTTGTCGACCAGAACGTGCGGCCCCAGTCGGGAGGTAAGCATTGTACGACCTTTGACAAGTTGAGACCAGAAGTCTGCTGCTAGCGCGGCGTTGCATTTTGGGGGCCAGGTACGAACGGCGTTTTGTGACGATGAGGTTGTAATCGTACTCTCCTGTGCGGTGGACGTGATAGGTTCTGAAGGGGGAGGCGACGGAGGTTCTGCGAAGTAGTACTTTATTGCAGCGATGACCTTCCCCTTTGGCGTAGGCGTACTGTCGCTGCTACTAATTTCCTCATCGGGAGGCAACTCGTCGTCCAGACAAACCGCGAATCGACAATCTTCCTCGTCTCGAAAACCCTTGCTGTGCCGCTCTATCATGCTGGCAATGTACCCCGGGTAGGCTTCAGGGGGTCCATAGTAGATGGTCTTCATTAATGGAACGGTGAGCCATGCTGCAAGGTGGATGCGAGCAATTGCTGGCATGTAAAGGTAATCGGAGGGGTCAGAGCGGGAGAGTTCATAGACGTGGAGCGTCATGATTTCTTGAAGCCCGAAGCACCCCAACAAAGTCTCGGACTTTGAATGTGAATTTGACTCTGAAAGCACACTCCTTCCTGGCAAGAATGTCTATATAACTCAACTGTTCGCAAACTTCAAGCTCGGAATGCGTCATCGTCTTCGCTGGTTACAGTACATGTTGAGTCATTAGGGGGTTTAGGTAGTAGTGCTATCCGAGTGCCGGACATCTGCGTCGCATTCGGCATTGATGGATTCTGCATCACACATATTTTCCATCAACCTGAGCATATGAAAAGAATAACAATGCCCTCACTTGAATGCAATGAGCAATGAATTGTCCCCAGGTCAATGGACATGGTTGGGCGTCAGATTGTGCGCTTTTATGATCATAATTGTCCTCTGGACTATTAATTGGCGTGAAGCGATCTGCATGTCGTAATGTGGGACTGTGTGAGACCGAGGCCTGTGCTAGGTGTTGAAATAGAAAGGGCATCAATTTTTTCTCTGAGTCTCTCAAGTTGGATTTAGCGGTTCAGAATCCTTCCAATTTTGTAGACCTCGAAGTGTCTGTTTATCGGCGCCATAGAGGTAATACCCTCGTAGACAAGCCGTCAATTTTTCCAGATTTCTTACCGGTTTCTTCGGTGACTCACTTGTCGTGGAGGCATCTTCGATCGGTACTTCACCAGATCGGTGAGTTGGTGAGAATGTTTGCTGTCTCTTGTTGGTCTGGGAATCTTTATCTTCATCATTCTCCATCCACTCAATCAAATGCCCCATGAATGGAATATCAAGACGCCACGGGCTGAAGCTCGAAGCAGAAGCAATTGCCACCATGGTCCAAAGGGTTACTTCTCGTTCAGTGACAGCATTTGGATCTCCGGGCTTGCTCGGTTGAGACAATTCAAGAGCAACTTTTGATAAAATCTCCAGATAAGGATGTCGTGTTCTTGTGTGTGTGGAAGAAGACGCTGCCGCCGTGACCGGAGGTAGGACTTGTGGCTGATTGTGGAAATTGAAACTATACACGAGGAGTGCAAGCAACAGACGGTGGTGTAAGGATTTTGGTCCAGCTTCATCAGTGATTCGCAGTACTCGACTCATTTCGTTGCCTGCTTGATCAACAGGCTGGGGTGGAGACAGTTCGTCGTCAGCATTATCACTGGCACTGCCCGTTCTTGCAAATTGAGGCTCTCTGGAGATCTGCTTGAAAAGGCGTTGAAGAATCTCCACCATTTGGGAGGTGATGAGCCCTTTGCTGGCGATTACTGAGAACAATCCTTGGAATCCACCAACCTGAGATGTTTTGACCGGGTTGTTCTCTTTGAATCTGACCAGCACGTCGTCATCATCGGTCAACTCACATACGAACTTGCCATGTAACAAGAGAGGCAGGAAGAACTCGCTCCTGGATCGCACATGTTAATGTCAAAGATGAATGTGTCAACATGAGGCTTTCCACGTACTTTAATAGCTCATCCTGTAGCTCATCGCTGAGTTTCCTGATACCACCTCGGGTCAACACCATCCTTTCTTTTGCTCGTTTATGCATCGCATAAGCATGGAGATCACCATGTGCAACCTACAAGGTCAGTGAGTTGGGGTTCAGAGCACAGAACATGCCGCCCAGTGGGATACGGGATACGACATACATCAACGTCCATCAGCCACAATGCAGTCAATATTGCCGCATCGTCGTCAGAGTTTTTTGCAGACTCAACTTTACGCCGCAGCTGGGTCAAAGCTTCACCCCGATGATACAGGGCGGTCCAATGCGTTTTTCCGAAACCCTTGAGGTCGATGTTGTAATACACTTGACTCAAAGCGATCAGTGCATGGAACAATTCAGAGTTGTGCATAGCGACATTGAACCAGATCAGATAGCGGCTTGTCTCAACTGCAAGAGCTGGACTGAATCGTGGGGTCAATGATCGGATGACTATAATTCAAGAGCTTTCATCAGCACCTTCCAAGAGTATCAGGCACTTATGGGGCAAGGAAACAACGCATAGTCGTGTAGTTGTGGACTTGAAAGGCAGGAAGATGGGATAGGACTAGTGGCAGTACTCACAATAATCCACAAGAAATGGGACATATGCTTTGCTCGGAATGGGGTATGTAGTGAAGGGATCGCTCAACGGGCTACCCAAAGCACAGTCATTTCGCAGCTGGCCTGGAGCAGATAGAGTCTCGTCGAATTGGGCTGAGGCTTGATCTTTCTTCTCAGTTGGAATTGCCTTCTTCGCTTTAGCCGCTGATGGGCTGTGCGGTGTACCATCAGGTCTGCGAACAAAGGGATGATAGTGAGTTCGATCAAGGACAATACGCCTAGAGGTTGGGCGGTAGCTTTTGGAGGCAAACGATGACACCGCTCGACGATTCTGTTTGCTCCTGAGCTCGTTAGGATCGTTGTAAGTGATGAAGACGTTGTCCCGAGGGGCTGGAGCCATTGGGAGGCAGAGGACCTGGGACGTCTGTGTAAAGAAAGAAGTGATCTTTAGAAGGGGCTAGGAAATCAGGTCGTCAATATATCCGTCCTATAAAAACCCTGTCGATGCGACGTCCTTTGTGGTAGTCTGCTCGTACAGCAGCATGCTTTCTGGGCTAGTTGGTTATTTGGCCTTGGGATCTGCGTCAAATATAGTCTAGGAAGCGGTTCGTGTATGAGCAAGGTCAAGGCATATTCCACCGGACGACAAGCCTTGCGAGATACGTAAGAGGGGGATTGGTGGTTCGAGTCAGATCTAGAAAAGGAAGAGGATCAGAAAATTGACCAGGATAAAGTTCAAGAGAGGTTATGGAAACGACGGTTCTCGGGAGGATTCTTCTAGTCGAGGCACCGGCCATACGGACAGCTGGGTCTCGCTTAAGGGGGAGTGTTACAGAGACCAGATGTCATGTATTGAAACAGTTACTGGTACAGCTGAGGTCCACGGGTGCTTTGTATACACGCGGTGCCCACTCGGTGCTATTACTAGACTATCACGTAAGCGAGTGCTGACTTTTTACATTTTGTGTGCTGGGGCGGCAGTGGCAGTCGCACAGTGGCTACTCATAGTACCACCTAGTACCTAGGCCTTTTGAAGTTACATAATGCTGTGGATGACCCTTGCTAGTAGGGCTGTCGGATGAACTCTCAACCCGATCCTAAACAGATCATTATTTTGGATTACTATCTCCATGCGGGCATAGTGTAGAGCGTTGTACCACCCATGATTACGGCAGTACATATATCATACAGTGTGTACTGGTACTTGGGGCTGGTGGCCTCTACCTAGTCTCAAAGACCAGTCCCATGACCCACAAGGCTGTCCCCTACTGTATGTCGGAATCATGTAAAATATGCCCACCATGTCCGTAGTCCATCTCGTGCCACTGGCACTCTTCGTACCAGCACCACCAGGCCAGCCGACTCAACTCTCTGCCCACCGTTTCTCTCGGAGAGGCATCTGCTCGTTCTTTTGGGACCGACTGCCATTCTCCTCGGCCCTCCAGGCGAAATACTCGCCTAACCGAACTTCAGCATAGGATGCATAATCGAAATCAATTTGCGAAATGGTGGCTTGAATCAGGGCCCATACGCCCCAGTAAAAACCCGGCATTCCCCGGTACCGATCAACTTCATCGTACAAGATGTCCAGCATGTCATCTCGCACCGGGTGGTCGCTATGGGCTTTAAAAGACTCGAGGTAATCGGAGAGAAACTGACGTCGGACGGACTTTGTTGGTAACATGTTGTAGTCACAATCATACCCACCCCACTCTGCAAAGTGGTTTGCAATATCGAAGGCTGCTGGACAAGGCGTCGCGTATTCGTAGTCAATGAAGGACACTTTGGAAGAGTCATCCTGGTTCGAGTCCTCGGGCAACATGATCACATTGGCACTCAGTAAGTCACAATGTCCAAACACAAAACCAAACGAGCCAGGACCTCGATCATTATCAAGATCCTTGAAGGATCGGTCTAATTCTTTCTGAAGCAATTGTTTGCGTGCCTCTTGTTTAGGATTGTCGCACGGAAGCGCATCGACCCATCTCTGGATCACCGACCAAATATTCGGTGTGGGCCTTCTTGACGCAAGGCTTGAGGCGTCGACAGCAGCTCCGTTAGATTTGTGTCCGTTGGCGCCATTGGGTATATCCTCCTTACTCTCAACCACGGCGGCCACAGGTAGACGGGCATGCCATTCACCCAGACGTCTTGCCACTGCCCGCCATACGGGTTCGCTGACCAAGTCTTTGGGAGTACAGACTTGACCAATGATGTACCTGTACAAGAGCCCGTTCCTGAATCTTGCCAATAGAGGAGGTGCCAACCCTCGCTCTGCGCATAGCGCATGTGATCGTGCTTCTCGATCTCGGTCGATGATTATTTCGGTATGGTTGCCGTAGGCACGGAGGAGGACGGAGTCTCTGTCGATTTCTGTCTGCGAACGTCCGGGAACATGTTTCGAGATCTTGAGCAGCTGTAGACAGAGTTAAGTCGAGGCACGTGCTCGCCAACAGGACAGGTAGCACTTACAGTGTTAGTGATGCCGTCGGTGAATCTAGTGATTTTGATATCCCCAGGAGTGTCCTGCCACTTGGGAAGTATTCTGTGTGCGAGAGTACAAGCCGAGTCGTCCAGAGAGCTGTTATCAAAGGCGAGGTCGATATATTGTAGGGGTGGGATTTGCCCGTTGGAGAATCTAGTAGATGTACCCATACTCGCACATGACCTTCAGGCACAGGACTGGAGTTGACCTTTCCAAGCAACCAAATAAGGAAAGGAGGAAGAAGCAAAGAAGAGAGTCTTTGAGGAAGTAAAAGGCGGCTTGTTACAATGACATAGGGCCACGTACGAGGAGTCCAAGGTTGGTTCTTTATTACTTGGCAAACAGTGGCAGAGAAACTCAGAACAGCAATCGGCACATGGCTGTTGTGTGAACTTTTTTTGGGGAAGCCATCTCAATGCCTAATTGACCCTATTGCCCACCGCTACGTCCACTAGCAGTTAACTATGCCTCACAAGGGGATGGGCACTTGGTGGGGGGCTTCAGGGGTCACTCACAACTGTCGGATCCCTCCGCAGCCTTTGTGGTGGGCACCAGGCCAATCATCCTTCCCGCTAGGGAGGATCTCGCTTGCCCGCAAACGGCGCGGATCATCCTCACAGGACAAAGTGAACAATCTCTCATCCATGAACCACCCACACATCTCAACAGAAAGGGAGAAACGAAGACTCAGCGCCGCACTGCTGGCTGTCGAATCATTTCAAAACAAACAGCTGAGAATTTTTTGGCTGCCAAACACCTGAAGCCTCGGATCCCCGTCAGGCTATTGTATTGTCCATCACATCAGAGGACTACATCTTCGCGTGATACTTGATCTCCTGAAAGTCCTTATATCCTTCACCTTTGACGAAAGTGGCCAGCCAAGGAACGTCAGACCGATGCTGAGCCAGCTCCAAGTAGAAGTCGCCAGCAGCAGGCCCGTCAATGCGCATGTACACAGGTGATCCATCTGGATCTCTTTCATCTGCATAGTGGAATCTGAACCGGTGGAGGCTTTTTTTTAGCATAGTCCATCGCGAGCGTGATGTCGCAGTATTCGAGAAGCTTACCTGTATCCTTTAGGAGCATATACCTCCGACGAGTACGCCATCAAATGAGCTGCCGCCGCCTTCCCCATGCCGGCAGCGAGCAAAGGCGGGATCGGAGCAATGTTCAGCCTGTTACCCGTGTAGATGAATGTCTTTGGTGTCGATTCTGGCAAGGCAGAAAAAGAGGCCACGGCGCTTTGAGCCGCCACATAAGCGCTGGACACATTGATTTCCATAGTGGTAAGATAGTCGTTCAGCTGAAGGCCCAAGGGATGGTCTTTCTCTGCAGCGCCGATATGCGAGGCGGCTTCGCGTGGAATTTAGCCAATCATTTACCCAACGTTTTATCATCGAATGGAATAGAACCCACCATTATACACCACTATGCTCGGGTGGCCGAGTTTCTGTTCAACAGCCTTAAAGACTTTGGTGACCGACGAAGGGTCCGACAAGTCGCAGCTGAGTTCTAAAAAGCCCTCGCTGGGCAACTGGTGCTTGAAGCTTCGTGAGGCAACGGCGACTTTGTAGCCGTTGGAAGCAAAGGACTTTGCAACGCTGGCGCCGACGTTTTTGCCGACGCCAAAAATCAATGCGACTGGAGATGACATTCTCGAAAGATGTGTGCGATAATTGAAGGATGGAGAGCAGATCTTACGAATGCCCTTCTCACAAGGAGGCCTTCCACGATACTTGTACTTCTCGGTGCACACGCATCGTTCGTGCGTCACGTCGGACGTCGGACGTTGCAAGGGACCAACGCCCCATCACCGCTGGCAATTAGTAAGTGGTGATGCTCTTGCTCCAGCAGACTTCTCCGAAGCGACAATGAGAAGCTCAGTAATATGCGCAGACCCTGGTACCCGAGCCTTGTAGACTATGCGCCGGACGAGGAGGGGTAAGCCAAATTTCCATGCTTTTTCGGCCGAGCAGAGATCTTTTCGAAGGTGATTAGCAACCGTTCTTGAATACCATCAGATTTTCTCGTCCTTGAGTAAAGCCACATATGTTAGCGACAGCCCTTGGTTCGAGCGGAGTGGGTGAACAAGAGTTATGTGGCAAATCGTCTCCCTGATGGCTTCCTAAGCGGCTCCGGGCCAATCATCCTCCCAAGCTGAGATGCCACAACGCATATTACAATGTATACGGCTTACCTCCTGGTCACCTTTGCACTTTACTTCGCACTAAGCAATGTATCGCTTGGCCGCAACCAGCGCGTAGAATATGTTTTCTCAGAACTTCTTTAAAGTCTTCAACAATTTCTCCTTCCACCGCGGCAAAATGAAATATGACAGATGCTTTTATTTTGATGACGCAAAATTGATACGTACCTGGCCGGAGAGACAGCCTGATGAGCCTTGGACTCTATCTGCACCTAGAAGCATATCGGTACTCATAGCTTTCCCTTCTTGGCACCTTTCTTCTCCTTTGCCTTTGTGGACTTGATCCCTTTATTCTCTGCACTGGCAGGGGCCATGCCGGCTCCAGCAACAATATTCTCCAACACAATCGCTGCGCCTTTGTTATCTTTGTCCAACTTTCCAGCTCTGCTCTGAAGTAGCTTCTTCAGTTCCGCTTTGGCTTCGAAATCCTCCGCTTCAAGCATGGCGACCACAACGAAGCTATTCGGCCCGTTGGTCCAATCGACAAAGGCTTCCTCCCCACCTTCGGCCTTGATCCTTGAGTAAAGCAAATCGTGAAATTTCAGCGGCGGCTCGGTAAACTTAATTGAGTTGCTCTTCTTGTCGAATGGCCCACCCTGCGTCAACGCCTTGAGTAGTCGTCCCACTCCGGGGGTAGCAAGAACCTTTTCCACTTCTTGCTTCTTCTCCTCGTCTTCAGGCTTCTGAGTCGTCAGGTTTGCAAGCGCTTTCAATGCACCGTTCAAATCACCAACTCCAGCGGTTCCAAATATCGTTTCGGTAATAAACTGGCAACCGAAGGTAGACTGCGCAAGAAATTGAGCATGATTCGCGATCAGGTCCAGTAACGGCTGGGCAACCTGCTCTAAGAGTTCCAGCCGGCGTTTTTCGGGCTCTTTCTTCGACGTTTCTTTCCTGATGGTACGAATCTCTGAAATAAGCGTGGCTGTCTCGTCTGCGAGGAGCCATTTTGGAGCATCTGATGACATAAGATAAAGCAAGGGAATTCGGGCCGTAAGATGTTCCACTTGCGCGAGCAGTTCTTGTTCCCTGGCTTCAGGCTCGAGATCTTTGTTAAGGAGTTCAGGGAAGATTGTCTTCGAAGTCATCACTGTGTCGTCAATAACATCGTATGCGGTCAACAATACATTGTGCCCATATTGATCGCCCGCGAGTAGCTTAATGTGTGTTTTGAAGAACTTCATGATCCCACGTCTGTCCTTGGAGCCCCCATATGCCAGGCACAAGCAAAGTAGCCGAGAGCCAGACTTGGTGAACGCAAGGTTCTTGTGGATATCTCCTTCCTCGTCATCATGTAGCATCGAGAGAAACTCGGTTATCTCGGGGCTGCCCGGTTTGCAGTTGACAAAATATTGTAAGAGCGCGTCATGAAGAATGGTGAAGCCAGTTGTTTTCTTCTGTACAAGCTGGTTCGTCATTTCGCGAAGATGAGACATGATGGGCGCTCGCTTCTCCGGATGTTGGACCAGAATTTCAGAGAGTTCAGCTGTCACAGGCCCGTCGTTCGCAGATGAGGTGTTGTTGGTGGCAGACTTGCGAAAAACGACAAATTCAGGCCCGTACCATTCCCGGAGAAGAACTGCCTTCTGCTGTTTGGTCGCAATCGTTCGATAGATGTCGTCCACAATCCAGCTGGCCTCGGGATGGCGGATGAGTCTCCTGACATGGCCATAGAATTCCTCGACTACGGCATCTCGGCTTTCGTCATCGCCCACTACCATCTTCGCGATCAAGAATTTTGCATATTTGGACTCAGCCAGATCACGGTAATTGCCCTTCAGCTCAGTGGTAATCTGTTTTCTCTGCTCCGGCGTAGCATACTTGAGTGCACACTGGATCACCCGCACGGAATCATGTTTGAACACAAAATCTTTCACCCTACCAGATATTATCTGGAACAGTTCTTTGACCAGGTCATCCCGCTCTTTCTTGGCCACGTGGGATTTCCGTCGCAACTGCTCCCAGATCTTCTTTGAGCGGGCAATCGAGTCCGCATTGGGTTTTGCGGCTCTACGGTCTTGCGTGATGGCCTTTTGTTTTGCGTGGGCTTCTCGGGACGTTTGACCTGATTACCAAGGAATGATTAGCATTGTACAGCGTGAAAGTTCAGTAAAGACAGCAATGTAGTCTCGCACCATTTAGGTATGACTCGGAGTTCTGTTCAGATTTATGAGCTTTTGGGTAAGACTTGTCCTGATGGTATTTTGAATTTACTCCTCGGCTCTCTGCGTTCTTGGGTCCTTCAAAATTCTTCCCTGCTGGTGGGTTCGTAGCAGATACCGCTTTGGATTTCTCAAAGGTCGCTGTAGAGGTCTTTGGCTTTTTCGGGGATTTGTGCTCAGATACTTCGAGAGAACGCTTTGTCCCTGCCATCGTGAATCAAGACTATCTGTCTTCGTCAACACTTGCAAATACCAGACCTCACCACCTTCAGCACGAAGGAACCCAGTCCGCAGGAACTTTTTTTCTCGCGGCCAGGTAAATCGTGCAAACAGAGCAAATGCGGAGAATTTTACCTTGGCAAATTTGTTCTAGTTTCCCGCGCGCTGCGTCAGGACAATTCACTGTACGTACCTATGTAGCAGCTACGAGGAGAGGAGCGTTGAAATCGGCAGCGAGAGTCACTCCCTTCATTTACTACCTGCATTGCGTCAACAAGGTCACATCACGGAAGATCTGTGCTCTGTCAATACAAGTGCTATAATCAGAGAAGAACGAGACATGCCAGCAATTTTGGCAGCACAATCACCACCCGCGGGTGTTGTTGGCATGACACGACACCTATAGGTACCAAGGATTTTGGCTCCTCTATCTTGGCCTGTAGCTGGCCATTATTCATGAGTGGAGACATGATCTTGGTTCGTGGTGAAACTGCTACGCCTCTTGAGCGAAGCGACACATCCCAGACTTGATGATGCGGGCCAGTCCGATGGCCACTACATGCATGTAATTGTCCGAGATACGGGGCGGACGTAAGTGCTGCTCACTGCGCCGCCACCATCCGTCAGCCTATCTCAAGTTCCTGCAGAAGCGAATCTGGCAGCAGAAGATGAGTAGCTTCCCTTGTGAAACTTCAAACAGCCTCTGCCGGTTTGGAGGGCCTTGATTTGTGAGAGCTGAGTCGATGGGGCGCCTGCGAACTGCGCGCGGCTCAGACATCATAGAAACCAGGCAACGGACCACCACGCTTAACAATGGCTTCTTCCGCCAGGCCGCTTGTCACGCTTCTGATTCGAATGTTTTGACACCAATGACGAGCTGCAGCAGGGGTTTTCAGCCGCATTGCTGGAATCCGGGAATGTAAATGGCTTCCTCTAGAGCAATGGACAGCTTACTGCCACCCCGTCGAATTTTTCTCCTGCCCCTTCTTATTGCGACTTTTTCTTTGGGTTGTTTTCTCCGTGTCCAGGTTTCGAGCTCTTTGCACGTTAGATATCTCACACGATCTCCACGTCTACCGTCGACTTATTCGCCAACAGCACGGCGACGATCATTCTACTGAATCCAGATTCTGCGCCGGTTGCAGATCTGTGAACCTATCAGGCCTCATCGCGGAAGTCTTGGTCACGAAATCCCGTTCATTTACAGTACAAAGTCCCTTAGATCGGCATAATGGAAGTCTTTCAGAATCAACCCTATTTCAGTACATGGCCCTCATCTGAGCCAGTTTCTTTTGGATCAAACAGCAATTCTATAGTATCATCTCGCTCTCCAGAAGTCGGACAGCCCGGACATTACGACCCTCAAGTCCAGGTCCAGCCTGATTCGTTCGATCCGGATGTTGAACTTGAGGGCCGGTTGCGGCTCCTTTTCGACCTTGGGTTGAAACCCACGCAAATCTTTCAACTTCGTGAAGTCAGATATCGCAATGCCCTCCACTGCCTGGCTGATACTACTGTGGATGACATCGAGGCAGCTATAATGCACTTGGCACGGTCTCAGCCTCAGAATCAATCTTCACGGTCAAGCTTCCAATATCGGACATCCTCGCGCTATCCATCAGGTGTACCCAGCCTTGTCTCTGACCGATCAAGTCTGAGGGTCTCAGTGGCAACGAACCTCAGTATCCCCATGGAGGATGGCATAAGTATCGCACCTAGAAACTCAGGCGAAATCTCTTATGTTTCTTCACAGTGGAACAGCCATACCAATGACACTGGTCTTCCTCTCGGTGATTATCCGCAACCCTCCATCATGGAATATTCGATGGTGCATGACGAAGATGCCCAGCCTTACGAAGCGAACTTAGAGTGTATATCGACCCCTGTTGAGACTTACATGCCCCATTACCAAGGGACGCCCGTTGGCATTCAACCAATGCCGATCCTATCCAAGGCGCTTCCTGAACTTCCCCTTGCGAGAAACAAAAAGCACACCTTTCAAGATTCAGAATTCGAGGAGCAGGATGTTTCAATATCAGGACCGGACCGCTGGCGAAACAGAATTACAAAACCTAGATTTCCATGTCCTGAAGACTCAGAACCTCCTTGCGAGAAGAATTTTTGCAGTGTTAATGAACTTTCAAAGCATTTGACCGCAGACCATGACAAAAACGTTACTTTTTCCTGCAGACACCAACCGTGTCCCTCATCTCCTTTCGAAACAAACCGAGCAGTAACGTGGAAAAGACACCATAGTACCCAACACCGATCTTGCCGATTATCTGAGGCCTGCAGAGAGAAAGTTTGCTCGCGAGAAAGGAAATTCTGGGGCTGCGGCTTGTGTGAAACTCTGTGCAAAGATGCGAAAGAATACGCCACGCACTACCAGGAGCACTCCATCAAATTTGAATACCGTTACAAATCCGACATCAAGTTTTCCACCATTCTACGCAGTCTGCTCAAGCAAGAAGCTACAAACCAACGGTGGGAGGCGCGCCAATGCGATGTTCATGGCCAAGATGGAAGATACCTTCTTGTCTGGGAACCTGAAAGTTCGGCAGACCTCCGAGAAGCGCTTGAGTATGGCATCTTCAAAGGCAACAGCATCGCTGACGCAGGCGTCGTCGAAAAATTATTGGATGAGCTTCTTATTCGGGCAAAATACCATGCGGAAACCCATGTCTCTTCTTTACCGATCGTACAGAAGTCTACGAGCGGTGCAAGCTTTCAAGATCGCCTACTTCATGCCCAGGTTCAAGCAGGCACACAGCGTGCGCTCTTAGATCCCGACTGCTTTGGTCCGAACTTCCTAGGGATGGAACAATCACGATGACCTGTGATTCCCTTGACATGCCTGACCACCTGTTTTGAATGCATTTCCAATGCAATTTCCTGGAATCAGGAGTTACTACGGAGTTCTTTTCATAATCTTCCCAAGGGCTGTACCATTTGCTTTAAAGCTGTACCACCACCACGAGATTGGGCCTGGCGCTCAGCATCGGGTATTTTGGATGCGCGGAAGTTGATTCCAGGGCTGGATTCCTTGGTCAAGATGCTGTAGTCAGCGCTAGAAAACGCAGGAATTGACACCAAGGGACTGGATCTTTTGGTGGCAGGCTGTATCACTGTCATGCTATCATGCAGGATCCTGCGCGAGCTGGTCTCTTCCAGCTGGACTCTGTCTTGATGAAAAGGATCATGAGGTTATGAAAGTCATGTATCACGTAGTACGTTAAAATCCTAACGAGGATAATGAAAGCTTTCCCTCCTTGATGGAGGACTCACCTGTTAGAGTTGAGAGCGACCGCTTTGCCTTTGCGTAAAATAGCTGCTTGCAAAAGTAGGGAGAACGACCTAGTTCAGACACCCACTGCTTTACCATAGATGACTTACACACATCAAGGGCAAAAAACAAGTTTGTCGGTTCGCGTTCTAGAGAATACCTTTTCCTATCCAGTTTCTTCATCCTGGGGCTGCGGCTCCTGACACCACCCCGGTGGTGGCCGTTGGATCGAGCACTCGTCAGCGACCAGAGATTCAGAACATGGGCGATATATTCAGCAGAGACCCCTTACAATCTCACAAGCTTCTAATATCTTCAGAAAAGGCCCTACCGCCAAACCAAACTTGTTTTTGGCATAGCCCTTACTCGAAGTGTAAGGGTATCGAACCCTGGTCACTTTTGGCAACCAGGGTTTTCGCATCTTCTTTCAAATTGGGCTATGTGGCAGAATTTCGGTGACTTAAAAATATAAGTGCTAGTTATTTTGCAAGTGAAGTGAAGTTGTTGTGGAGGATGATGGCAGCAGAGGACGCTGGGGACACAATACGGTGTCTATATCTAAAAGGCGCCCCGGATTAATAATAAGGATATTTTGCACGCCAGGACCCGCTTAGAGGGCATCTACTGTAGATACTCTAGCTCGAGGGCTAAAGGGCCGAGACCTAACAGCACCCGCCAGCACACCTAGAATGGATGCTTAAATGTTGGGCGGGCTCTGTATCTAGGCCCTTTGGTTTCGGGTTCGGGAAGATCGTCAGACCAAGCTTTGGGCCTTTGGCTGATCCCGTGCACTTCAAATTTTCAGCCCATTTAACACCATCTCATTTGATTTGTCTGTCTGTTGTGTAACCACGCACACAAACACCGAGCCAAATTGGCGAAGCTTCAGAAATAAAGCTTCAGCTGTTGGCCTATTTTATTCCCGGCTCTATTGAAGTCTTTCGACACGAAGGCTTGAAGCAGCTACGATGGGCCGCACCCCCGCGGCCCATCCAACACGAGCGGCTGCACACCTCTGGCTGACTGAGTAATGCGGCTGCTCATGTCCTTTTGAAAGACGTGGTCCTCTACCTCGGACAAACTAAATGGACGACTTGGTCCAGACTCGGCTTATCAGAAGCATGACCTTCCCAAGAAGGAAAGTATTTATCCCAGTGACAACCATGAGGGCATCCAAATTAGTGGTCTATCCTGCCTTTGGTGCCTCTGCTTCTTTTCTCTTACCAAACCTGATCGGGTCCCCGGTCTGCTTCTGGTGTCCAGTTCCGAGGCTGGACTGCAGTTCTACACCCGCCACGCGAGACCATGGACAATCGACAGACTTCGGATTGGCTGAGCTATGCAGCTCGTCCAGCCGATAAACCTCGTGCCCAATACGTGGAGGTCATGCCCGCCTTTGCGACCCCTCCTCGCCTTTTAGTTATCATGCACACTTGGTAAAGAAAGTTGCCGCTTCGTAAGGCTGCGGTGCAGGTTTTCTAAACATCTGTGTGATTGGAGTACAGCTGGCTTTGCTCAGCTGGGTATTTGCAAGCCATGTGGACGACGAGAGAAAGGCGCATTCAAAATGGTCTCTTGGAATATTTCAGCCCACTTCTTGCTTCTTGCAGCTCTTTTGTCTTTTTGCACTGCTTCAACCCTCGAGCATTGCGTTGTTCAGGTTTCTAGGAGCTTTTTCGCTGCAAAATGGCGTCTCCAGATCCGCTTCTGTCGCCGACGAGGCTGCCGCTTCTGGACGAGAAGGGCACGGCAACGCCAGCAACGAAGTCCAGCGCAGAGAGTCCTCCACCAACTCCAACCTCGTCGGTTGCGCCAAAAAGTCATACCGAACTTGATGGCGCCATGGGCTCTTTACTCTGGGGAGCATTTGCACCCTGCGTTCCTGTTGCTGTTGTGACCAGCGTGCTTTTGACGGTAATTTTGCCTCTCCGAGAGTGGAACAGTCATTCCCATTGCTACTATCTTACTGAGAAAGGCTGACGCACCATCATAGGCTATCTTGTATCATCGCATTCCAAGCGAATTTGTCTTTGTTCCCCTTGGACCGAAGACCAATTTCAACACCACATTGAGCACTCTCAGCAGCATCCGGCAAATCGAGAATAACGGAGGGGGCAAAGCCTACTATCTCTACTATAACCATCTCACCAACCCGGCTGTTCTACACATGATATCCTCATGGACTGCAAAGATCATTCCATTTGTTACCGGCGCGTCCATGGCCCTTGTTGCCTTCTTCGCAGGTCAGCGCATCATCAGGGCGACGAAAAGCAACTCGGAGAAACTCCCCAGTCCCCACCAAATATCTATATTGATAGGTCTCCTCAACGGCGGTAAGTATTTCCTGTTGCTATATGACGGTGTCGTTCACCAAATGGTGCTCCAGCATCAGCACTGTATGCTCGGGCTAATGTGAATGCACAGGAGGAGCTCAGCCTCTGGTGGATACGATAACGTATCGATGGACAAATCATGAAGATCTGGTCCAGCCGCTTCCGCTAGCATTTTGGTGCCTATCATTCATCGTGTTTATGACGTGAGTTGTCTATACATTGCGGTCCTCTAACCTGTGCTGAGATATTCCATACAGGTTCGCCATTGGCGCAGTGGACAGCTGGTTCGGTACGGCAACAACAGCATTGAACATTGCCCTCGTTACTCCAACCAACGGCACATCATTCTCCTTCGGAAGAAGCCTGAACTCGACTCAATGTCCTGTAGGAGCTTGGCATGCGCGACAATGTCCCTCTAATCCCCAAGGCAGTTGCTTGTACCCATGCAGCGTTACAAATTGGACGGCCACCAACGGCGAGCGTGAAGGGGTCGTTCACGCCCAAGAAGCAGCTGAAACACTCATGTCAAATTCGCGCACAAACGTCATCTTCAACGTGACGGTCGACGGCTCGAACTATTTCTTCCTTGGCGACCTCAAAAGCAACATGGGCCTCGATTACTCCACCAAAGCACTGGCGGTGACAACTCAGTGCAATGTGCAGACACAAGCATGTGACGTTCCGAAAGGAGGCGGCTTCACCTGCGGCAATTACAGTTCTCCTTCGTTTTCTTACTCTGGAGAAGTTGGCCTGGATCCTATTAACGCTACGTCTCAAATGGATGAGGCGATGGTCGGCATCCAATTCTTCCAGGACTCGGGACTGAGCCAGCCGATCGGCAACGGCAGTACTGCCACAGACCTCTTTACAACACAGAACGCCATGAATTTCCTGACCTGGTCCAAAGGCTTCCCTCCACAGGACACCTACAAGGACGAATTCATCCCTCTACGCAACAAGGGATACCTCAAGAACGACACCAACGGTGATACTGTGTTCATTCTAGGTTGCAAGGCATCCATTTCTCAGGTCGAGTACTACTATTTCAACGGAAGCGTGATCGCTCAGAACTTCAAAGTTATTGACAATGCACCGGACTACTGGGGAGCAGTCTTCAGTGCCCCGTTCGCCATCAACACCGCACTATCGCATTTGGCGCTTCAAGATGCCGCAGCCCTAGCTGCCTACCAAACATCACCCGACGGAATCTCCTACGTCTTCTCGGACTACTTCTCACGTGCCGCCGTGGCCTTCTCCTCTGGCATCTCCGTCCCTTCCCAGAACGACCTGGAATGGAACCGCGACAACACCTACCTGGCGACCCGCGTCCCCTACGCACCCTTGTACACCTTAGTGGCCCTGAAAGCCATCTACGCCATCTTCGCCCTAGGCCTTGCGCTCCTCGCCGTCTTCAAGACCCATCCGACCCAGGCCCACGAAGTCAAAGAACGTCTCACCGTCGACGGCCTCGCGGCGGGCTTCTTCGAACCCAACGCGAACCACGAGCGTGCGGTCAAGAACGTGCAGGATCTGTTCAAGGAGCACCATACCCCCGAGAAGAGCGAGGATACGCAGAAGATCGGTCTCCTGCAGACCGACCAAGGGGGCTGGCTGTGGGTCACTGCGGCGACCAAGGTAGTCGCGGGACTGGGTCTCACAGAAGTCGTGGAGACGGTCGCGGATCAAGCGGCTGATGCGGCGGCGAAGAGGAAGGGCTCGCTGGGCGCGGTTGGGGAAGGATATCGGCTTGTCAAGGAAGTTATTTGAAGAGTGGTTTGTTAAGTCAAGGGGGATTTTCCTAATATTTGGGATCGAGGAATAAGGTTTTCACTTGGGGATCAGGTTTAGGTTAGGTACAAGCATGGAGCTGCACCACGGGAAATTTCGCATCATGGAAGGATTTCAGAGGTCATCGGCCTTTGCAGCAGGCTACGAATTCACGTCGGACACAATGGTAATGGGAAATGAATACTAGTAGTATGGCCGGCTCACCCGGTAGGACGAAGTAGGCTAAAAAAGGGGCTCTGGATAATCATTATATTATTTTCCTTTTCAATCCTTTATTAATGCACGATTCGAAATGAACTTTCCAGCCCTGGGAGTGTAGACATCGGTTCTCAGCTCAAGTGAAATCTTCTTTTGTACACGCTGCCTCTCTTGTCGATTTGAAGACAGTCTTCCCGGGAGCTCCTTGTATATTCTGAGATCGATGCGCGCTGCTCAATTGGTTTGTGATGGTTGATTTGAAATCCACGATTCTATTTCATGTCGCTGGAGTTGACGAAACATTGTTTGGTGTCTCTGCTGGTACTGCTGTTGATGCTGATGGTGGTGGTGGTACAGATACAGATGCGTGTGGTATTACAGTGGGGAGGACTTCAGCCATGCCAGCCTCAGCTTCAGCGAACTGAGCCTGACCTGCTCGTTCTTGCAGATGTGGAACTGTTCGGTCCGTAGTGCGGGAAAGATCGTCGCGGGGGTCACGACTGCCATCGGGTTGATGCTGAGACTGGTCATCTTGTGCGGTCGACGGCGGCTCATTTCTAGCCTCGTTCGCCGTGAAAACGATCATCCCGACCGGACTCTTCTCGTTTCCTGGATTGCCAGGCGCGGCAGGAACGACAGATCTCGTCGTCCCTGCTTGAATGTCTGGAGGGCGACCGGGGACTGCAACGGGCTGCCACGCGTACCGTTTCGGCTCGACCGGTGGCTGGGTAAAAAAGGGTCCTGTCGGTTGTGGGAGTGGGCGAGGGACTGGCGGTTTACGGCGCGTACGTATTGGGTGGTGTGGAGGATTCTCATGAGTAGTTGAGATTATGTTTGCTTCTGAGACATCTGTCGGGCTGGCTGCTGGGTTCGGGACGAAGCCGTACGGAGGTGAAGGATTTGTTAGGGAAGGTGGTGGATGTATTGATGGACTGGCCAGTGGTGATCGAACTGCTGCTGCATCGTAGGGCGTTGGAGGAGGCGGTGCCCCGGCTGACATGGACGCAGGCGGTCTAAGAGTAGCAGACTCAGGAGGCGGCGCAGAAGGTGGAGCGAATCCGTAGCCATACTGCTGCCATTGATGGGGAGGGCGTAGACCGTACGAGTAGTGAGGAGGCGGTGGTAAAAAGGCAGGTGCCAGAGGTGGAGGGAAGGATTGATATGGATGTTGCTGAGGCGCGGATGTTGGAGTGGGCGCGTTCCTGGTTATCTTGTTCGCTTCTTCTTTCTGCGCTTCTAGCTCCCGTATCTTCCGTTCCGCCTCCTGTAGTTGAAGTCGCAGCGACATTACTTCACCCGTTGCCACAGGTGGCGACTCCGTTATGTTGATCTTGCGCTTGGGTTCGCGTTTCTTCCGTCCTTGGGCTTTTGTTTGTTGATTCTGACCCCAGACTATCTCTTCGTCGGCGAGGACTCCTGACATCATCCCAGGATAGTGTCGTTGTTTTGGAGCTTTCTGTGTAGTCGAATTCGCGGAAGTTTCATGGCCGGCAATCTCGGTACCATCACTTCCAATGGCTGGCGGTGCTGAATCTGGATCTCGGAGAGCACCATCTTCAGTAGGTTCTGGACCAGGGCCGCCTGAATCGTCCTCGTCTAATCGACCTGCCGAGCCAAGAAAGTCAAAAAGAGGCTGTAAGCTACTCTCCTGTTCTCTGTTGTCGTGTGGTACAGATGCATCATCGCCTTGAGTTTGAAGAATTGGCTCGGTAGCCCGTCTTCTGTTCTTGGGCCTGCTTGGTTCTTCTGTCGCCTTTCTCTTCTTCTCACCTGCCTTGTCCATTTTTACCGAATCTCGGTTTCGCTTCAACTTCTCAGGGTGGAAGATCTCCAACAGTCGTCTTCGCTTGGATCCGTTGCGAGGAGTGGGGGCTCTTTCGTCAAAGGTAGGGTGCAATGGGATGTGTTTGTAGTGGAGGTCCAAGCTGTTTTTAGTCAACGAAAACTTGATCCAAATGCCGCCTTCGCATTCATATACAGGCTTGCGAATTTTGACACCATCTCTGATCTTTGACCGGCCCTCGTTGGCAGCTCTTCCCTTGTTCAAGACTGAGTCGTTACAGTAGTAGGAGAATCTCTGAGAAATTTGTTAGAAAAGATCGATGTTGAATGGTCGGCATTAAAAGTGAAGATAGAAGAACTCACGTTGGCTTGATCAGCGTTTGACATCCAGTGGTTGTGGAAACTGTAGTGGAATCCATCGATGTCTGAAATCGCGTCCACGAGCGTCTTGGAAATGCGTTTCTGCGTGATCCTGGTTGGCCCATGCCAGTGAGCAATCAAATTCTGGACACGCAAATCTCGTGACTTACATTCGCTCCTTGGGGTCAGATATATTATGCAACGCGTCCACGACGCTAACTGCGGATCGCTTAAACAAGCTGTAGGTGAACGGAGTCTTCTTGTCTGTCGGATCGCCTTCCCCCAACATCTCGCGGGCCGGGATCATGAAAGCCGCGGTGACGGGGAAGGTGAATTCCAAGGTGGTACATTCAGCAGGGAAAGTTGGATTCGCTAGATATGTTCGTAAGCTATTCTCCAAGTCCTCGAGTCTTCCGCAGTCGAAAGACACGGTCTGGGCCCGAGGATCTTTGGCATGACGACCTCTTTTCTTCCTGTTGATTGCTGTTAGCATAAGTCTAATAGGGATAGTAGGGCTACTGCAGATCTAGGGCAAAAGGCGACCAACCTCGGACGAACACCTCCACTCGCTACCTGGCCCGGGACGCCGAATGGCGCGCTTTGCTTGTCACTTGCCAGTGAGGCATGATCATCCGCGGAGACATTTAGCGGATCTGGAGAATCCTCCATTGACCAAAGCGGCCCTACTACCACCCGTAGCAGAGAGCGAAGCTAAAGAATAGGTATGTTTTGCAACTCGAATGGGTACAAAGTAGGATTAATTAGAGATCAAAAAGGATCTTAATCAATGCAGATCCCCTGCCAAGTCACGCCAGCCCCACGATCCACTGTGCCGCGATTGGATTGACATTCACCGCACTGATTTCTGGAGCTCCAAGTTTGTATCCTGTGCGCCTGTCCAGCTTAGGAGACGACTGTATGTCCAGCAGGATACGATTGCTCTTCCCCGGCCATCAAATCACCGTGAAACACGCTCTTGGTATTGACTTGAGGCGTGCTATCAGCATGGCGCCCCTTTCCGACGAGGACAAGTTCAGGCCGGTTGTGTTCTCCGGCCCAAGTGGAACAGGAAAATCCACATTGATCAAAAAACTGTTCGCAGACCACCCTGACCTCTTTGGCTTCTCGGTCTCGTAAGTCATTCCTGCTTTTTGGATATTGTTTCTTGCCACCTATGTCCTTTTGAGCAACCAGATACGAACAATATCTGATGTATCTGACAGCCACACAACTCGAAAACCTCGACCCGGAGAAGTCGATGGCGTTCACTACCATTTCACCACTCCAGAGAAGTTCGAGTCCCTGATTGCCGATGATGCTTTTGTGGAACACGCCAAGTTTGGTGGCAACTACTATGGCAGTTCCAAGCGGGCAGTTCAAGATGTGGCCGAAGGTAAAGGCAAGAGTATTGATGGGTCTACTGCTGAAGGAAAGAGAATCTGTATCTTTGATATGTAAGTCTTTGTTGCGTTCATTGTCTCTGTTACACCTGCTCCCACGGCCGTGTCAAAATAGCCATTAGTTTCTGACCACAGTGTAGTGAGATGGAGGGCGTCAAGCAATTGAAGCAAAGCAGCCTCAAACCAAGAATAGCTTTCATCCAGCCCCCAAGCCTGGAGATCTTGGAGCAGAGACTTCGAGGCCGCGGCGATACTAGCGAAGATGCCATTCAGAAACGACTAGCACAAGCAAAGAATGAGATGGAATACTGTAGGACCGAAGGCAAGAACGACAAAGTCATCATCAACGATGATCTAGACGCCACTTTCAAGGAGCTGGACGAATGGGTCATGAAGGATATCTCGGCAACCTCAGCTTGATGAGACGCTTTTGTGCACTTTCAATTCAGCTACAAGGACGTTGATGAATGGTCATGAGGATTACTTTATACCCTGATTCGCAAAACAAAAGGACGAAAGGCCCGCTCTCAGCATAGACGCTAACATTAGAATAAACTGGTCGAAGGTGAAAAGAAGACGATATGGCAATCGCTCAAGCTCAACCTTTGCTTTTGTCAAATCATCGCTATCCTTTCCGAACCTTCCTCAATAGTGCATGAACCTTGTGTCTCCCCTAATATCCGTTCATTGTCAGACGCTGCGAGCCCCTGCTCAATTCTCGATCAGCGGAAGGGCTGATGGGTCGGCTCCCCGCCATGCCACCAGCACTGCTTTCCTTCAAAGCCAACAATTGCTTAGCTCGGAACGTCTCGTAGTGGATTTGGCTGGTGGTTTCGATCAGATCTTGGAGGTGGGTGCGAGTGAGGAAGTTGCGGAGATAGACGAATTCGCAATGGTTCTCGTCCTCGACGTTGATGATACCCCATTTGTTCTGTCGGCCTCGGACTTGCTTGCCATTAACAATGATCGATTTCTCGCTGCCGACAACTGCGAAAGGGATAATGTCTTTGATGGTAGCATTGGTGGCACGTTCCTCATCATCCAGCTCTTCGTTATCGTATGGGTACATCTTGAGATTGTGGAACGCGAACTCCTCCTTGATTCTCTCCTTGAACGCCCTGCGCTCTTCCAGGGTGAGAGAGTCGGCCTTTGCGATGACTGGGACGACATTGACCACGTCAGAGAGCTTTTTCAGGACCACTATGTCAATGGGCTTCAGGGCATGACCAGAAGGTTGGATGAAGAAGAGGCAGCAGTGGATGCGGGTGTCGGGGATGTAGCGCTCTCGTTGCGCCGTCAGTTCTTTTCGGAGATAGGCAGAGTGTTGGTCTTTGATGTATTTCACAATGGGGTCCCAGCTACAGGATGATTGTTAGCAATGTTGTTATGTTCTGTCATGGGAGATACACACCATCTGTCATTGTTGACCAGATCACCATAGCCTGGGGTATCGACAATGCTCAGTCGTAGTCTCACACCGTTCTCCTCAATGACTGCGATTATCAGTGCGGTGTCCAACCAATCTTGCTATAAGTGACTAACTGTGTGAAACGGTCTGAATTTCAGTCGTGGAACGGGTCGGTTCATCAGGTCGCAGGCGACCCTTGGAGTCGATGAGGTGCGAGGCGAAGATGGTGTTGATGAGAGTGGACTTTCCGAGACCGGTTTGGCCTGGACGAGATCAGCAGCTGTCCAGTAAGGTCAGAAAAAATGCGATGGCATGAACGTACCGACGCAGATGACATTGAATTGGAACCCTCTCTTCAATAACTTCTTTTCGATCTGCGAAGTGATCGAGTCGAAACCAACGTGGCTCCGAGGGAAGACCGCGTTGGGTTGCTGCATTGCCATGGCCATGTTGTCTGGTTGGCGATACTGAGATTGAAAATACTGGTGCGACGACCGAGAGCAGACTTTGAGGATGCCTGGGTCAAGGCAGGTTCAAGTCGGATAAAAGAAAAAGTTGTGTGGATGAAGAGGGAGGGAGTTGCGACTTGCGACAGACAATTTTCCCCAGACGATCTTTGCCAACATTCACGGAAAGCAGACCCCCTTTTTTCGTGACAACTTTCCCGGTCTGCACCACTGGCCACTGGCACCACTGGCAGAGGCAGGCTGCGCGGTCTTGAACGCGCCAAGAGGCCAGGGGCTCAGCAGAACGCCAGTGCTTGATTGAGCAGGCCGGCAACGCTGCTTATGGCATGGTACCTGGACAACTCAGTCTAACTGGATCTAGCTAGATGAATCCAAAGCATTTCGAGATCTGCCAGTGCTCAATGCGAAGCTCGTTGATGATCAAGACTTTCCTCGCGACTGCAGCGTTCTATCCAATCCAACTAATTCCTCTCAGTCAACCTGTGCAGTCATCATGGCGCTAGCTGCTCCCGCCAGCGCCCGGCTGTCTGAACTCCTAATCCTCAAAACCACTCCCATACTCCCGTCCACATTTCGATCGTGGCCATCTCGACAACTCGCGTTCACACTTCCCGCAATCACAATCAATGTCCCAAGACTGATATCCGATATCTGGGAGGGTATCCTGAAAGCAGTACCCAAGAAGAAGACGTCACACTCCAAGAAAAGACATCGACAATTAGCTGGGAAGGCGCTGAAGGATGTCAAAGCCATCAATAACTGCCCGGGCTGCGGCAGGCCAAAAAAGGCACATACTCTGTGTCCATATTGTGTAGCAGGTTCGTCTAGACTGACGGAGTGAGCCATGAAAAGCACACTGACTTCTCATTCAGAAATTTACGAGAGCTGGAGAGCACGCGATGCGGAGGCAAAGGAAATGGCTCAGATGGACAACAGCAAGGAGAGATGACGGGTGTCCCTCAAATGAAATAGTCCTGAACCTTTCGAACCGGACGGACGCTCACAGCCACAACGATTCTTCCCTTCCACTCGGAAGACGACAACCCATGGTCCAATCACTCACGGCGCTGTGCCCGCCACCACAAACTCGCGAAGACCCATGTTGTCTTTGAATACACCTGGCAGTCAGCCATCGGACAAAATCATACATAAAGCAGTGTCGTCTCGCGATCAGCAGTAAAAATACTGCTAAGCCATCTGATGGGCAGTTGAAGCGATTGTACCCAGGTACCGTGATTGCAAGATCAGATGATCCCCGGCATGCCAAATGGCTTGACATGAAGTTGGAAGGACGTGAATACGTGCTGGAAGTCCATACATGTGTGCTATTGTCCAAACTGGCGCTCGCTGCAATGGCATTTGCAGTTGTACAACACCTTTGCAATTACGTCATTTGAAATATTTCTGTGGTCAAAGATCCAAGCGCTTTATACAGACCAGATGGAGTCTCATTTTGTGCCGTCCTCTTACTTCAATTTATGGCTTCTTTCCTCCTTCACATCTCGTAGATTCTACTACCCCTCAAATCAAGTGTAAAGTGCAAAGCCAAAGCTAGCATCGAAATGGTTCGTGACTGGATCTGCCCCTCTTAACGTTGTGTGCAGTCGTTGACATTTACTACTAGTCGAAGCAATATCTTGCGCAGCACGCAATAGATGAAGGTGAGTGCACCTTCATTTGAACATTTCCGCGGCTGCTTCTCTAGTCTAACATCAACCCACAGCCCATGTGACAGACATTTTTGCAGTTGCCGTCACCACAAGTCAGATCCTGAGCGGCTCTGGAGAGTCTTCGATCAAAATCCATTCCACCACAGAAGAGGACTTTCCAATAGCGCAAGTGCTAAAGGACGCTCATCCACTCGGTTGCCATCACATTGTGACGGATCGCGAGAAGCAAACAAGAGCTGTGAGCGTTGGCTTTGCCGGTGAGGTCAAAGTTTGGAAGTACGAAGAAGGAAAATGGCATGATGATGGAGACATTGTCGTCAGCTCAAATAAAAAGGCTGGCGAGGTATGGGCCGTCTCTCTTTCATACGATGGCAACTTCCTTGCTGGAACGACACAAGATGGGCGATTGAATGTGTGGGACATGGCGGCTGGCACAAGTCGTGAAAAGATCAGGGAGTTTGAAACCAAAGGGTCATTTGGCATGTGCGTCGATCTGGTAAGCTGATCATTTGTGGTGGTCACTATACGTCTACTGACCGAATCTCGATCAAGTCATCAGATGGACGGTTTCTCGCCAGCGGTCATGAATCAGGCAACATCTACTTATTTTCTACAGCAACCTCTCGCCTCCTCCACTCACTCCCTGGTCTCATTAAACCTGTTCGCGCTGTCAAATTCTCGCCTGGCTCAACACTCCTCGCAGCAGCAGGCGACGCGCGCATCATTTCGCTGTATGACTCGAATTCTGGAGAACAGGTGGCGAATCTCACGGGGCATGCGGCTTGGATCACAAGTCTAGACTGGAGTCACAGTGGACAATACATTCTGAGCGGCAGCTTGGACGGGAAGGTAAAGGTCTGGGATATCGAGCGAAGAGTGTGCGTTGCCACCCACAGCGAGAGCGATAAAGGATTGTGGGCTGTCAAATGGCTGCCGAAGGGTGAGACGAGTGTTGAGAGACAAAAGGCCGAGAGGTTTGTGACGGTGGGAAGCAACAAAGCAATCGCGATCTATCGTGAAGCTACGGGAGGCTGAGCAGAGCGAAATTGCCGCGGTATTTGCTACCGAGTCTCTACATTTCGGCTGAGAGCAGTCATTGTCGAGGAGTTCTTCGAGTCCAAGTTGTGGTGATACAGCAGAGCCCTGAGACTGAGGCTGGCGACACAGAGTTCGAGTTTGCCAAGCATGCGGCTCCACTAGCGGAAAGAAATTCTTCAAACTTCAACTCCAAATCAAACCTCTTCCTTCTCTTTCATCTTATTGTCCAGGCACTCAATATACCCTTGTTGAATGCATCTAACACTCCGTTGCGTCCACACATTCTCGATGTGCCGAGATCACATAGCAATGCCTATCTAATCCAGCTCCTGCTTGATTTGCGCCAGCAATCCTGGCCGAATCGTGGTGGTGATGGTTCGCTTTTGGCTGACAACAATATCACAAAATCTTCAAACAATTTTTATGACTGATTCTTCTGTTCGACCCACCGTCTGCCAACGTGCTCTCTGCCGCACCCAGATCCAGTCGCACTGTCTTCTGCCTCACCCCGACTTCACCATCATTGCGCGCATCAATTCTCTCAAAGCTACAAATATCTCCTCTTTCTTTGTCTTTCTTTTCTCCTCTCTTCTCTTTTTCCTACCCACAGAACCTGTCCGATAGCGCCAACACGGGTTCTTCCCTCAGGATCACCCTGAGATGGTAAGCAATACGACAACTTTCCCTATGTCTGCTCTCCTTGCCCCCTTTCTATTCTTCCCCTCCCCTGCACAGCCCACCCCCTCAGCTTTACCAGCTTTCTGTGAGAGTCTGGCTGATTCGAAATCTCCTTCAACCTCATGTGCTGCGTTTCATCAGTCTAAACTGAGGAAATGGTCAAGTTTGTGGGTTCCGGGGGTTTGGCACTTTCGAAGCTTCGTCCTGCTCTGCCTTCTTGTGTTGGTACTCCATAGCGGACGTTGTCAAAAGTATGCCCAGATTGAAAAAAGTTCACAAGTTGAACTCTCCCGATCGTGTTACATTCTAGTCAGTGCCTGAGCGGGATAACCTACTTTCTTCGCTAGGCAAGATAGACCTGAGTGCGTCAAATGAGGAGATACATTTCGATGAAAACCTTCAACCTATAAATTTGTATTGTGTATAGACCAAAGAGTGGCAATTCCAAGCCTTTTCCTGTCATTCGTAATAGATGTATATAGCAATTTCATTGTACAAGGAGTGAGCACTTGCTTTCGCAATAGCTTACTCTTCATTGTCAACTCTTTCGACTGCCCGCGGCGACAGTCATTTTCGTGGTATCCTTCAATGCAAACAATGTATCCTCCAAAGACTCACAGCTCTCATACCAGACGGCCTCAAGTGCTGATACTGCAGCCGCTGCGACCGTGTAACTCGTGGGAGCAGCTTGGAACTGTGCGTTGATTTTCGAGCCACCAGAAACGCGTCGAAAATATCTCTGCTATCGTGCTTACAAGCTTTTTCTCTTGTCATCCTCCTTCGATCTACTCCCAAAGCCGTACGCAAGACCTCCGCCAATTAGGTTCACAAGGCATAGTCCCATTGTAGCGCCGCGAAGAACTCCCCTGGTGCCAAATTTGTTCATTAACCCCATTCTTCTCCTTCCAGCTAGGACCAGATATGTGCCACTGAGTGCAGCGGTAGTCCCGGCGCTGTCAATCTTGAAGCCTTGTAGATTAAGGTACGTCGAGAAGAGGAGCAAAGGCGGAAACAACATGGGGACAGGCTGAAAAGGTCGCGCATGCTGAGCGAAGACAAGAGTAGCCAGAAGAGCCGGTGGTACAGGATTCTCTGTTAAAAGTGTAAGCAGATATGCTGAGAAATAGTCAATTGCTGTGCAGAAGCTGAGGAGCATGGTAGCGAACGAACCTCCCCATTTTTTAGCTGTCACTATAAGTGATTCTTTGGCTTGCTCTTTGCTCGGAGGTTCAGACATATTGAGCAATCGTCACTGGGTCAATGAAGAGGTTACAGCATTATGAGCCAAGTGAATACGAGGTTGCTCAGCGCCTGTACTGTTGCGTGAAGTTGAAGCTCTTGGAGCAATTCAGTGCAAGTCGAAAACGTCATTTCTGGCGCGACTTCGGCAGCATTTGATGCGCTGCGCCATGGCACTTTTGGCCGCTTCAGTTTCACTGCAACCCACCACGAGCCGCGGCGGCACTGGATTTCGCTTTGACCACCTTTCCAAACAAAAGTGACAACCACCACGAAAGCACGACTTCAATCCGCGATTTCCACCCAGCCGACACATTCCTTGTGCTTGCTCCGAAACAGCCTCTGGTTGTCTGACCGGCTTTCTCCTTTTGCGGCATGTCCGCATCAGCGTCTGGCTCCGACGCCAGGGCAAACGGTTCGGCCGATTCACGCAACCATAATCAAGGAAATCAGGACCGGAAATGGACGCCTCAGCAGAAAGCAGAAGTCTTGCGGATACGAAGATGCAGTCCGACCGCGTTCTACGAGATCCTATCAGTCGAGAAAACAGCGAGCGACGGAGAAATTAAAAAGGCGTATCGCAAAATCAGTTTATTGACACATCCGGATAAAAATGGCTACGACGGTGCAGATGAGGCTTTCAAGAGTCAGTGTGATCTCTCGCGCTGGTGATCAAGTTTTGTTAACAATCGACAGTGGTGTCGCGAGCATTCCAGATACTATCCGATGCAGACAAGAAGTCCCGATACGATCAATTTGGCGGTGATCCTGACAACCGCTTCTCTAGCAGTGGTTCTGCAGCCGCCGGAGCCAGTCCCTTCAGTGGTTTTGCACGATCACCTGGGAGAGGGCCCTCCTTTGAAGATGAAATTTCACCAGAGGAGCTATTCAACAGATTCTTTGGTGGAGGTATGGGGCCTGGATTCCAATTTGGTAGGAGATACTCAGACCTTCTCACATGCATAATCGCTGACCGCAGCAGGAGGCGCCGGCTTCGGAGGACCTCAGTTTGTTTTCAACATGGGCGGTGGGCCTGGGTTTACTGTCCATCGCATGGGAGGTACCAGACCTCGAGGGAGGCCGAGGGAGGCTTCGGACGAAGCACCGAACGGCATGTCTGGGCTAATGCAACTTCTACCACTACTCCTACTCTTCGTTCTGCCGTTATTGTCGTCCTTCTTTACCGGCTCCACGAGTTCTGGTCCTCAAGTTCGATACGACGCATCGGTACCTCCACATACCATGCATCGCGTCACACCTCGTTACAAGATCGATTACTTCCTAAATCCAACCGAGGTGGATGGATACACGTCAAGACAGTTTAATTCTTTGGATCAGAGGGCTGAAGTGGATTATGTTACGACCTTGAAATACCAGTGTGAGAACGAGGTCCAGCGGCAACGATATGAAATCAACGAAGCCACAGGGTTCTTTTTTACAGACGAGAACAGGCTACAGAGGGCAAGAAACATGCAAATGCCTGGATGTCGGCGGTTGGATGAATTGAAGGTAAACCGACAGTATTAGTATTGTTACCCTAGTTGGTATATATTTGCATTATTTGCCAGTGTTTGGTGTTGGTGGCAGCATTGTATAGGACCAAACGAAGAAGCGAATGATTTGGGGTGTACTTGTAATGCCATGGCTGCCTGGTAAACTTCGCTTGCGGTATGCTACTGTGTCCCCGTACGAGTATGTACCTGATGTATCACTATCGCCGATAAGCCTGGCGGGCTGTCACCAGTGAAAGCCCGTAAGGCAGCTGGATGGCATAGGCATGTCCCGCGCTGCCACGCTGCTTAATAAACCTCGACAAAATTTGGCGGGGACACCTCGGTCGGCTGCCCGTAAGTGCCTGGGCCTTTCTGAATCCCTGCAGTGGCTTTGTTTCCATCTGCGTCTATTTCCCTCCGCAACATCGACGTCAACTTGAAGCCTCGAATCCCCAACTCGATCTTCATCTCAACTAAGTTGTCGCCTGGATCAACCACAACCATGGCGGACCCTTCCATGGACTCAGACAAGGTGCGTGAGATGCTCATGCATCAAGATTCTCTAACAACAGTCAGATACGCAACAAGAGACTTGCGAAATTACAACAGTCTCAAGCACAGTCACAAGAAAGTACCGCCTCTGGTGCCGCAGATAAAGATGGCTCAACATCAACGCCACCATCACAACCAGAGACGCCTACCGAATCGCCAACCCCCTCGATCAATATCACAAAAGCCGCCTCTCCTCCACCTACAACAAAAATTCGCATAAGTCCAGCCAACGTTACTCCACAGAAGCGAGAGATGGACGGTATGGGCAGACCTAGTTCAAGACAAGGATCGAGGCAGAATGAATCCATCGAACAGTGGGAGGACCGCACACTGAAAGGCGTGTTCCGCTTCAGTCTTGACCCCAACCAGACAAAAGACGTCCATGGTCAGGCATTGCACGCCATTCCTCAACTCCGAGAAGAGTTGGAAGCAGAAGGGAAACCGTTGCTTCTGAACACAGATTTACTAGAGCAAGCTATCATGGAGGCTGGTGCAAACCTGAATAAGTCAACTCCACATGACTGGCTGTTCGGCTGTTGGAAGAGAATCATGAGGATCAGCAAGGCTGTCAAAGATCGGAGTCCTGAGAACAAGAAGTGGACCATCATCACAGAGGCGAAGAGACTGTGCATGAGCTGGTGCATACTTTCCATCACCTCACCTGATGTCTTTGAAGCGAGTTACGACGGAGTTGTTGCTCTCGCCGACCACCTGTTAGCAGATCCGGACGAAGATGCAGGTGTGTGCCACGATTTCCTGACAGAGGTTACCGGACGATTCGAGGAGGATGACACCATCAAAGGGGCTTTCGTGGCGGCGGTTGAAGACCTCAGCAAACGACTCGCTCCTATGACCATGGACTCCGATTACAGACGATATACTGCAATGCTACGCCACTTAATTCGCTACAAACCGGTCGCTGTGGCTATCACCGAATCCCCCAAATTTGTTGACCAATCAGTACCAGCCGCCGAGCTGGAGGTCAAGACTCTGCTAGGGCCATATTTCCAGCTGTCGCCTCTGCAAGCACAGACGACCCAACAGTACTTCACCGGACCTAGGACCATGGATCCTGGAAGAATTCGAAATTCTCAACAATCGCTGCAAATGTCTCTGAGGACGCACCAAATGGAACTATTCGATATTGTCAATACACTGGTTCGTGCATCTTCTGAAGCACGAGAACGCGTCTTAGACTGGTTCGCTCTAATAGTCAACTCGAATCATAAGCGTCGGGCCATGCAAGTTGATAAAAAGACTGTTTCGAGTGACGGCTTCATGATCAACATCACCACTATCCTGGACCAGCTCTGTGAGCCCTTTATGGACGCCCAATTTTCGAAGATGGACCGCGTTGACATTGATTATCTGAAGAGACATCCGCGCGTGGATATCAAAGAAGAAACCAAAGTTAACGCCGATCAAGGACACTCGGATGAATTCTATCGGCAAGAAGCTGAAGGCACTAACAATTTCATATCGGAGTGTTTCTTCCTCACCGTGGCTGCTCATCATTATGGCACTGAAGCTGCGCGGAATATGCTCAAGGAGATGGACCGAAGTCTGAAGCATATGGCTAAGCAAATTGAAGAATTCGAAACCCAACGTCACAAGTACATCAACAATCCAGCACAGCTTACAATGTACGAAAATGCACTTAAGAAGTACAAGAACGAACATGACAAGGGGCTGTCATACAAATATGCCGTTCAAGGCGTATTATTAGACGAGTTGGCGCAAACCCGCTCCATGCAGTTTATGCGGTTTGTCACTGTCTGGCTACTTCGACAAGTCTCGACTCACCGTCAATTTCCAAAGCAGAGCTTGACCCTACCTCTACCTGCTGAACAACCTGATGCTTTCAAAAACCTTCCCGAATATTTCCTGGACGTTATCAGTGGCAACTTCGGTTTCATTATGTACAACATGCCTCAACTCATCTCATCCACGCAATCGGACGAATTGATCATGCTTTGCATTACATTCTTACGCAATTCAGAATATATCAAAAATCCTTATCTAAAAGCATCTTTAGTCACGATTCTTTTTAGAGGGACTTGGACTTGGCGCCAGGGCGGTCGAGGGATCCTGGCAGATCAATACAACAGCATGCCCTTTGCGACGGAACACCTGTTACATTCTTTGATGAAGTTCTTCATCGAGGCGGAGTTCATGGGGGGTCATGGCCAATTTTTCGACAAATTCAACGTGCGATTCGAGATCTTCCAGATCATCAAGTGCATCTGGCCAAACACTGTTTACCGAGATCACTTGCTAAGGGAGGCAAAGGTCAATATGGAGTTCTTTGTGCGGTTTGTCAACTTGTTATTAAACGACGTCACATTCGTGCTCGACGAGTCGTTTACAGCCTTCCATACCATCTATGATGTCTCCAAAGAGCTTTCAATGGCTGGCACGTCCTTGAACCAAGAACAACGACAGGAAAAGGAAGAGATCGTGGAAAGCGCCAAGGGCCGAGCGAAATCGTATATGCAACTGACCAACGAAACGGTGACCATGTTGAAGCTCTTCACAGAGGCGCTTGCAGATGCATTCACCATGCCTGAAATTGTACAGCGTTTAGCAGACATGTTGGATTATAATTTGGACGCCATGGTTGGCCCGAAATCTTCCAATCTCAAGGTTGAGAACTTGCAAGAGTACAATTTCAACCCGAAAGCTCTGCTGAGCGAGATTGTGGACGTCTACCTCAATCTCGGAGAGAAAGAGAACTTTGTCCTCGCCGTAGCCCGAGACGGACGATCCTACAAGCCCGACAATTTCGTCAGTGCCGGCGCCATCATGCGGAAGTGGTCTCTCAAGTCCCCCGAAGAGCTCAACCGATGGAATCGGCTCACGGAGAGGTTTGCCAAAGCCAAGCAAGAAGACGAGGCTGCAGATGCCGATCTAGGAGAGATTCCTGACGAATTCTTGGACCCTCTGATGTACACGCTCATGGAGGATCCCGTGCGCCTGCCCGTGTCCAAGATTGTCATCGACCGAAGTACGATTCGCAGTCACTTGCTAAGTGATCCGCACGATCCTTTTAACCGTGTCCCGTTGAAGATCGAGGATGTCCTTCCTGGTAAGTTCACTTATTCTCTTTACCCCTAAACCAAACCTCCGAGATTGTTGCATGTCATGTTAAATACTGACCATTTTGTCCCCCAACAATAGCTACGGACGTCAAGGAGAAGATCGACCGCTTCAAGGAAGAGAAAATCGGCGGCCGACGCAAAGACTTCGTGACGACTGTCGAGACAGAGTCGGCTACCGGCGGCAACGCTGATGGAGAGGCTATGGATACCTCGACAGACTAGAAAAATGGGCAGAAAATGTCTTCCTGCTTGGCTGCGGTGTGTCCTACGTAGCTTTGATGACCTACGTTGACGCAGGCGAGATGAGATCCGAGATGCGGTTTTTAACGAAGGCTGGGGAGGAAATGGAAAGCAAAACCCCCCATCTTTTGCCTGCGTCTTGCCTTTCGTAGTCGAGTGCGGCCGGGCGGATATTACGACATCCCGGTAAGAGGGAAATAAATAGAACTGGATCAAGATGGGCGAAAGTTCCAGGTGTGCACTCTTCTAGTTTCCGCAAGCACGGTCGCACTTCTTCCCTCACGGGACCCGGGGAAATGCGGGAAGTTTTGCTTTTACCAGGCAAAGAGAGAAGACTTCAAATTCTCGATTAGAAGTTATATGAATTTTGAAACCATTTCTTTCGTTCGTCTCTCAATGTCTTCCATATATATCTTCGGGGATTCAAATGCATAGCCACACAGTGGCTCCCTCGATATCTTCCTTCTCTTGCTGTCCCATCGCACTTCAGACTTGTTTCATGACTTATTAAGACATATATATATAGAAATTTCACAGTCTGTGCCTCCTGTCGCTCGCAGAAAAAGAAGTGAAATGTAGGGCCCATTCCCGTCGCTCACGCAGACGGGTATGCGTGAATACCACGCTTGACCCGATTTCGATATCGAGCCAGAGCGCCGTCTGACCTTTTTGTCCGTGTAAATGCTATACCTATTCTTTGCCGGACCATTGATGTACCGCTCCTGGAATCTCTGTGTAGTCATTAGGGACAGCGAGCTGTCCCGGTGGGATGGGATTGGTGAAACCCATTCATAAGAGGGCCGAACTCCGGGGGCACTGGAAGTTTTTCCTCCATCCCGGGCATTGATGACGCCGTGGCAATGCTTGATGTGTTTGCTGCACAAAATGAGAAGACGTGGCGTCCTCAGGTAAGGTGCTCTGTCGTTTTTTGATGAGGACTGATTACCTCGAGTTGTTGTCGGGGGAGATGATTGACGTAGAAGGTTGTGACTTTGCTAGGCAACTCCAACAAACAAAAGCGGTATCGATTGCTTTCAAATCTTGTGAGTTGCGTTTGCGGCTACGCCTAGGTAATGCTTAAGGCTTGTACGGTACTCCGGTCAGGGTGGTATTGTAGGACATCTGCATCTGTTCCCGCGAGCTCATGCCAGTTTGGGCACGCTCGTTGATCAAGATGGTCTTGTCAACTTCATCTCGCATACGGGCCGTGTGTGACTTCGGTCCATAGGTGTCGAGATGTGCATAGTAGACCCACAGGAGAATGCAACTGCAAATAGTCAGTACCTGTATCAGAACGAAGGTCGCCATAGTGCTTACCTAGCAATTGTTGCAATGAGACCAATCCACAAAAATACTGTAGCGGCAATAGCTCTACCGTTATGTCGATATACCAAAGGAGGATTGATATGCTCCAGAGCGATCTGCTGAGCGTCCTCGGTATCGGCAGAGATCCAGGCGTTGCCTGTCGCCACAATGACGGTGAAAGCCAAAGCATCTGCGATAGTACACAGGGTCACAAAGACGGCGCTGAGTCTCCAAGCCCATCGGATGTTCCTGGGTTCGTAGCGCTCAGGGAAGAAAAGATCGAAGAAGAATCCGGCACCAAATATCGTGGCCACCGCAACACCACAGAAGATGTTGTATGATGCTATGCCGACGAAGTCATCGTTGTGAACAGCAGCGGAGGAATGCAACCGCTCTACTCTTGACTGTTCCTTGACATAATCTACGAATGTGTTAGCCAGCTGACTTCAAATATCCTGGGATGGATACTGACCTGTGAGGGCAGCAGTGCCTATTGACTCAGAGACGACCATATTGATCATGGCAAGCTGGTAGATGATGAACTTCGTCCGTCGAAGGTGGTAGTCCTTGTTCTTCCACATGTAGGTGTGACCAAACTTGCTCCATTTCATGTCTCTCAAATCGAGACCCCATATCACAGGCGCCATTGCTACTGTACCTGGTCAACAGGAAGGTGATTGTTATTGATGTTATTAGGACAGCACGTGGCCTCTATGGTTTGGCTGGTCCTTGCTGAAGAAAGCTTTGGATTGTCTTCCACGCTCAATTTCAACGACGATGGTGATGCCAAGGAAGATGTAGGAGCAATCAAGAAATGACAAGACTTGTAAGCAGATAATAAGAGGTACAGAAGGGGGGGTGTCGGAGGCAGAGGGATTAAAAGTACTATGGGCAACTTAAGTTTACCAATCCACATAAGCAGCTTGTCATAAAAGGTCTCCGTGATTCCATCAAATCGTACGAAAGCACGTCCAAGAGGCATATTGGTTCTGGTTACTTGCTCAGGCAAAATATGTGGTAATTCCGAGCAAGCTAGGGCCCTGAGGCCGAAAGAGGGCGAGATTGTGCAAGTGGACGTCCGGGTGATCCGTTGGGTCGCTAGGATGAGGGCTGATCGTTCTACGAACGGCAATGAAGCATTTGGTTTAGGTCAGCCTGACGCTTGCCTGGGAGCCTGTCAGATGCTCGAGATGAGGGACTTTGCAGGGTGCGCCAAAAGTAAGAGGACGACTTTGACAAGTGAGGTAAAGGCGAGGGAAAGGTGAGGGAAAAGTGAGCTGCCACCCACTGCCACCGAACAAAGTATGACGTAGGAAAGAGCCATTAGGGGCGGATTGTTCGGCCTTCGGGAAACAGCGAACGCCAACGACACCCAGTGAGTGCCAGTCAAGCCAGTGCTCCCGACACGATTCTTTCTCACTGCACCTGCCAGCGTGACTTATGAGTCCCATGCTGCCCCTCTAACCGAAAACAACGACTGCTCCTGTATCTATCCATCATTTTCCCTACCATTTCGCCCTTATGACGGCGAAAGTAAACCAGCCTCAAAAATCCATTTCGATATTTGTGGGGGAAAATGACATAGCTCTCCTCTCCGAAGCTTGCCAGTGAAGCTTGATAATCCATCAAACTGAATTTCTCAGCCTGTGCCTGCCGTGTCTGCCTGCCCAGGTAGGTAATGTGTCTGCTGTCTGCTGCTTTCCCCGAGACAGCAAATGAGACATCCCGTATTCAATATGTAGAAAAGAACACCCGGTCACCGATCCAATCGATCATCAAGCGACCCCCAAATTTTTCTTATCTTCTCTCAGCCTTTTCATTTTCCCAACCGCTGGAGTCAGCAAGCACAAGGCCCAAACATCGTGGAGCAACCAGCCGCCACACTGGCGAGTGCTTGGCTGAGCTTATGCCCACGCTTGCCCCCGCTACGATAATGTGAAGTGCTGGCCTGAGCCGACCCAGACGAGCCAGACTCAAAGTCCTGTTGTCTCGGGGCAGCTGACTGATTCTCCTACCCACACGAGTGCCTCCACTCACCCTCCATCTATGCGGAATACCTCAGTCATCTTCTCCAGCCTCGTTCTTCTGCAGCACGGCAAGTTTCGGATACCTGTGCGACGATTCCTTGTTCATTTGCTTTCGGCCATGATCAAACAGGATTTACCGTATTGAGGAATACAGGATAAGATTCTGACTGGCTTCTTTTGACCTATTAGGTAGGCCAAGGTGGCGCTCTGTATGTATTATCCACATTGTGCGATATCCATGCTTTGCCATCAAAGGGTTTTTTTTCGGTCGCCTCAACGTGAACATATCCTTTCCCACCTGATGTACCTTGATGCATCTCTTTGCCCATGCCCATGCCCGCCAAGCCCACTTTCTCCATCGCAAGTCTTCCAGATCGTGAGGCAGATCCAAGTCAGAGTATTCAGAGGGAAATTGGCTGTGAAAGTATACTATAGGCCTCTCCAAGGCAAGATGTCGAGTGTTGTACGACTTGACTGCCTTTTAAATTGGACACCTCGGAGTATCAGACTGGCCGCGTAATGGAACCTCTTCATCTCTGACACCACCATCTCAACTATGCCTCCATTTGACTGTGTTTCTTTATTTCGACACTGTAAGCCGCGGCTCAAGAGAAGAGCGGGCCTAAAAAGGCCCCGGGATGAAATCAGAAATAGCTAGAAGATGGTCATCTGTCCTGTTACACAGACGCCATTTATCCAAGTTCGAGTTATGCGACATAGACTAGCTAATTGCCAACGACGTATGGCGGATTTCCTAGCAACCAGACATGTGAAGAAGTGTTCAGGTACGAAGTCCAAGCTCGCTTGTGCAATGCAAAAGATGGTTACTAGGTGCAACGAGCCAAAAGTCCTGCTGATGTTGTAGAAGTCCAAGTCGCGCGCTTTGACTCCGCATTATGTAACGCGGTGGGTCTTGGCAGTTCCGAAAAGTTGGAGAAATTTTTGCGCTCGAGTTAATTGACCGCAATCACCATCAATTTTGCTCTCATTCCTCGAACTCTTTGCAAACCACAGCAAATATGGGTACCAAGAAGCGTAAAGGTAAGGGAAATTAGCCTCATTCCCTCATTACTGTGGCACTAACAATCGACAGAATCATCCGAGACGGCGGATGAACCGTCCAAGAAGACTAAGAAGTCGAAGACCACAAGCAAGCCCACCTCGAAGTCAGACCTGGACAAACATACTGATGCAACCAATCCAGTCAAGGTGGCAGATATGCCATCAGACTCTCAACCTGAGATAATACAAACGGACAACGCGGTGGCTGTCAAGTCAAAGAAAACTCGCAAGCGAGCTGCCGATTTCATGGCCGACGATGAAAAAGCTGCAGATTCGGATGGAGGTGTCAAAATCGCACACAATGTGTCTGAAAAGACAGATAATGAGCCTTTGAAAAAGAAAGCCAAGAAGAAGAGCAAGAAGAGTGAGGACGGAGAGTCACTCACCGCTGATGGTGTCAATGGTGTGATCGAACATACCGGTGACGAAGAAGTTGAGACGGCAACTACACACAAGCCGGTCTCGACCTCGATGCAGGCCGAGGCAGAGCGTACTGTCGATCATGAGTTGGAGAATGGATTTGGCGGCTTTGCTAGCGAAGACGAGGACGATGCGCCCGGGGTCGAAGTTGATGATAATGCCGCGGTATTGCTGGCTGGGTTCGATGACGACGACGAAGATGAGCAGAAAGACGAAGGCGTTGATCTGACCAAGATTCCGGCTCTTCCCAAGTCCAGGAAGATTCAAAAGAAGCTTGAGAAGGCCAAGGCCAAAGAGAACGATGGCCCCGGCTCTGTCTATGTCGGCCGAATTCCGCACGGATTTTACGAAAAGGAGATGAAGGAATACTTCTCACAATTTGGCGACATCACGAAGCTACGACTAGCACGAAACAAGCGAAGTGGCGCCTCGAAGCATTACGCCTTCATTGAGTTTGCTTCTGATGAAGTTGCCAAAATCACCGCGGAAGCTATGGACAACTATTTGATGTTCGGTCACATCCTGAAATGCAAGTATGCCGAATCTGGCTCCTTACATCCAGATGTTTGGAAAGGAGCAAACAAGAAATTTCGCAAGATCCCCTATGACAAGCTTGAGCGTGAAAGACTGGCTGCACCCAAGACCGAAGACGAGTGGCAGAAGAAGGTCGACAAGGAGCAGCGCAAGCGAGATAAGAAAGCCGCACAGATGAAATCAATTGGACTGGATATGCCCTCCTCGACGTTGACGGACCCATCAATTGTTCTCAAGCAGGCATTGGCAGATCAAGAAAAACCCGCAGAAATTGAAGAGGGGATCGATGTCTTGCCAGCGGCGATTGAGCCACCGGCAGCTGTCGCCAAGGACGAGGTTTCAGTGAAAGAGGGCAAGAAGTCCAAGAAGGAAAAGAAGAGCATGAAAGGAAAGAAAGGAGATACTGATGCTGATGCTGCTTCTGAAGAGAAAGCTACCGCGGACGAGCTACGGCTTCTGGAAGTCGAGGAGAGCGCACCTGTCTCTATTGTCGAAGACGTGAAAGACGAGATAGAGACAACCACAGGCAAGAAGAAAAAGACAAAAGTTGAGAAGAAGGCATCATCTAAGACCAAGAAGGCAGCAAAGAAGCTGGCGGAAGCCCCTGTCGTTGAGGAGGTTGTGCTTGAGGAGAAAGTGGAAGAGACAGTCTCAGAAGACGTGGCACCACAAGAGGACGCCCAAGCAGAACTCTCGGCCGATTTCATCTCACTAGGACAATTTGATGACTTCGAAGGGGGTCAGGACGCTTCCAAGGGCAAGTCGAAAAAGAGTGGCAAAGGTGAAGGCGGCAACGCCGAGGGTACCAAGAACCTGAAGCCCTGGAAAGTCAAGAAGCCCAAGAAAGAGCGCAAGAACCTGGTCAAAGCGCGCGGACCCAAGTCGAGCCTTGTCTCGACCAAGCCCAAGCCGGATCCCAATGCGACGGGCAAGATCCCGGGCTTGCCGCTGTTGGGCAAAGGCAAGTACGACAAAGCTACCCGCGAGGCACACAAGGAGCTAAAGAAAAAGGTCTTGGCCGAGCGCAAATCAAAAGGTCTGCCGCCGCATAGGGTGAGAGGTGAGGTCGATTGATTGACTGATTGAGTGAGTGAGTGAGTGGCGCCTCATCTGGTTACTCGCAAAGTTTGGCAATGTGAAAAAATGGGGTGCCGTGGTTTTACGGTGGTCCTTGTGAGGTTTGAAAAGCGCAGCAATTGTCTCGAAGACATCAACAGAAGGCGTTATTAGGGAAATTCAAACTAGACGCTCAAACTAGACGCAGCATGGACATCTCCCTCCGTTTGAGGAGCACTTGTCGTGCGCTAGAGGTCGTGCCGACAAGGCATCAAGTCTTTATCGACCTTCGCATCCCAAATTACTCATCCTGTGCAATTGAGAAGCCAAGAAGACGTATTGCAAATGCTAGGATGGGAAAAGGCGTTCATAGTAGGCGTTGCGTCTGGCGTTCCAAGGCTGGTGACTGGCAAGCCCAAATATCCGAAAAGTGTTTACGTTTCCTGGGCCAAGCTGGATTGCTCAAAAGGTCAAAAAAGATCACATTAGGGCACTTGGGATTACTATCGCGGTGTGACTTGCGATGGTTTACTGCTTAAACATGAAATAAAACTAGTCATATTGGTATACACGTTCACATGTACAGAGTTCCCATGTGCACGGGAGGCAAAGGCACCATACTTGTGCCGGCATGCCTCACCTCCAGGCCCTGAGCGTGAGACATGTTCGGTGTTGGGTATCCGAGATTTTCATCACCCTGTTCGACCAACCCAGTCAGGTCAGCCTTGCCCTTATCGCCCCAAAACATGACATCGCCCAGCTCGTCCGCGATGTCGGCCATGGTCTGCAGGTGTCCGTATGTGGCAGGCAGCTGACCCTTGTGTTTCGTGAAACTGATGGCGATGACGAAGGCCAGAAAGACGAACCACAGAATCATCAGGTACGTGATGTGCGGCACGCGCATGAGCACGCCCTTGGCGTAGTCGACCTGCAGCGCCGAGCCGAAGAACCAGTGCACCACGGGCTTGAAGACCAGGAGCATGATGTTGGTGACGGACTGCAGCGGCTGCACGACCGAGTTGTAGGTGGTGGCGGGTTTCGAGCCCTCCGGCGAGGCAAGGCTGCGCCAGACGGCTTCGTCGCGCAGCAGGATGACCTGCAGTTCGGCGCAGTGCAAGCCGATGGTCAGGATAGATTGGATGACGACGCAGAAGACGAGGATTCCGAGCATGTACGATTCCGGCACATAGTTTGGATTGTACGGCGAGACGGTCTTGGTGAAGAACTTCAGGAACACCGTCTGGGTCATGTCTGGTGTTTGAGCGGCGCCGTTCGTGGTGGGGTCGACCGCCGAGGTAGGGATGAAGTTCCAGCTTCCGTCTGGAAAGTTGTGGTTGCCAACGTGGATGATGATACCTACCCAGACGGCCAGCGTGCACAGTACAACGGTGATGGTGAGAAGGACGTAGAAGATACGTGGAGAGACAGCATAAGGGGACCTTTGTCGTCCAGCGGGAGGCATCGCTGCAGCTGGACGAGACCGCATGTGAGCAGACATCATCGCGCGGCCTTTTCGTGGTACGAGGCCACCAATCTGGGTCGCGGCCACGAGTGTGGTCAATGGATGCGAACTCCATGTCGGGATCCTCGAGCTCTGCAAGCACCAAATTGACAGGGAAACCTGGATCATGATGGCGACGCCCAAGGTGATGGGCGTGACTTTGCTGATGCTCACCAGATGGCTCGTCTGTTCCCAGTCGGCGCCACCATCGGTCAGGTAGAACTCGTACGTGTTTCGAACCAAAATCAGAGGACTCGAGCCGTAGCACAGGGCAAGAGTGACAAAAAAGGTTAGGTTGGCGATCCAGCCATTGGCATGATTCCGCCGTGAGAAGGTCAGTAGGCGCAGGTTCGTGTTGAAGTCGAGTTTCCCCTCGTAGAAGAGCGCCCAGCGCAGAGAGGTTGCGTGGATGTAGCCCAACGACTCGGTGACGACGAGAACGACCACGTTGATGGCGAGAGGAATCAACTCCAGCGCGACCGAGTTCAGGTGAAAGGTCTTGGTTCGGCCTCGGGCGAAGCAGCCTAGGAGAATAAACCCAAGCCCAACGAGGGTGCTGAAGGCCAAGCACGAAAGGCAGACTTTGCGGGTTCCATTGGCGCGGTTGTAAACGATCTCAGGGCGCGACTGGCTGTTGTAGGCGGGAGATTGTAATTCAATGGGCGTGTAGTCGACTGTGCCGACATGCTTCATGGTCGGGCGCAGAGAAAAGAAGGGGGTAAAGGGCACGCATAGAGAGGATGGAAATCGGAGGCGGAAAATAGATGACACTTACTCGTCGTTCGATATACAAACATATTCATTAATCTTGTCCGCCCATGAGACTTTGTCGACTTGCTGGCTCGGTTGTTTCAGCGTAGGGATCATGCTTAAAGCGCAAACTGAACTTTGCAGTGTTTTCTTGGTAGCCGTACCGTACTCGTATGGGAACATCCAGAATGGGGGAGAGAGATTTGACGCCAAATTGTGATATGCTTTTGCCAAGGACCCCTTGATTGCCCTGGGCATGCCTGGGCTTCAAATTGGGCCTCCCTTATAGGCTTCTCTTGGCCACCAGCCCAATGCATAGTCATTTCCAGTGGGCAGCCTTATGGGGCG